>CM077253.1:22692568-23182568 GCA_039654775.1 Spinibarbus caldwelli | reverse complement strand
ACTTTTAATAGGAAACAAAGTCCCAGCTTTCAAACTGTCAATTTTATCACAAAATACAATATAAAACACATACAATAAAATACAATATAAAATGCAAAAAATACAATACAAAATACAATATAAAATACAAAATTTCAACCAAATAAAGATATCAGCGAAATACTGTATTTGAATTAATCTGTCATGAAAAGAAGTTTTAATAATGCAGTTTAAATGATTAAATATCCACAACAAATTGAAGTAGAAATATAATTCTGTTATTCAGAAGTTGACATAAAACTACCTTATGTGCATTTTAAATGTTTGTACGACTCATTTTTATGTGAGTGTTGATCTATTAAATAAATTTGATTAATTAATTGATTATTAAATAACATTTATTTTTGTTTTTGGTTTTTGGTCAAGTGCATCCTGAATTCTTAGCTGACACCAGTCATATCTGGCTTGATCTTCTGACACTGATGTTTAAAGTTATGAGATCAGAGAAGCCTTCCACTATACATCACCAAAATGTCAGCTGTTTCCAGGATGACTGAACCACAACATGTGTTTCTTAAGTAATTCCTGCGTAAGATTCTGATTGTTTTTTATTTTTGTTTTGCTACCCTCTGTGTTTTAAAGTTGGTCATGACGATGAGGATGAAAAATATGACAAATCATCATTTGTGGTGGTGCGCCACTTCAGAGGAAATTTCACTCTGGACGCTAACAGTTTCACTTCAGACACTCAGGACGAAGAGACTATGATAGAGCTGAAACAGCAGGTAATAACAAGAACGATCTGATCAAATTGGAAATACCTGTGTAGTATGTTTGAGCAACCCATTGATACGCTTTACATAACTTCACACATATCATATTCCAAAGTTTGAAGAAATCATGGACATGCATTTATTTATTTTATTTTTTTTTTAAATAAACATGGATTTAAAGATTAAATATTCACCAGTTTTTTTTTTTTTTTTTCCAAATGTTTCACATGATTTCCCTGACTAATCTGAATCTGAAACTAAATGAATGTTCCATTTTTAGTACAATCTAGACTCCATGGACAGAGACAAAAAAAACAATACTGTACAATAATAGAATTAAAAAAATAGCTTTTCTATTTTAATATATTTTCAAATGTAATTTACTGCTGAGATAAAATCTGAATTTTCAGCAGCCATTACTCGAGTCTTCAGTGCCACATATGGTCCTTCAGAAATCAGTCTATGCTGATTTGCTACGCAAGAAACATTTTTTTATTATTATCAATGCTGAAAACAGTTCAATGCTGCTTAATATTTTTGTGGAAACTGTGATACCTTTTTTCAGAATTCTTTGATGAATAGAAAGTTCAAAAGGGCAGCATTTATTTGATATATATATATATATATATATATATTCAGTGCCTTGCGAAAGTATTCAAACCCCCTCATTTTTTCATGTTTTGTTATGTTGCAGCCTTATGTTAAACTGCTTTAAATTACTTTGTTTCCACATCAATCTACACTCCATACGCCATAATGACAAAGCAAATAACAGGTTAACATCATTGCAAATTTATTCAAAATAAAAAACTGAAATGATTCCATTGCATAAGTACCCTTATCTGGGACAATTGAAATTTAGCTCAGGAGCATTCATTTTGCTTGTAAATGTTACCAGACTTTGAGTGAAGCTTACCTGTTGCAAATTCAATTGAATGGGTATGATTTGGAAAGGCACACGTCTTAATAAATCATCTAACAGCTGAAAATGCATATTAGAGCAAAGATGAGGTCAAACCCTGAGATCAAAAAAACTGCCTGTAGAGCTCAGAGACAGGATTGCATCAAACCACACATCTGGGGAAGAGTTCAAAAAAAATTCTGCTGCATTGAAGGTTCAAAGAAGCATGTAGCCTCCATTAGCCATAATGGAAGACGTTTGGAACAACCAGGACTCTTCCTAGAATTGGCCTCCTGGCCAAACTGAGCAGTTGATGGAGAAGGGCTTTTAGAGTGGTGACCAAAAACCTAATGGTCACTCTACTTGAGCTCCATGATCATATGTGGAGATAGGAGAAACCTACAGAAGGACAAACATCGCTGCAAAACTCCACCAATCTGTACTTTTTGCTGGTGTGGCCAGACTCAATCCTCTCCTCAATGAAGACATATGAAAACACACTTGGAATTTGCAAAAAGCATCTAAAGGACCTTCAGACTGTGAGAAACAAGATTCTGTGGTCTGATGAACCTCAATTCCAAGCATCATGTTTGAAGGAAACCAGGCACTGCTCATCACCTGCAAAGTACCATCCAAAAAGTAAAGTGTGGTGGTAGCAGCCTCATGTTGTGGGGCTGTTTTTCAGCAGCAGGGACTGAGGGACTCATCAGAGTAGAAGACAAGCTCAGTGCACCAAAATATTGAGATAGCCTTAATGAAAACCCAGTCCAGAGCATTCAGAACCTCAGACTGGGCAGAAGGTTCAACTTCCAACAGGACAATGACCCTAAGCACACAGCAAGAGTGGCTTATAGACAACTCTGTGAATGTGCTTGAGTGGCCTAGTCAAAACCTGGGCTTGAATCCAATCAAATATTTCTGGAGAAACCTGAAAATGTGTCTCTGGCCCCATCCAACCTGACAGAGCTTAAGAGGTGAACAGGTGAGGAGAAGAATGGCAGATAATTGCCAAATGCTGATGTTCAAAGCTTGTCGCATCATACACAAAAATACTTGAGGCTCTAAAGGTGCTTCAGCTAAGTACTGAGTTAAGGGTTTGAATACTTATGCAATGTACTTATTACAGTTTTTTACTTTGTTTACTGAGTTTTTCTTTTTCACCCAACGAACATAAGGATACTGATAAACGCAGGGCACAAGACTCTGGCTTTCTCTGTCTTCTTTGGAGCTCCTATGAAATAACGAGAGAAAATATTGTCAAGTTCAACAGTATGATGAATAAATATTAATGGTAACACTTTACAATAAGATGGCATTTGTTAACATTAATGTATTAACTGACATGAACGAACAATGAACAATACATTTATTACACAATTTATTAATCTTTGTTAATGTTAATAAAAATACATTCCTTCACTGTTCATGTTAGTTCACAGTGCATTAATGTTTACAAACACAACTTGTGATTTTAATAATGCATTAGTAAAAGATTAATAAATGCTGTGGAAGTATTGTTCATTCTTATTTCATGTTAACTAATGCAATTAACTAATGTTAACTAATGAACCTTATTGTAAAGTGTTGCCATATTAACATCCAAACTGATACTTTAACCTGTTAACTTGCGTACCCGTGTTTTAAGCTCTTTGACCTATAGTTGCGCTGGCGCCACTGAAGTCATGCAGTAAGAGCGCTGCTAGTTCAGTTTTAATATGCGTCTAGAACGGCCGCAGATGAGGCATTAAGTGCCTGGCACTGCGACCAACTTAACATTTTACAGTTTAATGTAGCAATGTGGTCGCTCAGTTTTTCTACATCCGTTTTAATCATGTAACTGTTAATAGATTTGAACAAAGAAAAAAAGTGTTACTACGCACAGGCCGTATTGATTGCAAATACAAAAATAAGACGAGTAAAGAAAACGCGGTACTTTTACGACCCCCTTTTGCCTTCAGAACTGCCTTAATTCTTCGTGGCATAGATTCAACAAGGTGTTGGAAACATTCCTCAGAGATTTTGGTCCATATTGACATGATAGCATCACGCAGTTGCTGCAGATTTGTCGGCTGCACATCCATGATGCGAATCTCCCGTTCCACCACATCCCAAAGGTGCTCTATTGGATTGAGATCTGGTGACTGTGGAGGCCATTTGAGTAAAGTGAACTCATTGTCATGTTCAAGAAACAAGTCTGAGATGATTTGAGCTTTGTGACATGGTACATTATCCTGCTGGAAGTAGCCATCAGAAGATGGGTACACTGTAGTCATAAAGGGATGGACGTGGTCAGCAACAATACTCAGGTAGGCTGTGGCATTTAAACAATGCTCAATTGGTACTAAGGGGCCCAAAGTGTGCCAAGAAAATATCCCCCACACCATTACACCACCACCACCAGCCTGAACCATGGAGACAAGGCAGGATGGATCCATGCTTTCATGTTCTTTACGCCAAATTCTGACCCTACCATCTGAATGTCGCAGCAGAAATCGAGGCTCATCAGACCAGGCAACGTTTTTCCAATCTTCTATTGTCCAATTTTGGTGAACCTGTGTGAATTGTAGCCTCTGTTTCCTGTTCTTAGCTGACAGGAGCGGCACCCGGTGTGGTCTTCTGCTGCTGTATCCCATCTGCTTCAGGGTTTGACGTGTTCGTTCAGAGATGGTATTCTGCATACCTTGGTTGTAACGAGTGGTTATTTGAGTTAATGTTGCCTTTCTGACATCTCTAACCAGTCTGCCCATTCTCCTCTGACCTCTGACATCAACAAGGCATTTTCATCCACACAACTGCCGCTCACTGGATATTTTCTTTTTCTCAGACCATTCTCTGTAAACTCTAGAGATGGTTGTGCGTAAAAATTCCAGTAGATCAGCAGTTTTTGAAATACTCAGACCAGCCCGTCTGGCACCAACAACCATTCCACGTTCAAACTCACTTAAATCCCCTTTCTTCCCCATTCTGATGCTCGGTTTGAACTTCAGCAAGTCGTCTTCACCACATCTAGATGCCTAAATGCATTGAGTTGCTGCCATGTGATTGGCTGATTAGCAATTTGTGTTACCAAGCAATTGAAAAGGTGTACCTAATAAAGTGGCCGGTGAGTGTGTGTGTGTATGTATGTGTATATATATATATATATATATATACACACTGAACAAAATAAATGCAACACTTTTGTTTTTGCCCCCATTTTTCATGAGCTGAACTCAAAGATCTAAGACTTATCTATGTACACAAAAGGCCTATTTCTCTCAAATATTGTTCACAAATCTGTCTAAATCTGTGTTAGTGAGCACTTCTCCTTTGCCGAGATAATCCATCCACCTCACAGGTGTGGCATATCAAGATGCTGATTAAACAGCATGATTATTGCACAGGTGTGCCTTAGGCTGGCCACAATAAAAGGCCACTCTAAAATGTGCAGTTTTTTCACACAGCAAAATATCACAGATGTCGCAAGTTTTGAGGGAGCGTGCAATTGGCATGCTGACTGCAGGAATGCCTTTTATTGTGGCCTGCCTAAGGCACACCTGTGCAATAATCATGCTGTTTAATCAGCATCTTGATATGCCACACCTGTGAGGTGGATGGATTATCTCGGCAAAGGAGAAATGCTCACTAACACAGATTTAGACAGATTTGTGAACAATATTTGAGAGAAATAGGCCTTTTGTGTACATAGAAAAAGTCTTAGATCTTTGAGTTCAGCTCATGAAAAATGGGGGCAAAAACAAAAGTGTTGCGTTTATAATTTTGTTCAGTGTGTGTGTATATATATATATATATGTATGTATGTATGTATATGTATATATAAGTGGTATCCAAAATTATTAGAACACCAGTATTTTCACCAGCTCAAAAATGATAAGTCAGTTATTGCTGTCTTTTGCTGTAGCGTGTCAGTAGGAAATATCAGTTTACATTTCCAAACAATTATTTTGCCATTAATTGTAATAATCCAGTGAGATTTTTGTTTGCACAAGGAGTCTGACTGCAGCCAGTGCTCCACGCAAAGATCTGATCTCATCATCATCCAATCTGGAATGACATGAAGAAACAGAACAAACTGAGACAGACTAAATCCAGAAGAACTGTGGCAACATCTCCAAGATGCTTCAAGAGACCTACCTGAAAAGCTATGCGCAAGTGCACCTAGGGCAAAAGCTGATTGATAGTCACACCAAATGTTGATTTAATTTAGTTGATAGAAGTTAATTGATAAAGAAAATATATTTATGACATTATTTTTGACAGCATCTTCATTTTACATAATTTTTACACAAGTGCCTAAAACCTTTAACAGTACTGTAGCTTTGCAGGGAGGTTTCTTGAAGCATCTTGGAGATGTTGCCACAGTTCTTCTGGATTTAGTCTGTCTCAGTTTGTTCTGTTTCTTCATGTCATTCCAGACAGACTGGATGATGATCAGATCAGATTTCTGTGTGGAGTACTAGCTGTTGTCAGACTCCTTGTGCAAACAAAAATCTCACTGGATTATTACAATTAATGGCAAAATGAATTTTAGCTCCAACCATAATCAAACACACCTGAACAAGCCAATCAGTGTCTTCAGAATTAGTAAGGCTATAGGCAGATGAAATTTTTTTTTTTTTTTAAGGGTTGGAGCTAAACTCTGACAGTGGCGCTCTAGGAGCGAACTTGCCTACACTTGCTCTAGAACATTAGAAGTGTGAAACACACACACACACACACACACACACACACACACACAAAAACACAAACACACAAACAAACAAACAAACAAAGGGAGAGATCAAAGGTTACATTTGTGACTGTTATTAGTGAGTTGAGCCCGAAGACTAAACTAAGAGGATGAAATGAGATCATATCAAGAAAGATACAGCTCTGTTAAAGCTTTTAAAAATTTAAACAAGAAATCTAAACCATTTAGTGGTTAATCAATGATATTACATTTGATATATTTAACATTATTTATTCCTTTCTATTCAATTGCACAACTGTTAACATTTTAGAAAGGACAACATATTAGAAAAAGTAAATAAATCAACAACAACAATTTTGGGATGCGGGTGATTTTGAGCTGGAGTGAGATTATATGAGATTGTGCACCCTATATGTAAATCATATAGGGTGTCTTTATAGAAACATTTTAGAAAATATCCTAGAAGACACATAAAATTATCTAATTTTTAATGCACAGCAACATATTTAATTAGTCTGGCAACTTGACAAATATGTTTTCAAAATAAATCGGATGTATAAATCTTAAATGAACATTTTATGGTCTATAAGCAGTTATATAAAATTATACTGACAGTACATTTCAACTGATTCTGCGCATTTATTTGTCATTCAAACTAATTGAATCAGACAAGAAAATGAGCAGGCTTAAAAGATATCTTATCCTTATGCTTCGTCTGTCAGCTGAAATGTCTGACAGTTTTTAGTTTTTAATTTGCTGTCGGGCCCCAGATCATCAGAAATTCATTAAACTAAGCAGGTATCCTCAGAATCACGTGATCTCCATATGTAAAAAGTTTTGATGTGTTTGAACAATGCACTTTAAAGATTTAAAGTCTATGAGACAATTCCCGTTCCCTTTCTTTCTGTTATTTTAATGAATTGCCATGGCAACACCGTTTGAGATACCCAAAAACCATTAACAGTTATGGTCAATATTTTGGCAGCATGTATAGAAAGTTTGGTGTAAATCATACTACAGCAATCGGAGGAGTATATAGAAGAATTTTACAGTTTGAAGTGTTGCCATGGCAACAGTATTTAATAAATCAAGAATCTCTTCGTAGTTTTACATCAGCCATGTTTTGACATTATTCTGATGAAGTTTGAAGCAAATCGGGTAAAAATAAAAGGCTGATTTTAAAGCGTTTTGAAAATTACACACTTCCTGCTGCCAGTTGGTGGTGCTATAACTTTGCCTCCTTCAACGAACAAACTGCTAAAGTTTATCAAAATCACTCAATGTATGCTGAAGTTACAACATACTTCCTGTTTCCCTTTCTCAACATAAATTTGTTGCCTCGCCACAGCCAAACCAAACCACAATCATATTGACTGAGTTTGAAAAAAAATAATAATAATAATTTGCAGTCATTTGAAAACAATAGGGCCCTTTGGCCTTTATGAGCTTGGGCCCTAAAAATATTACTGACCCGATCACTTTAATGTTAACTTTACACAGACTGGGCTAAACATGTTTTTCACAAAGTGTTTGTTTTGGCTGTACTTCTGCAATCGTTCACGTTTAAACAGGAAATGACTTGCCCCTAGACTTCCATTGAAAGTACATACATTACTATACTGTAAACATAATGACATGAATGCATTTTTTCAAAGAGAGGGACGAGTCTGTTGGCAGTAGCAAAAGACAGACAGCAAACTTGTACTGAACTCAGAAAATTATATTAACAGTGTACCTGATGTGGATTCTTTTTTTTTTTTTTTTTTTAAAGATGATGATGTCATTTATTCACCCTCTTGTCATTCCAAACCTGTATGACTTTCTTTATTCCGTGGAAAATAATCTGATTCAAAAGAACAATGCTTTCATTGGACATCATCACTGAGCTATTGCACAAATCGAGAGTTTCTGTAAAAAAAAAACAAACAAACAAAAAAAAACATTTATGATTCACAGAAGATAGTAAATCAGAGAGATTTGGTACTTCTTGGTGAGGGTGAGTAAATAATGACAAAATGTTCATTTTGTGGGTGAACTAACCGGCCTGAGTGGGATGAGCCACAACTTGCACTTCTGCTTTCACAGTGGTAGTGTGTGTGTGTGTGTGTGTGTGTGTGTGTGTTTGTGTGTGTTTTTTCTCTATCAGTGCTGTACAGCACTGCATATTTGAGATGTTTTGAATATCTAACACATCTGATTTAACAGAGCTCAGTAGTTGACTGACTCAAGCAGGTGTGTTAGATAAGCTAGACATCCAGGAGTAGAATGGAAAAACACTGCAATGCTTATTAATTGTTTTTTTTCTGTACATATATTATTAATCAGTCACTTTGTCTGTCTCTCCCATACACCATGATGAACCCTCAGCTGACAGGAGTCTACAGTTCTTCTCCCGCATTGGAGCGGTACTTCTACAATGCCACCATAAACAATCTCCAGTGAGTCAATTTCACACTGCACTGTCACAATTTACACCTTTTCAGTTTATTTGTTGTCCATACCGTAGTGTGCCTTTTAAGCCTTGTCCACACATTTTTGGTGCGACCCAGGCAAACACATCTCATTTATATCAAGATAAAGTTGACCAAAATGATATTTTAACGCTGTGTTTCGATACAGGGACACTACAGCCCAGTTTAAGCTCCAGTTCATGATGCCTTTAGAACATGAGGAGTTGATACGCTACACTTTGAGTCTAAAGATGGTTAAGAATGTGCTGCTCCAACACCTGTATGATCGAGACACTGGAGACCCTTTCTATATCATACCAACATCACTCCGCATGGAAGGTGAGGAGATATTTTTAAAACAAAATAAGAATAATAAATTATAAATAAATAATAATAGTCATCAACACAATCACAACAATTATTGATAATAGTAAGTAAAAGTATTAAAAGTATATAGTGGCGAAAAATATTAAAAATCTTGTATTTGTAGCAGTATACAAAATCCTTGCATGCAGTACTGCCAAATCTAAAATAAACCTGTTTTTGTTTTATTAGTAGAACTAACTATGATTTTTTTGCTTTTTGTTTGCTTTTTTTTTCAGCTGGGTAGATAAGCAAAACTTGAATTACAAGATGGATGCTGTAAATTGAACCACTGGTACCTTCATCAGAAAACAAAACATTTGAAACATCACATTATTTCATTTGACTGCCTTATGCACTCTTTAACAGATCTGTTAATAATAATAATAATAATAATCCACCTTTAATAATTAGCTCAGTCTTTATGGGTTCACTTCAAAATATAATTGCGATATGTCAGTGTTCATACAGTATATTTTACAAACTTGATATAAAAATAACTTTTTTAGATATTTAACACTTTCAAAACACTTAATGAAAAACAGTAGCGTAAAGCAAGTTTTGTTTTCTTTTTGCATTATTATTATTATTACTACATTTTAGAATAGATAGATGTAGCCTACTGTTTAGGAATGTGGGGGTTTACATTTGTCACAGTTTGTGTCCAAAAAGATTATCGAAACACAGAATATGGAAGTTCCCAACCAAAGTTATTATGACGTTCCATGTTGCTCCAGGATGAATTTCTATAATAATACTTTGTGTACTGTACTTTTATTGATCTCTATTGACCATTTTTTAATCACTGTGGAGCAATTCTTTGTATGTGTGCGATTTTTTATTTTATTTTATTTTTTTTAAATAAAAATTTTTGCTGATGTGCTATAGTGGAACTATTTTACTGTATTTCTACATGAAAAAATATCAATTATCTGTATTATAATCCAGATGCTCAGGACCCTTATTTATTTATTTTTTTTTTGATAAGGTACAAAGGTTTACCTTTTTAGAAGACACTGCCTAAGTTACAGTTTTGTACCTTTTTAAATTTTATTTATTTATTGAGGGTGTGTAATTCTTAAGACTATAAGCCAGGGGTGCCCAACCCTGTTCCTGGAGATCTACCTTCCTGCAGAGTTCAGTTCCAACCCTGATCAAACACACCTGTCTGTAATTATCAAGTGCTCCTTCAGATCCTAATTAGTTGGTTCAGTTGTGTTTGATCAGGGTTGGAGCTGAACTCTGCAGGAAGGTAGATCTCCAGGAACAGGGTTGGGCACCCCTGCTATAAGTAGTCAAACATGCAAGATTAATTCACACAAGCATTCCATCCATCCATCCATCCATCCCTAGACATTAAAAACAGAATAAAGAATGCCAATTTCACTTTTTTCAACCACCTTCACACTCTTGCGGATGGATCAACTACTGTATAACCAGGCCATCACTCATTCTATTATCACAGTACTGTAAGTGTTGATTGGCAAGGAGCATGGCCTGTAGTGGCAGCTGGACTGAGTTGTCATCAATAATTGATATTAATTTATTTATTGCAAATGAATGATTGAATGTATGTATGTAGTTATCTGTTTTTGTGCCAGTGCATCCAGTGTTCGAATATGCATGTTTTGGTCTTGTGTCCAGTAGGGGGCAGTACTGCTACCAGAAATCGGCAACTACTTGCCAAGCAATGCTGTTAACAAACAATTGTTCCATTTTGAATTAGAATATATTAGTTGTCACTAATATATTAGAATTTTATTAGTTGTGCATGTTAAACATCTAAAATTAAAGTACTTTTGAACTTGGATTTGTTCTTGATTGTCTTCTGCTCTCTCTCTCTCTCTATATAGATAGATACTATTTTTTATTGTTTTGAGTTTAGGAGCAGCTTCAATGTCATTTGTTAAAGTCTCAGATTCCTTAAGAGAAATAAAATGGGCTCAAAGGTGAATTTAAATAATAAAAATACTTATATATAGGAAAATTCTGATGAAAAATATCAGTTATACGAATATTGAGTTAACAGTTTACGATGTACTCACTGAATGGACTGTGTCCATCCCTGGCTAAGGGACATAACGCTTTTTACAACCATGCTAGTCAATCTTCATAATTCTATGTTCCCATAAATGTCAAAAATCTTATGAAACACTCCTCCAACTTCTTCTGAACACATTTGACCATAAAAATGATTATGAAAAAAAAAATTACTTGCCCTTAGACTTCCATTGGAAGTGCATATATTACTGTACTGTTGTCACGTGTCAGTGCAAGGAAGAGCAGAGGTCGGATCCAAATGCAAGCAGTAGTAAGTTTAATAAAACAAAAAGTAATCCAGAGCATGAAACGGTGAACATAACTTGGGGAGAACCAGGCAAAAAAAAAACAACAACACAAAGACAACAACTGACAAAGACTAACTGAAACACTGGGCTATTTATACACAGAGAAGGCAGATCTCCAGGAACAGGGTTGGGCACCCCTGGGCTAGATCATGACAACTGTAAACATAATGACATGAACATATTTTTTCAAACAGAGGGACGAGTCTATTGGCGATAGCAAAAGACAGACAGCACACTTGTACTGAACCCACAACATTGTATTAAACAGTGCACCTAATGTGGATTTTTATTAACTCTATCTTTTTAAAAAACAAAAAAACAACCGCAGTTTTTGAAATGAATACTTTTTTTTTATTGCACAATAGACATGACTGTTACAACTAATAACTAACTTTGAAAACCCTTGAAAAACCTTGGATCATTGTGATTAAGGACATTTGTCTTAAAGGAGTAGTTCACCCAAATATGAAAATTCACTCATGTCATTTATTCACCCTCATGTCATTCCAAACCTGTATGACTTTCTTTATTCAGTGGAAAATAATCTGACTCAAAAGAACAAAGCTTTCATTAGACATCATACAAAAAAAAAAAAAAAAAAAAAGGCAAAGATCAATCTAAATTAAAAAGCAAAATTGTATTTCTAGGAATTAGTGATTTACTGTGTTAGGAGATAAAATTAATAAACCAGTAAAAGAAAGTACTATTGGGTATTTTTTTTTATTGGTTATCATACATAAAAATGATGTACTGTAAATAAAAAAAGAAATGTTTTACAGACATAAATGTTCATTTGCATTGTCTTTGTTGCCCTCTGCTGGTGATACCAGCAAAAAATTCTCTTCTCAAATAGAAACAAGCTCTTTAATTTCTCAAAGGTGAAACTCTAAATCTCTTTCACCTTCTCTTAAAGGGGTCCTATTATGCTTTTTCACTTTTTGAATTTTAGTCAGTGTGTAGTGTGTATGTTTGGGCATAAAAAGATCTACAAAGTTACAAATCTCAAAGTCCACTCCAAAGGGAGATATTTCGTTTAAAAAAAAAAAAATCCCTTTTCAAGAACTACAACGAACGGCTCGTTTGGACTACAAAGTTGTTTTCCTGTATTTGTGACATCACAAATGGGCCAATTAGAATATCATTCAAATAAATCCCGCCTACCGAAATTCGAATGCGCGTTTCAAAATCAAAACCCCGGTGCGGGTGTTTTTATATCACTGTATTTCTGATGGAAACGACTGTCTTCAGAAAATTTTGGATGTCATTTTCATTTCATCTTGCATGTAATGTCTGATAAAGCATCGTTTGTGAGCGGAGCTCTGCTTTGTGTACAGCGTTACCGGGGAAACCTCGCTCTCTCCCGCTCCAACAGCGGCTCCTGCTGGCAGAGATTTAATTTTATCCTACCCATCAGATTTTCCTACCAGGGCTTATTGCGCATGCGCACATCAATATTGCGTCCTTTTTCTCATGCTGAACAACAATATTTAATATATCTGCATTACTGTAACGGTAGGTTTAGGGTTGGGGTAGGTGTAGATGTTAATAAAACACAATCTAATAGGTAGAAAAAAAATATTTATTGTTGGTTTCCGGTAGCTGTATCCCTTCTAGCCACAACCGTGAATATAACACATAATTATTGTATTTGCATTACTGTAAGGGTAGGTTTAGGGTTGTGGTAGGTGTAGACATTAATAAACCATAATTTGACAGGTAGAGTTTTTCGTTGTCGAATTGTACTACCTACTGTTTTAATGGGAGGTAGCAAAATCTGACAGGGTAGCACAAATCGACAGAACACCGCCACAAATAGTGTAACTCTGTGGGACTATGTTATAAATAAATTCAACTGTATAATATTTTCACTGCAATTTATGTTATAATGTTAGAATTAAAGAACAATAAACATAATACATATTACCGTTGCACTTATCTGTACATAGTAAATGCAGTTATTTTTAAGCTGTTGTTGACATCCTATCTAAAATGTGATTTAACCAAAAAAAAAACAAAAAAAAAAAACAACAACAATATTGTTACCACTTTAATATGTCTTGCAATATCCGTGTGTGCAAAGGCTCTGCGCAATCCTCTTTCAATATTCTCGGGGTCTGAATTGATATGGCAATTTTGACGAACTTGCTGTTTTGGCAAGGGGCGTGGCAGTACTGAAACACCGTCTAAGCTGTTCGCCAATCACAACGCACTAGGACAGCTAACCAATCACAACACATTTCGTTTTTCGGAAGGTGGGCCTTCATCAAACCCGGAACTAATCGAGCCGTTTGTGCCAGGCTGGGGAGGAAGGTATTGTAATAATGTAAATTATGTGAAAAATAATGTGATTTTCACCAAGCATGAGAGCATGTTCTAGTACACCCACAAAACAAAATCAAGACTTTGTAAAAGAGCCCTTTAAATTTATACTGAACATTAAAACGTGCAAAATATTTTGATTGATAAATAAACGATTCTCCTAAACGTTTTAAAAGTTCAATACACATAATTAAATAATTACATTTTTATGGAGCGAATTTTGTGACAAAATTATACAAACAAATCTAGCGTTTTGCAAATAAACACAATCTGCTTTGCAAAGAAAAACTCAACTTTCAAACAAACGCAAAGTGATTTGCAAATACAAAACTCTATTTGAGAGAAAATGCAGAGGTATGGACAAATATATATGTATTATGTGTTACAACTGTGAGACTCATTTGCCTTTTTATGAGGAAACTTGGCTTGATTTTCTCACAAACGCGTGCAGGCAGATTATATTGTTATACCCCTGCATTGTTTTGAATGTTGAACAATTGTATCATCATATGTATATATTCTATATCCCGCGATCCAACAGAGGATAAGAGGTACGGAGAATGGATCAGTTTTTATAGGGAAAGACTGCCTATTAAATGTTTAGCCATGTCACTACTGATTTTTGAACTAATCAATCATGTTAACAACTTTACAGCACTTGTGAATTTCACTGACACTGTAGTAGGGTCGCTTTGTGAAAACATCTAAATGGTTAATTATAGAGATAGTAAGACAGAAACTCACCTGTTCCCCACTCATATTGGTCTGAAAAGGTAGAGAGGTGTTTTGGGTCTCGGGAGACTAGCGTAAATTGACTGACAGTGCCATCTGCTGCTTTTGGAAAAGAAAGTTGCTCAATTGCATTTGTGAGAAAATCTGCCTGCATGCGAGTGAGAAAATCTGCCTGCATACATTTGTGAGAAAATCAAGCCAATTTTCCTCATAAAAAGGCAAATGAGTCTCACAGTTGCAACACACAATACATATATTTGTCCATACCTCTGCATTTTCTCTCAAATAGAGTTTTGTATTTGTAAATCACTTTGCGTTTGTTTGAAAGTCAAGGTTTTCTTTGCAAAGCAGATTGTGTTTATTTGCAAAACGCTGGATTTGTTTGTATAATTTTGCCACAAAATTTACTCCATACATTTTCACTCTCTGGTTTCAGTGTTATTTCAGCATGTGTATTAGATCATTGTGGAAATTTGATGACATGAAAACCAAAAGAACAGTCCCACAAAGAGATCACTGTTTTCATTCTCTCTTGATTGTTACTGTGACGACTCTGTAGTAGCTCCTTATTCACCATCAGTTGATCCTGAAAAAATTGGACTGACATCTAAATACTACAGTCCTACAGTGTGACACAGATAGTAACATGGAGTATTAGACTGTAAACAACTTTTCCTTTGTTACTTACACAGAGATACTGTAAGAGTTGAAAATATAAATTTTATATTTATGTGTGTGTGTGTGTGTGTGTGTGTAAAAATATAATGCATAGTAATTGTATGACATATACTCACAATAACTGCATAGTCTATCCAGTTTATAATGTGGATCATCCTTTAGGGCAGAAAGCAGCTTCACTGAGTCTCCTAGTTTATTATCAGTCAGATTCAGTTCTCTCAGGTGTGAAGGATTTGATCTCAGAGCTGAAGCCAAAGCAACACAACCTTCATCTGTGACACCACAATTAATCAACCTGTAGAGAAGATGATAAAACACTTTGCAGTTTGCACAGTGATACTCTGTAATCAGTGTATAAAACATTTCTTCAGTAATGTACAGTCACTCTAACCACCTGCAAATATGTTTAACCAGATACTATGTGTGCTGGTTTAGTGCTGTGGCAGGTAGTATTACTTAATTACTAATTACTTAGTAGTACTTTGTAGTGTCATTCTTTTTGGTACAAGCATACCTCCTTTCTATGGAAATGTGGGTTATTATAGAATGTGGCTAATGAATCACCTAGAGAAGATGCAGAAGCACAAAGGGCTGTCATTTTTTGTGCAAGTTTCACAACAAGCTTACATCACAAGCATGCTGACAGTTGGACGGAAGAGATGGTTTATATAAATTAAAATATTAGTATCCAGGAACGGAACTGACAATCAATGCATTATATTAAGTTAAAAAGATGGATTATTTTCTTAAAAATGTCCATTTTGAGTTCCACAGAAGAAAGTCAGTCATATACATCTAGGACAGGTGAGTAAATGAGAGAATTGTTCATGCAGTACTTTCATGTTTGGGTGTAGTATAAGGTATCATTTCATAAATTAGGATAAGTTCAGTTTTCTGGTTCAGTTATCGCTCCTTAAATGATGAAAACTAAATTTTACATAATGCTACTTTTTATTCTGTTTATTCTTTTTTATACTTTAGTGTAGTGTGTCTATGAATTGCACATAACATCATTGATTGCATTGGTTTCTGTTTACAAGCTTTGTCAAATTTTAATACCTTAATAAAATGTACTCTGCTTTCTCTCATTTTTTGTTTTGTGGGCCTAGTGTCAAGATTGACTGGACTCTGGATGTACTAATAGAAAATAATTTTTTATATTAGTACAAAGGATATTTGTATTTTTTTTTTTAAATTTTAGTTATTTATTTATTTTGGCAACAAGTTAAAACCAATGTCTTTAAAAGCACTATAAGTATAGAGTTAGTTAAACAGTTAAACTATTACATTCCTAATTTTTTTTTAAAATTTTTTTATTGAGGATAAAGGTGAAAAAGAGAGATGATCTTACCACAGTAACTTGAGTTTACATTGAGGATTTTCCAGTATATAAGAGAGCAGCTTCACTCCAGCATTTCCTAATTTATTCCAAGACAGATTTAGCTGTCTTAAGTGTGAGGGGTTTGATATCAGAGCTGAAGCCAGATCATTACAACCTGCATCTGTTATATTACACCTCCTCAACCTGTAGAGAAAAATTACACCATTCACTGATGCAGTGTTTATTATTGAAAGCCCACTGTCCAATCAACAGTCAGGTCAGCAAATTGTTATGTCCACCCAAAAATTTATATAAAATAGTCAATTTTCAGTGTTGTTGTACAAGAGCAAAAAGCTCTGAACAGGCTTGCAGAGACGAGATGATATTGTGATTCATATACATTGAGTATGGGGCATCAAGCCTTATCTGCTAATAAATCAGCATACTGAT
The DNA here is from genome assembly GCA_039654775.1 of Spinibarbus caldwelli. Classification (NCBI taxonomy): domain Eukaryota; kingdom Metazoa; phylum Chordata; class Actinopteri; order Cypriniformes; family Cyprinidae; genus Spinibarbus; species Spinibarbus caldwelli. The sequence continues at coordinate 23,165,564 of CM077253.1, read as the reverse complement.
ATAGACACAAGAACATGTTCATCTATCAGAAAGATGATCTTACCATAGTATCTCCAGTTTACAGTGAGGATTCTCCAGTACATCAGAGAGCAGTTCCACTCCTGAATTTCGTAACTTATTCTCAGACAGATTCAGAGTTCTCAGGTGCGAGGGGCTTGATGCCAGAGCTGAAGTCAGAGCAGCTAAACATTTATTTGTGACACCGCAATTAGCCAATCTGTAGAAAACAATGGCACACTTATCACTCTCTCATCAGAATAGAGGTCAATAGTTAAAAAGAAAAAACTCATCACCTATCAAATCAATATTTGATAGATAATTGAACTGAAGTTTAAAATGTCAGAGCACAATCTATGGTAATATCTTAAGACTCATTCAAGCAGGATAATTAATATTTCTTAATTTTTTATATATCTGTATTGTTATGCAACATTCATTAGCTGAGTTTACCTGTATTTAAACTGTACCAAATATGTATGGAGTTGTGATTTGTGTTTGTGTGTATTTACACAACATTGTCTTCATATGTCATAGTTCTTACTCTGAGGTTGAATCTGTTTAAAGTCACAAGATTTAAATGTTGACTGTGATGTGAAAGTGTGTATTTCAGTATGACTATCAGTATCAAGTTACTGAGTAGTAGCTGATGTGTTTAAACACTTACAGCTCAATCACCTGAACACACAGCAGCTAAATACTTCAAATACTTTGGATGTTTACATTTGTTTGTATATTTAAAAAATATACTTTGTGTTTTATGTGCATAAGTCATTCATGGCCTTACTTCAGTTTCTCCAGTTTACAGTGAGGATTCTTCAGTGCAGCAGATATCTGTTCCACTTCTGAGTTTCCTAGTTCATTATCAGACAGATGCAGATCTCTTAGGTGTGAGGGATTTGACTTTAGAGCAGAAGCCAAAGAAGCACAACCTTGATCTGCGATGCCACAGCTGCTCAATCTATAGAGAACAAAGACATAGATCGTCACAGATCACTTTAGTGATTCCATTATTAGAAAGGAAGAACACATTTAAAGTGCAAATCTGTTTGTTTGATGAATTTGCCGACATATAGAAGTATTCCATTTTAATGGGATGAAAAAAAAGAAATTACAACTTTAGTTGAAAAGATATCTGTAAAAGCATCATACATAAGAGATAGTCCTGTTATATATCGTTGAGACGATCTACTCTTTACGATTGGAATGCATTTGGATTGGATTGTTTGCGCAGATTGACATGTTTATCATTTACTATACAATGTAGAGTAGGAGCACATGATGCTGAGACAGATCATCACATGCTCACAAGGATTTTGTTACTTATTCAATAAAATTATGAGTTTAGGAATACCACTTAGGCATCAAATCATTAGAAATGCTTTTGGGATGTAAAATCGGTCAGAACAGGGCCTGAGTGCAGAAGGAATGATGGATATTTTCTGGTTGGTATTAGGAAAGGTGTGTAGAGCTGGATTTCTATTTATCTTTGTGGGAAATGAATGTTTGGGGCAGCGAGCATGCCTCAATCAATTGACTGTTTGCTTTCATATTTTAAGAATGGGAGATCTTCCAGATGAAAGTGGTTTAGCTGGAATTTGAGTAGGAGTTGAAATGGCTTGGGTGCGCAGATGCCTTCCAGGGCTGGAGTAACGAGTTCAATAGAGGCACCTGGGCAAATTGGTGGATGGATTTCCCTTGTTATATGCTAAAAAGGGAACCTGAGCACTCATTTATCAACAGTGCGTACACACAGATGTGTGTGTAATGAGTGCGTAAGAACAGTTTCACGCAAAGTGTGGGATTTACCAACTTGTACTTATACGTAGGAATGTGTGTATATATAAGCACAACTCTGAACATGCTTACGCAGAGAATCTAGTGGTAGAATGGCGATACTACGAAAAGAAAGTGCTGCCGCATATGTCCTGTGTCCTTTAATTGCAAATACTCAATTAATAATTTCATATTTCAAGCTAAACATTTGCACAATTAGTGTGAAAAGCTATAAAGGACAGTTGGGAAATCGATTTGAAATGTAGCTATATGGTCATGGCTGATCTCGCTCTGCTGGAAGATTTGGCAAACCATGCGCTGCGCAGAGAACGTGTTTTCAAAGAGCGCGCAGATCTGTTTAATGAGAGCACAGAATGGCTTCTCAGTTGGTACTGCTTTCTTTGCCATGACTTTGGTGAGGACGTATACATTCACGTGATAATAAAGGGAGGTGTTGTCACCATATATGGTTCATTGGAGGCGTTTCTGAATGCAAATGACCATGAACGTGAACGAGCATGGTGCTTAAGAACATGTGGGATTTATCAACAATGATTACTTTCTGGTGTGCATAAGAACCACGTGTGCACATTTGATAAATACGGATTTTTTTGTACTTACATTCTAAATTTCATTTGTAGGACAAAATATAGCACCTTTTCTACGCACTCTTGATAAACGAGGGCCCGGATTTAAAGGATGAGGGCACTTTTCTGCAGACTTCAGTTCCAGCCCTGCTCCAACACACCTGCCTGTTAATTTCAAGTAATCCTGAACACCCTGATTAGTTGGTTCAGGTGTGTTTGATTAAGGTTGGAGATAAACTCCAAGGAGCAAGGTTTGGTAACCCTAACCTTTATGTGTTATGAGTAAGATTCCTATGATCTTACTTCAGTGTTTCCAGTTTACAGTGAGGATTCTCCAGTCCAGCAGACAGCAGGTTCACACCTGAATTGCCTAGATCATTCATAGACAGGTCCAGGTTTCTCAGGTGTGAGGGGTTTGAGCTCAAAGCTGAAGCCACCGCAGCACTACCTTTATCTGTGACACCACAATTCCTCAACCTGAGAACAATTACAAATTCTTCACTACATGTTTTCAACATCTGTCCACCAAAATATTCCAATTCACATTAGAAGTTTAACATGAAATATCTACAGAGGAAGGATTATCATTATTTTTAGATTAATTACTGTCTGACAAACTGAAGTTCTGGTGAAGGATCAAACATTATAAAGTTAATTTAGAGCAAGTACAAAAATGAGACCCTAAAGGAGCATTATTTAAAAAGCTAAAAGCTAAACCTCCAGTAAATGGTTACTGGGTTTAAAAACAGGAGAGGCAAATCACGTTTGTGTCATTTGTACTCAGATGTAGTGTGGTAATTGTTAACATTTTTTTTTTTTTTTTTACATTTATTGTAAAAGTTTACATTAATGACATTTCTTGCTGAGGACAAAGATTTGTATATTTAGAGAGATTATCTTACCACAGTATTTCCAGTTTACAGTGCAGATTCTCCAGTCCAGCAGAGAGCTGCTTTATTCCTGAATCTCCTAGGTTAACATCAGACAGGTTTAGTTCTCTCAGGTGTGAGGGGTCTGATCTGAGAGCTGAAGCCAGAGCAGCACAACCTTCATCTGTGATGTCACAATCACACAACCTGTAGAGAACACATTTGTTAAACACCACACACTAATAACAAATGATTTTCCGTAACTTTTCTTTTTAAATTTTCTGTATGTTCTGTACACTAATATATGATTTTTGCCCCAATTTTCCCCCGATTTACAGTCTGGAGAAGTCGACGCTAGTTGCTGAAAGTCAGAACCTGCAGATTTGAGTTGACAGATTTAATAGAAAATCACGTAGTGTATGATGGTCATAGACTCTGATTTTTTAGCTTCAGACTATGCTTCCAGCCAGTCTGAGGATATCAAACACGTTTGATATTTTTGAGCCGATTTTAGAATGCATACTGTTTTCATTTGTCATGCATCTTATATCAACAAGGCCCATGTTTTTGATCACAACGACTTCAAAGTCTGATCCTCAGTCATTTAATGTATGATGGCCAGTTTTCCTCTGGAGCTTTTTACAAAGTCGGTAATTGTATAATTTAAAAAGTGTTTTACTTACTGAACTGATCTGGATTCTTTAACCACAGGCAGCAGCTTCTGAAGAACTTTCACATTTTCAGATTTACTTTTTCCTCCAACAAATTTCTTAAGATAAAACTCGTCCAACCTTGTCTCTGATGTCAACAACAAAAAAACTACAGCTGACCACTGAGATGAAGAGAATTTGGCTTCACTCAGTGTTCCAGATTTCACATAATCTTTTACTTTCTCCACGAGTGAATGGTCACCCAGCTCATTTAGACAGTGGAAAAGATTGATAGATTTCTCTGGAGAGCGACTGGTGCTGATCTTCTTCTTGATGTACTCAACTGTTTTCTTATTACTGGCAGAGCTGCTTCCTGTCTGTTTCATTAAACTTTGTAGAAGAACATGATTAGATTCCATTGACAGACCCAGAAGAAAACATAGGAAAAGGTCCAGATGTCCATTTTTACTCTGCAGAGCCTCATCCACAGCTCTCTGATGCAGCTCAGATAAAACACGTTTTGGTGGATTATTCTGAATCAAGTTCAAAACTTTAAACAGAGGTCTTTGTTTGGGGATGTATGTGTACATTTGAATGAGAGTCTTGGGAATCTCTCCACTCTCTGCTTCACTCAACATCTTCTCTAGAACAGTGGCTGAAATCCAGCAGAACACTGGGATGTGACACATGATGTGGAGGCTCCTTGATGACTTAAGGTGTGAGATGATCCTGTTGGCCAGACTCTGATCACTGATTCTCTTCCTGAAGTATTCCTCCTTCTGTGGGTCACTGAAGCCATCTTCTGTCACTCGATGGACACACTCGGAAGGGATGAGATCAGCTGCTGCTGGTCTGGAAGTGATCCAGATGAGAGCAGAGGGAAGCAGATTGCCTGTAATGAGGTTCGTCAGCAGCATGTCCACCGAGGCTGATTCTGTCACATCATGCAACCTCATGTCACTCTGAAAATCCAGAGACAGACGACACTCGTCCAGACCATCAAAGACAAATGACACTTTATATTCGCTGCTGAAAATATCCAGTTCTTTTATTTCTGTGAAAAAACACTGAAGAAGATCTAAAAGGCTATGTTTTTGGTCTTGTATCAAATTGAGCTCTCTGAAAGGAAGTGGAAATATGAGGTGGATGTCCTGATTTTCTTTCTCTTCAGCCCAGTCCAGGATGAACTTCTGCACAGAGACTGTTTTTCCAATACCAGCGACTCCCTTTGTCAGCACAGTTCTGATGGGTTTCTCTTGTTCAGGTAAAGGTCTAAAGATGTCATTGCATTTGATCATTGTGTCCTCTGTTGCTGCTCTCTTGAAATGTATCTCAGTCTGTCTTATCTCATGTTCATTACTGATCCCTCTATTTTCACCCTCTGTGATGTAGAGATCTGTGTAGATCTCATTCAGGAGTGTTGGGTTTCCCTGGTTTGATGTTCCCTCATAAAGACACTGAAACTTCTTCCTCAGATTTGATTTCAATGCGTTAAGGACTGCAGCTGAATTAAAGTCATAGCTGTAACAATTAAAATACCAAATTATTCCATTAAATATTTTTGTTTGTTTTCTATATCATAATAAGCTTTTCACAGATCATTACATTACATTACATTTAGTCATTTAGCAGACGCTTTTATCCAAAATGACTTACAAATGAGGACAATAGAAGCAATCGAAACCAACAAAAGAGCAACAACATGCAAGCGCTATAGTCTCGGTTAGCCTAACGCAGTATATGTAGCAAGGTATTTTTTATTTTATTTATTTATTTATTTTTTTAAAGAAAACAAGTAGATAGAATATAGAAAAGAAAGTTAGTGTTAGTTTTCAAGAAAAGCAAGCAGTTAGAGAATAATTATGCAATCAAGTGTGTTTTTTTTTAATAAAAAGAAGCAGATAGATAAAATAAAATTAGAAAAGAGAATGCTAGAGTTAGAGAGTTAAATAAAGATGGAAGAGATGGGTTTTTAGCCGTTTCTTGAAGATGGCTAAGGATTCAGCTGCTCGGATTGAGTTGGGCAGGTCATTCCACCAGATGGGAACAGTTAATGAAAAAGTCTGTGAAAGTGATTTTGTGCCTCTTTGGGATGATAGATCATATAATCATATAATACAATAGATCATCAGTTCCATTACATTTTAAGTCAGTTATAATGTTTTTGAGTAATGTGTGTTGACCCATTACAGCTTCTAAAACAAATAAAAAATACCATATTATTTTACCTGAAATCAGAATACGTGCTTTTTAGTTGATTCATAAACTTGTCATCCTTCTTACAGACAGGTTTTGTTAGGTCTGATCTGTGTGGATGGATTGACCTTAATATCATCAAAAGAATCAAGAATCAGAAACAGATATTTGTAGTGTTTTCCTCATTTCCTTAATAATTCCATCAACAGTTTTTACACTGTTGCGAATGTACTTCTTAACAAAATGTTATATAATAAAACTAATTTATTCACCATAAATAAAAAAAATTCATTCTATAATCATATTTTATACAGTGTTCATACATGAGATCAGGTTGTGTGTCTCCACTCTTAATATTTACTGGCTGTTCAATAGACTGGACACTCATAGATATACAGCTGAAACCCGGTGAATCTGATCTCTCCTGCTGGACTGAACTGGAAGAGAAAACAAATCTATCTTAACATAAAACCACATTCAAATAGGCTAATGCCATACTTTTTATGAAGATAAATTTATTTAATAGAGTGTCCATTCAAAGTACCTGCATCCTGGATAGGAATCCTCAACTCTGGATGTTTTTGTTTCATCCATGGAGTCTCCACTCTGATTCTGGATGGACATCGCAGATAGATAGATAGATAGATAGATAGATAGATAGATATGCATGCATGCATAAAAAGTAATTTAAAAAAGCCTTTAATTCAGCTGAAGATTCAGCATGAACAAAGAAGACACGTTCATTACCTTTAAGATAAAAAAATGATCAAGCACAAATAAGAATGAATACGTTCTTCAGAATATTAATGCGGATTCATCTGTAAAGTGTCTCGAGACCTGAACAGTCACCTTAATCAAAATTTGGTTACATAAAGGTTAATAAAAAATCATCCACCTTTTCAATCAAGTTAATAAACATTTCTATTAAACTTTTTGATATCGCTTATCGCAAAGAATCCGTTCTGTCTGTTTAAAATGGTGAAACTCCTAACATGTACTTTGACTTTTCGTTTATGACTAGAACGATCGCATAACGTCACGAGTATCACTTATCGCATTATTTGTTTTATAATTGTTCATATTAAATGTGTTAAATTGACACCCATTGTGACGAATTAGCCAAGACACTAGCTATCAGTATTGTTGTCAAGAAATCAAATAATCGTATATTATTATCTAATTTGGTTTCGGTGCATTCCTACTAGAGCTCATTCTGCACGAGTTTGTTTCATGTGTACTGTAGGGAGCGGTACTGCTCTTTTGCAGCCCTTAGTTTTGTGTTTAGTGACAGGTGCCAGCGGTTTTGCAAGCCCAATATCTGCTGCATCTACAACACTTTAATTCGCCGTGTTCCAGATTCACTTTTGTGCCACTGAATAACCTTTTTCCGAATAGGGAAGAGTTAACGTTGTCACTTAAGTCTAAACTCTTAACGAGATTAGCATACACTGTACAGATAACACTGCTAAAACTGTCTCTATGACAATATAGCCAAATTAATTTCAGCATGCAAACCATGCAATGATGTGTTATTGCACAACTGTATTTTTAACCATAATGATTGAATGTGTATGTTGAACATTATGTGAAGTAAAAGTTTTAAGTAAAGTATTTAAAAATTAATTATTCTTTAATGATTTGGTTCTCTAGAAGGCTATACATGTGATGTGAGGCATTTTGAGTCTACTCTGAATCTCTAGAGGAGACACAAGTGAGATCACTGGCTTAGATTACTTCAGCAAAAGTCTCAATTTAGAAGAAACAATTGGGACAAAATTTAGTGACTTTTCTTTAATGTGGCACGTAAAATTGTGAAACTTTAGATTTTTTTTTTTTTTCATACAGAGCTGAGGCTTTGCAGAAAAAATAGTACTTTTTTTTAAAAAGTAAAACAATATCAATTTTGATATTCATTTAAAAGCAAAAAAATAATAAATAAAAAAAATTAAACATTTTTAAGACGTCAAATAATTAAAGACAGTGCATTTAGGCTACGTATTTATTTATTATTATTATTATTATTGTTGTTGTTGTTGTTGTTGTCACGCCCCTGGACTGTTTTGTTGTAGTTTTGCTCCCCATGTGTTCCTTGTGACCCAGTTTCTCCCCTGTCTGATTGTATTAATTTGCTCCAGGTGTGTCTCCTTAGTTCTTTGATTGTCCCGTCTTTAAAAGCCCCAGTCCTTTCAGTTAGTGTTTGTCGGTCTTTGAATGTCTTCTAGTGTTCTATGTTCCCTATATGGATTAAAGACTCTCAGTTTGTGTATTCTCCGTGTCTCCTCGTTCCTGGCTCCAGCATTCGTGACAGAAAGACCGACCCAAACAGTTACCTCCGTGTCCACCCTCCGTTTTGTTTTCCGTTTTTCTATCAGTGTTTTTGTTTCCGTTGTGTTGCCCCATGGATCCCTACGTCCGGCCCGAATTCCTCCTCCTCCTGCTGGAGCAAGAGGACCGATCTCTCGAGGACCATACGCGACTGTTCCTGATGTTAGCTAACGCCACCAGCTACCCGGACGGCGCGCTCTGCACATTCTATAATGCAAGCTTGAACACCGCGTGCAGAGCGCTGTCGTCCGAGGATGGTCCTCGAGACGATTTTGCCGCCTTCGTGGAGTGGACACTGGCGAGGCACGGATCCCCGTTCACCGTCTGTGCCGAGGGGGATCTCGCCAGTGCCACTCCTGACCCAGAGCCCAGCCCACCAACTCCCCGCAGTGCGGAGCACCAGCCCGAGCCCACCGATGACGGAGAGCCATTTCCCGCTACGATCCACGAGCCAGCGCCTAGCCGAGCGACTGAGCGGAAGATCGTCCCGGAAGTTGAGCCCAACACGTCAGATCAGGTGCGAGAGCTGATCACGTGGGAGCCAGCCGTGGACGGTGTGAGCGCGGAGTGGAGCTCCGCCCCCTGCACCGCGGCTGAGGGTGAGCTGATGACACATCTGGGGCTGCTAAACTTTGAAGGGGATCTGTTAGACTGGGAACATGATCTGGAGGTCGACGCTTCCCCTATCCTCTCTCCGTCTCCGCTGGTTCCAGCCAGCTCCGCTCCTCCCGAGCACCCCCCTGTGCCCGCTTCCCGAAAGCGTCCTCCAGAACCCGCGCCTCCAGAGCGCCCCACAGTGTCGGCTCCCATTCCTGAGTTAACCCCTGGAAGCCCGGAGGATCTCAAATGCCCACCCTCCCACCCGCTCCAGCCTCCTCCACCGCTGTCGTCTGGCAGCCCCTCTGCTCGCCCTCAGCCCTCCATCAATGCGGTGCGAGCTCCGCGGGTCTGCCATCCTCCATCGCCGTGGCTGGAGAATCCCTCACCTCCACCTCCAGCCTCCGAGGCCCAGACTCCACCTCGGTCCGTAGACCCAGCGGCTCCACCTCGGCTCCTAGCTCCCTCGCCTCCACCGTCATCCATCGATCCACCAGCTCCACCAGGCTCCCTCGTCCCTCCGGCTCCGCCTTGGTCGGGCGTCGACCCGCCATCGCCTCGGGACTCCTCTCCTCTGGCTGCGCCTCGTCACTCCGTCCCACCGGCTCCGTTGGGCTCCTTCCTCCCTCCAGCTCCACCTTGGTCCTCAGTCGCTCTGGCTCCGCCGCGGATCTCCGGAGCTCCGCCTCTGCCTCGGTCGCCAGAGCTCTCGGCTCCACCCTGGCCCCCCGGATCCTCGGCGTCACCCTGGCTCGTCGGCTCTCCGTCTCCACCTCGGGCTCCTCCTCCTCCTGCTCCGCCTCCGTTGGTCGGCCCCCTGGAGTCGGCGGCCATTCCTCCTCCATGGCTCCTCCCTCCGTCGGCTCCACCATGGGCCATCATCATGGCTGTGGCCTGGGTCCTGCCAGGCTCCTCCTGCTCCGAGTCCCTCCTGTCTCCTCCCTGGCTCCTCCCTCCTTCGTCACCTCCCTGGTCTCTGTCTGCCGGCCCCCTCCCGGTTGTCCGTCCTCCTCCTGAGCCGCCGCCATTGTTCCCACCCGTTCCCCCCCCTCTGTTGTTCCACGGTGCGAGGACGCACCTTCCGGGAGGGGGGAGTAATGTCACGCCCCTGGACTGTTTTGTTGTAGTTTTGCTCCCCATGTGTTCCTTGTGACCCAGTTTCTCCCCTGTCTGATTGTATTAATTTGCTCCAGGTGTGTCTCCTTAGTTCTTTGATTGTCCCGTCTTTAAAAGCCCCAGTCCTTTCAGTTAGTGTTTGTCGGTCTTTGAATGTCTTCTAGTGTTCTATGTTCCCTATATGGATTAAAGACTCTCAGTTTGTGTATTCTCCGTGTCTCCTCGTTCCTGGCTCCAGCATTCGTGACAGTTGTCAGATCAGTTTGGGTTTTAAGCAGTTACTATAGACCAGGATATTTGTTGCTTAACTCAAAAAACAATAATTCTAATGCCAATTTCAATTTCTCCTTGTTTTGCTCATTCCATAAATTATAATAACTATATATGAAGTTAAATTTGGCATGTGAACACGCATTATTGCTAACTAGCAGTATCTAACACAAAATTTTCACTTTAAGTTTGTTCAACAAAACATTATTTGTGTAAATGGACTTTTTCTTGTACAACCCCTGCACCTACCTGATGAGTGACAGAATACTTGGAACTGTGAGCAAGAAGGCTCTTTTCAAGTGTAAGTGCTAAAGGTACCAAGAAATTATTCCTTGTGGTTAGATTGTGATTATAACACCTACGTAAATTATTTTTATGATTGTTATTATAGGTGGGGCAGTGGGGCAGTATGTTGGATGTCTCATTCTACACATCTGCATACCTAAAGAACATCAGAATGATCAGTGGAGAATATGTAATTTCACAGTTAAATAATATAAAATTGAGATAATGAGGATTGAAACAGAAGCATAGAACAAAGCAGCAAAAAAAAAAGAAAAAAAAAACTATTAACAAAACAAGGAGATTTAATTCAGTAATCAGCATAGTACTGCTTAAATCAGATTGGCAAGGGTGGCATGCTTTGGCCACACCATCTGTCCGAATAATCAACTTTACCTCTTATTTACTCCTGTTTTTATTAATAGAACATCCTGAGCAGATGAATTGCATTTTTATTGGAGAAATGTTTCCAACACAAAGTATGTTTAAATGTTTCCAATCAGTCACAATTTTGTAATCATAAAAGCTACTGTTGATTTTTCAATTTTCTACATCATTAAAACTGTTTGCCTAAAGATAATTTATTTTTATATAAATTAAAATCTCAAATTAGATTCATTTTACTTAAACCAATAAATACTTTTAAAATTAAATACAATTATTGTAAAATTATAGATATTACATAATGTTCTATAATTAACATCATTTTAGTATAATTTCATTTATGGTTGTATGTTGCAGGGGATGTTATTTAAGAAGTCCCTAGAATCTCAACAGAATTAATGTAATCTGTTTTGGAAATTGTTAATCGTCTGAGGCCAGATTTACTATAACAAGAACACTGATCTTTGATAGTCTGCTTGATTTATCCTCTGCATTTAATCTCAGTGAGGTTGCACTTTGTGCTCCTGAATGGAGCATGCACATGCCAGTGAAAGCTCATGCAGATCAGAGCTCAGGGTCACACACGGGTCAGCTGTGTTGGATAAGCATGACACACAGGGTTGAGTTTAGAAGTGATTCTTTAGCTTTGGCTAAAAAGGGTTAAATGCCACTTAAACTACTGACATGCAGTATTAAATAATAAAATGTACTGTCTGTAAAAGGTCATTCTTAAAAAAAAAAAAACAAAACAAAAAAACGACAGTTGTGTCAAATATTGTGAACACAATATTTTATTGTTTCATTTCCAATTAAGCTCTAATTTTGTTTGTTAAGTTTAGCAGAAAGTATATTTTCCTTGTGTGTACTTTATAAAATGCTAACATAAAATATATAAAATAACTTTAAAATTTGTCATAGAAAGACAAATAAGTTATTTTATGTTATATTATTTAAATAAGATATTTTATTCCAAAAATATTCAAAATATTCAGAATAATATTATTATAACACATCTTTTCAGACATGGTGGAAATGTTCCTGACTATTAAAAATATATATAATAATAAAAAATTATGGTGTGAACTGTGTAGCTGGTTCATATTTCAATTTTTTTCCAGATCAATTTGATTTACAAAACAAATAATAGTATAAACTAGATTTTTACATTTTCTGAAGATAAATGAAGTGTTTGCTCATGATAAACTTGCTGCCACAATGCTTAGCGTCTTGGGTGGTTGTCAGGGTGTCCATATGCAGTTGCTAAGGTGTATTATTTTTAGCATGCTGCTATGCGATTACTACAGTGTTACTAAAACATTACTAAATGTTTCCCAAGGAGTTTCTAGACAAGTGTTCTGGGTGGTAGTTAAATGGTAGCACAGTGGAACAATCTGTTTGATCATTTAGATAATTAATAGCACACCTCTTCTCAACAAAGTATAATTTAGGTCTGACGCACAAATGGGGCAGGATGAGTTCACAGAAATTTCAAACTTTAAATGCAAGCAATAATAATGGTCACACTTTCCTTAATTATTTCTTAAACATTAACTTAGTGACTTTCAATGCAAAATTTTATTACGTAAGTGTGTTAAATTTAGCCCCTGCTATACTTTGTCCCTTTATACAGTTTGAATCTCTTGATACCGTTGTAATCACTTCTTAAAATATCCTCTGCCCTAGTTATGTTCCACACTGAACTTTGGTGGACTCAAAAATAGCCTTGTCCAAAAGGATTCCCTAGATGAGAACTCAGCATCCTAAGAAATCCCACAAAAAAAAGTTGCACTGGGCGGGGTTTACTCAGAGTGACCAGGAACATTTAAACTTATTGGCCAGATCTTGACCTCTCCATGGAAAGTGATTGATCATTCTACGCTAAGCCCTTGCAGACAAGGTCAGGAAGTTCAGGATCACTGCAAATCATGACCTATCCCCCCAAGGGAGAGGGGTAAGTCCATCTGAAGACTTTCCGATTTCCCTCTTTGACGACCATAGATATCCTTTAGTTCTTGGAAGGGTTCAACAGTTATCCAATTAAAGGGTTATCTCTCCTTTTAGTTGCCTAGTCTATAGGGCTTTAGACATTGTGCCGTCATCAACAGTCAATCCCAGCTTGGAGAGGCAAACTGTTCACAGCTCATTCTCGACAAACTGCAGCTACCATTGGACTTCTGGATTTGACAAACCAATTCTACATTTCATTTAGAAAGAGGCTCTTTGAAGAGTTATGGGTGCCCACGGATCCAGCCTGGATGAAGTCTTGGCTGAGGACATGCACCACTGGTACAACAAGTTCATGAGGGAATCGCCCTCAGGTCTTATCACGCTCTTTGAACTCAAGACCATGCTACAGATGCAGGGGATGACTGAGGAAGCCAGTGGCTATGTGGACCAAGTCTTCTACACTTTTGACATGGATGGGGTGAGAGAAATGTGTGAATGGAACATTTAGGTATAATATGCAGATTGGTCATTTAGTTGATCTTAAAGAACACCAAAATCTCTTCATGTTTGTGCATGAAAGAGTATATTTTAATGTATTACAATGTTAACCAAATTAACTATTATGAATATTTTTTTTTCAAATGGTTTATTATTCACATATCAATATTCCAAACTCAGACAAAAGACATTACTGTAACAGACAAATAAATTGTTAAATCGTCTAACGGTATTTATATATCACTGAAGATAAGCCAATTACTGGCCTACAGTCCACAGGAATCCATTTTACAATCCAGTCAAGCTGTCTAAGTTATAGGCTACGTCTACATTAATCTGGATAAATTCGAAAATGTAAATTTTTCTTCATGTTTTGGTCTTCTGGCCAGCATTTTTGTCCAGTGAAAACTTTTTGAAAATGCTCTCCCAAGTAGTAAAGTTTTTAAAACAGCATTTTCAAGTGTATTGTATTGTATTGCATGCAGACTGTGAAAGTTGAAGTGTTTGGAAACTATGATGCATGTTTAGTTATTCGACAAATATTGTACCCATATATCTACAGAATATATCTGGTTGTGCTTGCTATTCACTTTCATAGCCTTGTTAAAGATAAATGTTACTTTGTACATATATTATATTCCTGACCAAAAATACTGGTGCTGGCCTGTTTAAAAACATGACAGTTGCTTATTAAACCATACATGAAATGTCGATTTTGTGAGTGACCGGGACACACAGTGATTGGTGGGATATTTTGTTAATAAACTGATTGTGCGAAAAAAAATGTTGTGAGAACTATTATGTCTGGTCTCTCTGTATCATCGCAGTGAGCTTTTATTACGTTTTATGCTTACACAGTAATAAGCATTTTCAGCGTGGACAAGTAACTTTTGGAAAACTCTTTAAAACTCTTAAGGCCATTTTTAGTTTTTTTATGCATACTTGGTTATGTGTACATTGCTAACCCTACCCATAATTTATCCCTAACAAGGGTGTAGAAACACCTAACTGTAGTTGTAAGGCTAAAACTGACATTTCCTGTAAACTTATCCCTCAATTCTGATTGGTTGATTGGAATGTTGTTCCAGGATCAAAAAGGATGTTGATCCGGGAACATATACTTGGTGAAATCACGTTCACCGCAGGGGCGTAGTCAGATTTTTCTAACCATGTGCACAATGTACTCTCAGCTCGCATATGTGCTACTTTTTGGTAATAAAATTGTAACAGAAGGCTGATTCAATTTTGTTTTGAAACCCACAGGTATAAGTACAAAGACAATTTTATGTGATAAAAATCACACTGCATATGGATGGTGTGCATGGATATTGACTATATTGCTGGTGACAATATATTTTAAACTGAAGATCCCTGCATTCTGTTCTATTATGTTGTGCTCTGTCTAGTTTTTCAATGTAAGAATGCATCCTGTTTGAAAGGCTTTTTTAAATTAATGTTATAATATGTATATATTGTATAGTCATATATTTTCTTTTTTTTCTTCTATTTTTCCTTTTTTTTTTTCTTCTACAGGATGGCTATATAGATTTTGTAGAATATATTGCTGCTGTAAGTCTTCTACTGAAAGGAGAGATAAACCAGAAGCTGAAGTGGTACTTCAAACTCTTTGATCAGGATGGAAACGGCAAGATTGACAGAGATGAAATGGAGACCATATTCAAAGTAAAGTATCCATTTTTTCTGTATTCAATGTTTGCTCTGGTGTACAGCCATTAGTTCAGACTAGAGTTCTGTTTTAAAGATGCACTCAGTCATAGCATTGCATAAAAGCAATGATTTTCAGTTACCAGTAGAAATGCACATTCACATAAGTTACATCTGTTCCACAAGCAAAAGTTTCCAGTTTTATGGAGATAAAGCAGTAGTATTTGACTGGTCTTGTGGACTCAACATGGAAGCCTCCATGCTATGTGGAATAAAACAATTGTTGGCAAACTTCTGACTTACGACTGCAAGCCTCTTCTAAATCATTTCAAAAATATTTTTCAAGCATACTAGTATTTCTTCATGTGTAAATCTGATGAAATGACTGAGTGTATCTTCAAATAGAATACTATAGTAGAGACTTTAGGGAAAGTAATTTATATTTAATTCTAATCTAAATCCATGATGGCTGTTTGCTGAGCTGCCTCATTTTCTAAACGCAGTTTCTTTCCTATTACACCTGTCCATGGGACAGAATTATTAAAAGAGTTTTGTACCTCTGTGCTGTTTAAATATGACAAAATTGGTCTTATATGCATTGATTGCATGCAAGAAGGAATGTTTTAAATGGTTAAATTATATGCTTTCCACTTACTTACCACTACTCAGGTAGTGTTATTTTAGGATCGTTAATATTTTATTACAGTTTTTGTTAACATTTTGTAAGTAGTTTTTGATGTTATGTTTTCCATTTTTGTTTTGATGTTATGTTTTTGAATTTTTTGGATGCAATTTTATGTGTGTGTGTACATATTCTAAGACAGTGATTTTTTTTTTTTTATTATAATGTGTCAACAAGACAGTGATATTAGTAAAGGTGTAAATATTAATATTTTTCATCTTTGCCCAGGCCATCCAGGACATTACCCGGAGTTATGACATCCCTCCAGATGATATTGTGTCTCTGATCTATGAGAGGATTGATGTCAATAATGAAGGTGAGAGCTGCTAGATCATATTAACCTACTGTCAACTGGAATATTTTATTTGAAACCATTACATAATACTAATTCCTACTACTCAAGGTCTTATCTGAGTTGCTCTCTACAAGTCTTTTCTGTTCAGGATTGAACCTGCAACCTTTGTATGGTTTAATCAGCTCAATGTAAAACCATTAGGCTAACACCACTACTTCAATTAACAAGGGTCAAGGTTTAGATTTCTTTATAAAACTAGGATGAGAATAAGGTTATGGACTTAAATGAATATTCATTACCGCATCTATAAAACAATATATATTTTTTTATTAAAAACATAATATTATATTAATCCGTACAGTATTGTATGTTTGGATTTTTATTTAGTATATTTTACACTATATAATCTTATTTTATTTTTTTCTTTTAATTTTGTGTTAAAATCTAATGCCTAGACTTTTGCAGGTGAGTTGACTTTGGAGGAGTTCATCACAGGGGCTAAAGAACATCCTGATATCATGGAGATGCTCACCAAGATGATGGACCTCACCCATGTCCTGGAGATCATAGTCAATGGGCAGAAAAAGAAGGAGTGACTGCCAATGTTTGATGCTTTGCACAATAAAAGGATCCCATCCTGATTAAAGATGATCAGCTCTGTGGCTTAAAAGCATAAAACAGACATAATAGAGGGTGAAACCTGCTAGCAGCATCTCAGAGGTGGACACGAGTGATCATCATTCGTGATTGTCGTTCATACACTTTCTGTCTGTGCCTCCAGATATCCAGTTAGCAGAGCTCTCTCTTACCCTTCTACTTTTAACTGAATCACCTCTACAAGTCTGAAAATGTCATTCTTGCAGGTAGAAATGACACAAGAGGAGTTGAATCCATGGTTTAATGGATCATTTGTCCTATTTGCTGGAGTGTGAAGTGTGTTCTTAGCAATGGATGTGCTCTATGATCAGCTGCATGTACAGTGACCCTAAAATGTATATGGACACTTAAGCCTCAGTTAATACGTATCAGTGTCTAACAAATTATCAAAATGACAGGCATTTTAAACGTGACTTACTGTAAGTGTGCAAATACTGTTTAGTGGACACTGTATAAGGAGGGGCTAGTGTTATAAATAATTGTACAGTTTTTCTATTTATGTACGTAATCTTCATTCTGACTTTTGACATTTTGTGCTAAATTATTTAGATAACTCTACAGTTCTAACTTGTGACCAATGCCTTACATAAATAAATGCAGTATGCTGCACATTTGGACTGTCTTTCCTGTCTTACTGTTACCATTCCTGTCTGACAGTTACAAAGTTTTACAAGTTTAAAAAGTTATAAATAAATAATACTTATAAAAAAAACAAATGGTTTCAAATCATGAAATATCTGTTTGCACTACCTTATGAATAAATTACATTATTTTAAAGTGAACAAAAGCCAAAAAGCTGAATCTATTTCCATATCATCAAAAGTCTGGTCCTGGAAACAAAGTGAGAAAGGTAAAAAAATTTCAGCATATACAGCTGTAATCAAAATTATTCAACCTCCAGAGACTGAA
The DNA here is from genome assembly GCA_039654775.1 of Spinibarbus caldwelli. NCBI lineage: Eukaryota > Metazoa > Chordata > Actinopteri > Cypriniformes > Cyprinidae > Spinibarbus > Spinibarbus caldwelli. The sequence goes on along the minus strand of CM077253.1, from coordinate 23,147,862 downwards.
TTATATTAGAAATGCTTTTCTGAAGATCAAGAATTTTATAAAAATTGCTTCTATAACAGTTTACTGGCATATTAAACGTGATAATGCTAACATATAAGGTAATATTTTTTAGTTATAGGATTTTTAACAACAGCTATGTCATAATTATTCCACCCTTATTCAACATTTCTGTTTTTAAGTCACTTTTTTATGGGAGGGAACAAAATTGTCTTAAAACACAATTAAGCCTTTAGAAACTCTATCAGAAAACAAAATTAGCTTGAGCTGTTACACACACATACATTCAGCCCTTGCATGTGCTAAAGTTGAGTAGCAAATACAGTGAAGCCAACGGAGCTCTGACAAAAGATATACAGAAGAAATAGTTTATTACATTAGAAAGTCTAAGGCTACATGAAGATTTCCAACACACAAAAAGTATGTAGAGACACAGCTGGCAGCCTTATTCCTTAGCTTAAAATGTGTTGTACCATAAAACCTTCGAAGGTGTTAAAGAAAAAGCTCAGCAACATAAAATGTTTGATCAGAGCATGAGAAAAACCTGCAATATACTGTCAATGACTTGCAAGATGAGCTGATGAAAAAACATTTCATTGCAGAAAAAAACATCTTGCCGAATGCCACTCCTGACTAAGAAGAACATAGAAGGGTGACTTAAACATGCTAAAATTAATTTGGATAGACCTGTGGAGTTATGGAAGAATGTTTTATGGAGTGATGTGACCAACTAGAACTTTTTGAACCCATGGATCAGTGGTATGTCTCATGCAAAAAAAGCAAGGTTTATGAGCAGAAGAACACCATTCCCATGGTCAAACTTGGAGGTGGACCAGTCCTGTTATGGGGGTGCTTTGCTGATGCAGGAAGTGGAAATCTTGACTGTATGAAGGACATCATGGATTCTTTGAAGTATCAGGCCACTTTGGCAAGAATTATGATGCCTTCGGTGCAGAGACTAAAGCCTGATGATCATTGGACTTTCCAGCAGTACAGCCATACATCCAAATTTACTTGCGCTTGGTTCAGGGATTGGTTGTAGAATGTTCTTGAGTGGCCGATGGCCATCTAGGTGACATCTGCTATATGTTATTCTTTGACTTTGGGCTTTCACGAGAAGGAATTTACTTTTATTAATTTACATTTTATTAATTTTTTTATTACATACATAATAAAACATTTACATGCACAAATAAACTGAACTGAATAAAGCTAGCATATTAATAATTAAACATAATTATAATTATAATTATGTTTAAAACGTATGAAATATGTAGATATAAATAAGTAGGTGAACTGTTGCTCCTCATTGGACTGGCATGCGCTCCTTTTTACATGGAGGTGGCTGATCAGCATCGACATTGTCCTGTTGAGGGAACAGATAGGTCCAATAAGTATTCCATAGACAGAATATGAAGGCATTTCGCTTTTACCTTGAGGGGTCAACATGAAGGGTCTATGAACTGAAAAGGGTATGAGATGTGTTACTACATCTGAAGGTAAAATGAGAGACAGCAGGGACTAACCGATGCACCTATGCTCCACTGATATGGCCTCTTCGGAGCTGTGCATTTGGAGAGGCTCTGGGCTCTATTTCCACATGTCGTTTTTTAGTGGAGGTGGCTGAAACACACCTTCATTGTCCTGCTGAAGAAACAGACATAAGGGCCTTTCGCACCACGGGAACCTTTTCATAGTACCTGAACTAATTGTGGAACTACCCACTTTTTGGCGTGTTCGCACTGCAGGAACTAGGAATGGTTTTAGTTCTAGGAACTCCGTTTGGAGGAACTAAATTAGCTCCTACTTCAGAGTAGGGTCTAAAACAGTTCTACAGGAACTATCAGTGACGCAAGTGTACGCTGATTGGCCAAACACACGTGAAACACCGGCTACCCAGCATTTTTAAAAAGCCATGTAAACATATTTACTCCACGAACATGGAAAACAACGATAATGACATTTACCTTGTTGTCTGCAGTGTTGTTTTCTTTTCTCAGCTTCGATGAGTCATAAAAAAATTTGCCTCTTAGCCAAACTTTTTGCTCTTGAAATCACGTAAATTGTGCATTTACATTTCATCTCCATTATCACGAAACCCACGACACAGCAAAAACAGCTCTGATCACGGCATCCTCCATTCACCAGTTGTTGAAGTTTGTTAATGCCACGCAAAAAGACATCGCTGTCGGCTACTTCAGAGTTCCTGTTGCTGGTGCGAACGCAATCAGGAAAACGGCCCGAGGGAGAAATTAGTTCTCTAGGAACTACCCTGCTGGCTAGTTCCTAGAACTACGCGGTGCGAAAGCCCCTATAATCATGTAATGCTAAGTGGGTTTAATGAATACTTCACAGACTAAATCTAAATACATTGCTTGTACCATTTTGAACTATAATACTAAAGGTTTTAAACAGAAAGTGGTGTATTGTAGATAGGAGAGACTAACCAAATCTTCTGTGCTCCATGGGCACAGACTCTTTTGACTCTTTTGAGAACCTTGTTGCTGTGTGAAAGAGGCGGACGTGTGTGCTCACTGGAGGAAAGAGCTGGGTGAGGTTGCGGTCTGTGGCTAAAAAGTAGGCACAGCTGCTCCTTGTGGGAACACGGCAGGCTCTGGTGCTACCTCTGGGGACAAGGCAGCATGGGGTGATCCATGTTGGAAAAAGGTGTGCTCAAGTGCTCCTTCTGGAGACCTGGCAGGCATGGGTGCTTCCTGTTGGAAAAGGTATTTCATAGAGGGAATCTAAAGACAAATTTATTTTACCATTTCATGATGAACGGTCTGTAAATTGAAAAGGGGATATTATATATATATTAATAAAATACAAAGGATTTCACAAAAGTGGATTCAGAAAATATAGCAGTTTACTTAAAGGCAGTATTTCATCTTTTGAATAAATCTAAAAGTTAAAATGAGAGACAAAATGGACTACTGATGCTCCTTTCGAGGCTCTGGGCTCTAATTCCACACTCTGTTTTTTTAGTGGAGGTGGCTGAAACAGATCTTCATTGTCCTGTTGAAGGAACAGACAATATCATCTAATACTGGACAGATTTATTAAGTACAGGTGCATCTCAATAAATTAGAATGTCATGTAAAAGTTCATTTATTTCAGTAATTCAACTCAAATTGTGAAACTCGTGCATTAAATAAATTCAAAGCACACAGACTGAAGTAGTTTAAGTCTTTGGTTCTTTTAATTGTGATGATTTTGGCTCACATTTAACAAAAACCCACCAATTCACTATCTCAACAAATTAGAATATGGTGACATGCCAATCAGCTAATCAACTCAAAACACCTGCAAAGGTTTCCTGAGCATTCAAAATAGTCTCTCAGTTTGGTTCACTAGGCTACACAATCATGGGGAAGACTGCTGATCTGACAGTTGTCCTAGAAGACAATCATTGACACCCTTCACAAGGAGGGTAAGCCACAAACATTCATTGCCAAAGAAGCTGGCTGTTCACAGAGTGCTGTATCCAAGCATGTTAACAGAAAGTTGAGTGGAAGGAAAAGTGTGGAAGAAAAAGATGCACAACCAACCAAGAGAACCGCAGCCTTATGAAGATTGTCAAGCAAAATCGATTCAAGAATTTGGGTGAACTTCACAAGGAATGGACTGAGGCTGGGGTCAAGGCATCAAGAGCCACCACACACAGACGTGTCAAGGAATTTGGCTACAGTTGTCGTATTCCTCTTGGTAAGCCACTCCTGAACCACAGACAACGTCAGAGGCGTCTTAGCTGGGCTAAGGAGAAGAAGAACTGGACTGTTGCCCAGTGGTCCAAAGTCCTCTTTTCAGATGAGAGCAAGTTTTGTATTTCATTTGGAAACCAAGGTCCTAGAGTCTGGAGGAAGGATGGAGAAGCTCATAGCCCAAGTTGCTTGAAGTCCAGTGTTAAGTTTCCACATTCTGTGATGATTTGGGGTGCAATGTCATCTGCTGGTGTTGGTACATTGTGTTTTTTGAAAACCAAAGTCACTGCACCCGTTTACCAAGAAATTTTGGAGCACTTCATGCTTCCTTCTGCTGACCAGCTTTTTAAAGATGCTGATTTCATTTTCCAGCAGGATTTGGCACCTGCCCACACTGCCAAAAGCACCAAAAGTTGGTTAAATGACCATGGTGTTGGTGTGCTTGACTGGCCAGCAAACTCACCAGACCTGAACCCCATAGAGAATCTATGGGGTATTGTCAAGAGGAAAATGAGAAACAAGAGGCCAAAAAATGCAGATGAGCTGAAGGCCACTGTCAAAGAAACCTGGAGTTCCATACCACCTCAGCAGTGCCACAAACTGATCACCTCCATGCCACGCCGAATTGAGGCAGTAATTAAAGCAAAAGGAGCCCCTACCAAGTATTGAGTACATATACAGCAAATGAACATACTTTCCAGAAGGCCAACAATTCACTAAAAATGTTTTTTTTTTAAATTTTTTTATTGGTCTTATGAAGTATTCTAATTTGTTGAGATAGTGAACAAATAATGATAGTTAACTACCATTGTAGCATGATGGGGACCCAAGATTGTCATAAGTAAACTTTTTTAGGTGGCCGTCGTTTTCTCCTGGTGAACTGGTACCCGTTTTCCTCCTCGGAGGTCCTGTCTCTGGACCCAGGAGCTGCAGCTGCTTCCCTAACAGGCAAGTCTTGTTGCATTAGGTCAATAGTTGGTTCATTTTCATTAAGTTCTTTTCTTATTTCAGGTGCAGACTCTGGAAGATCTATCTCTGACTCGGCTGGAAGTGACTGTGGCCTTGGTTCCACCATTGGAGAGTTAGATCGAGGCTCAGAAGGTACTGATTGTTGTGGTAACACATTTTTTTTCTAGGCAATCACTGCTTTCTTGTGGTCTTATCTGAAAGGGCTCCACTTGAAAGTAGTATTCATCCTCTTCACTTTCATCGTACTCTGACTCACATTCTCTTCCCCGGGCGGGCTGGGTTCTGCTGTTTCTTAGTTGATGTCCTTGTTTTGGTTTAGTACTTTGAGCTGGTGTGATTTCAAGAGGTAGATGGTCACATGGAAGAAGAAGATTGCGATGTAAAACTCGTTATCTACCTTTACTCTGTTCAGGTTTTACTTCGTAGACTGATGCATCATCTGGCACCTGGCGTGTAGCGACGTGAACATCATCCTCCCAGTAATTTCGCAGTTTCCCGGTCCCACCTCTTGGGGTCAGGTTTTTTACGAGGACCCTGCTTCCTGGGAACAGGTCAGTACACCTCACTCGTTGGTCGTAATTCCTTTTGTTTCTTTCTGCACACTTGTTTGCCTGTTCTCTCGCTATCTCACAAGCTTCCTGCATTCCTTTTATCCATTGTTCCATGTACTCACTGTAACTTTGGGAGTTATTGTCGGAGTTGAATCCGAAGAGAGCATCGATGGGCAACTTTGGTGAGCGTCCGAACAGCAATTGGAAAGGTGAGAAACCAGTCACGTCACATCTAGTACAGTTATAGGCAAAGATCAATTTGTTTAGTGCATCTTTCCAATTAGCTTTTTGTCTTTCAGTCAGGATTTTCAGCATCTGCAATAGTGTCCGGTTAAATCGTTCCACCTGCCCATTCCCCTGGGGGTGGTCCTTGAGCCGGCAACGCCGCTGTACTTTTTGAGTTAGGTGAGTAGCTGGTTTTCAAATTCTCCCCCTTGATCGTGGTAAATTCTGGACGGAACCCCAAACTTCAGGGCGAAATCATTGAATAACCGGTCAGCTACTGTTTTTGCTGATTTTGAGGTGGTGGCATATGCCTGGGCAAATCGAGTGAAGTGGTCGATGATTACCAAAATGTACTCATAGCCCCCTTTGCATTTGTCCAGATGGAGAAAGTCAATAGACACCAATTCAAATGGGTGGGTCGTTTTGATATTTTTGAGGGGCGCTCTTGTCTCACGACAGGGTTTTTTCCGTTTGATACAGCAGCAGGTTCTCAGGACATAATTTTCAATGTCTTTCTGCATGTAAGGCCAGAAAAACTGATCCCCAATGAGGCTTGTGGTGCAATCGAGTCCCTGATGACCCATTTCATCATGCATCTCTCTCAGAACAGTTCTTTTGAATTGCGTTGGCAACACCAGCTGTTTTCTTTGAGACGTTTGGTTGAACAGGATGCCATGTTCATCTAGCTTTAGCTTCTCCCACTCTCTCAGAAGAACTTTGGCTGGCGAGTTGACTGAACGCCACTGCTGAGGAGGCCTAGATCCTGCTTGTAAGTGTTCACTTATTACGCTAATGTCCTTGTCATCCTTTTGTGCTTGTCTGATTTCCTCTTTTGACAGGGGTTTGGGGAGTCCCTCATTTTCCTCTACACTTGCCAGTACACTCTGACAGGCTACTGCAAGAGTCACATCTGGATTTCCTTGAAACTCCACTGCTTGGATCACAGCTCCCACACAGTCAGATGAAAACTGCTCTGTACATTCTCTCATTGTTGTCTCCGTGTCCGCCGGTATCCTGGAGAGTGAGTCAGCATCTATGTTTTCTTTACCTGGACGGTAACGGATGGTAAAGTGAAAATCTCCGAGCTCTGACACCCATCTACAGTGGGGCAAAAAAGTATTTAGTCAGCCACCAATTGTGCAAGTTCTCCCACTTAAAAAGATGAGAGAGGCCTGTAATTTTCATCATAGGTATACCTCAACTATGAGAGACAAAATGAGAAAAAAAAAAAAAAAATCCAGAAAATCACATTGTAGGATTTTTAAAGAATTTATTTGCAAATTATGGTGGAAAATAAGTATTTGGTCAATAACAAAATTTCATCTCAATACTTTGTTATATACCCTTTGTTGGCAATGACGGAGGTCAAACGTTTTCTGTAAGTCTTCACAAGGTTTTCACACACTGTTGCTGGTATTTTGGCCTCTAGAGCAGTAATGTTTTGGGGCTGTCGCTGGGCAACACGGACTTTCAACTCCCTCCAAAGATTTTCGATGGGGTTGAGATCTGGAGACTGGCTAGGCCACTCCAGGACCTTGAAATGCTTCTTACGAAGCCACTCCTTCGTTGCCCGGGCGGTGTGTTTGGGATCATTGTCATGCTGAAAGACCCAGCCACGTTTCATCTTCAATGCCCTTGCTGATGGAAGGAGGTTTTCACTCACAAATCTCACGATACATGGCCCCATTCATTCTTTCGTTTACACGGATCAGTCGTCCTGGTCCCTTTGCAGAAAAACAGCCCCAAAGCATGATGTTCCCACCCCCATGTTTCACAGTAGGTATGGTGTTCTTTGGATGCAACTCAGCATTCTTTCTCCTCCAAACACGACAAGTTGAGTTTTTACCAAAAAGTTCTATTTTGGTTTCATCTGACCATATGACATTCTCCCAATCCTCTTCTGGATCATCCAAATGCTCTCTAGCAAACTTCAGTCGGGCCCGGACATGTACTGGCTTAAGCAGGGGGACAGGTCTGGCACTGCAGGATTTGAGTCCCTGGGGGTGCAGTGTGTTACTGATGGTAGCCTTTGTTACTTTGGTCCCAGCTCTCTGCAGGTCATTCACTAGGTCCCCCCGTGTGGTTCTGGAATTTTTGCTCACAGTTCTTGTGATCATTTTGACCCCACGGGGTGAGATCTTGCGTGGAGCCCCAGATCGAGGGAGATTATCAGTTGTCTTGTATGTCTTCCATTTTCTAGTAATTGCTCCCACAGTTGATTTCTTCACACCAAGCTGCTTACCTATTGCAGATTCAGTCTTCCCAGCCTGGTGCAGGTCTACAATTTTGTTTCTGGTGTCCTTTGACAGCTCTTTGGTCTTGGCCATGGTGGAGTTTGGAGTTGGACTGTTTGAGGTTGTGGACAGGTGTCTTTTATACTGATAACGAGTTCAAACAGATGCCATTAATACAGGTAACGAGTGGAGGACAGAGGAGCCTCTTAAAAAAGAAGTTACAGGTCTGTGAGAGCCAGAAATCTTGCTTGTTTGTAGGTGACCAAATACTTATTTTACCGAGGAATTTACCAATAAATTCTTTAAAAATCCTACAATGTGATTTTCTGGATTTTTTTTTCTCATATTGTCTCTCATAATTGAGGTATACCTATGATGAAAATTACAGGACTCTCTCATCTTTTTAAGTGGGACAACTTGCACAATTGGTGGCTGACTAAATACTTTTTTGCCCCACTGTACACCCGGTGGCATTCAACTTCGCAGAGGTCAGGACATAGGTCAATGGATTATTGTCACTGAAAGCTGTAAAGGTTGGTGCATAGTACAGGTAGTCTCTGAATTTTTCAGTGATGGCCCATTTCAGAGCTAAGAATTCCAGCTTCCCGCTGTGCAGATGGTAATTTTTCTCCGCTGCCGTCAAAGTCCGAGAACCATAGGTAATTACTCTCAGCTTGCCATTCTGCTGCTGGTACAAAACAGCTCCCAACCCTTGGTTGGACTCATCTGTATGAAGGATGAACGGTTGAGAGAAGTCCGGGAATCCCAGGATCGGAAGCTGAATCAAGCAGTTAATCAACTTTTCTAGTATCTCCTGATGTTTTTCTGTCCACTCAATTGATTTACTTGATGGCATCACATGATTTCGTTTGTTGTTTCTTACTTTGTGTTTCCCCTTCCTCTGTGGCCCAGCAGCTTCAGTGTTACTTTTTAGCAGATCATAGAGGGGATTGGCAATTCGGGAAAAGTCTTTAATGTATTACCGATAATAGCTGAGCAGGCCCAGAATCTTGCGTAGCTCCCCCACCGTGCTTGGTGTCTGTTCATTCAGTGCCGTTACAGCAACGGTGTCTGAGGGATCAATACGACTGCCTTCAGCTGACACAATTCTCCCCAGATATCGCACCTCCTTCTTAAAGAGCTCACATTTTCTTGGTTTTAACTTGACTCCATGGGACTGTAACCTCTGCAGTACTTTCTTCACCGCTTCCACTTGTTCATCGAAGGACTCAGTGAAGACCAGGATGTCGTCTAAGTACGGTATGCAAATTTTGTCTCTTATCCCTTCCAGGCTCTCTTCCATAAACCGTTGGAACACTGCAGGCAGATTCATAAGGCCGAAAGAAATACGAATCCATTCGTATAGGCCCCACGGTGTTGTGAATGCAGTCAGGTACCTGCTCTCTGGGTATATGAAACCTTGGTGGTATGCCTTTCCTTGGTCTAGCAGCGAAAACCATGCATTGCCTCCCAGCCCATCGAGGATATCCTGCACCCTGGGTATTGGCTGGCGATCAGGGATTGTTTTGCTGTTCAGGTCCCTGTAATCAATACATAGCCTGAGGCTGCCATCCTTTTTACGGACGCAGAAAATTGGGGACGAGTAAGGGGAATGAGACTTGGCCACCCACCCTTGAGCAATCAGGTCATGTAAGTAGTCCTTCATCTCTTGATATAACAGTTTAGGGACTGATGTGTATGTGCGGGCAACAGGGGTGTTATTATTTAATAAGATACTCAGTTGCAAACCTGGAACACAGCTGATATCGTCATCTGACTTCGAAAGGCATGACATTCTTTACGTAACATCCGCTTTACTTGTTGTTGTTGGGGCGGAGTTAAATGGCTCACATCCACTGGAGGGTCCCATCGATCTGTATTGCCATCTCCCTCAATTGTCCCTGGTAGAACCTGAGTAACAGAGGCTGTGGCTTCACACTGTGCATTTGATATTGGTAAGACAGACTTAACTGGCTGCAGAGTTCCTAGCTCTGTTCTACCACTGAGCGTGATGTCGTGATCCGTTCTTTTCCAGAATGAGGAGGGTATCAAAGAGTTCAAGGCCATCTGGGTATATTGGATTAACGTGTGGCTCAAACAGTAGCACCGTATCTTCACGTGAGGCACTTTTACCAGACACTGAATTTTCATAACGGTGTGCTTCTGTATGTTCACAGGCTCCTTCCTGGTTCTTACTATGTACTCGCTGAGCCCCTCGGTAGTCACCAAATTGATGAAGGTATGTACACTTTTATCCTTTATGCTAGGGAAAGCACTTCTGACAGTTCTGTACAAACAAGCATTAGTCACATCAAGAGATCCACTTGTTTCACTTCGTCTCATTATTTGTTTTATCACGTTATACCCGATGATAGGTCTGGGCAATTCTTGGTCCTTCAAGACAAGCACAGGAATGTTTAACTCTTTCTCATTGGTTACAGGGGATGCCAGTTTGAAAGTCAACTCCACCCAACCACTATATGGCATGTTCGCTCCATTGGCTGCCACCAGACGCAGGCTGTCTGGCACTTCGGTCGCTTCCAAAATATTTCTCAGTGTCACCTCAGGTGCATATTTGGCTTTCCACTCCTCATCTATAATGCATACTTGGGAGCCTGTGTCCCATAATGCTTCAGTCTTTTTTTTTCTGTAGATAACAGGTAACAAGGCACTGTTTTCCCACTGAGGACGTGATGGCAGAATGCTGGTTAACTTGACAAGGAGCAGTTAAAATACTATCAAGCGACTGGGACTCAAACTGCCTCTGATGGCCCATGCTACATTTCTCATGTTTCTGGGACTTCTCTGCCGCTCGGGTCACACCCTGTCCCTTGGGAGTAACCCGCTCCTGTTTAACGGAGCTCCAAGCTGAGGTCTGGCACCTTTACTCTTACAGCCAGCTGAGAAATGCTCGCTGCTGCCACAGTGGTAACAATGGGTGCAAGGTTCTTCTACTTTGTGCTACTGGCAGTGGAAACATTGTCTGGCTCGTGAGGGACGGGGCTGGCGGAACTGATGGGGGTGCTAATACTGCGATGCTGCAAAGCTTGACGGCTGAGTTGCATAATTGACGGACGGCTGAGTTGCATAATTGGGGTGCTGCTGAGGAGAAGGATACACATACGGCTGTCCATGGTGGGTTTCTAATATTGAATAATGCTGACGTGACTGGAGAGAATGTTCTGGTGGAACAGTGGGCAACTGAACTGGGTTTGCAGGTAGAGGAGGTATTTTCTGTTCCCTCCCCTATTGTTGGCTTTGTGAGAACTGGTGTGGAGACATATATGGACTTCCCTGCTGTTGGTATGTAGGTTTCCAGGTCTGATGCTCTTGGACTTGGGTCCATCCTGATGTCTGTTGGGACACTGCTGTTGCTGGTTCTTTGTCATAAACTGCAAAACACTGCTGAGGGACAGATAAGAGCTGTTGGATTGACTCTTTAATCTGTATAATATCATCACTCAGGCTTTTCAGTTGTGACATTAAATCAAACTTCGACTGTTTGGGCTGAAGTTTTTGTTCAGGGGCAGGCTCATTTAACTGTACAGCATGAACAGTACCATTTTTTTCATATTTTCGCTTATTTTGTCTTTCAGACTCATTGGAACAAGCTACATTGAGTTTCTCCAGCAACACTTCGTCTGGAACAGTGGGATCTGAAAGGTATGGCTGAAGGTCACTTTGGATGCGGTCGTTTTGCAATCCAGTCAAAACGGTGTGCAAGAACATATTCTGAACTATGGCGGGATCATATTTCAATCCTGAGTCATCCTCCTGAGAAGCAAACAGAATTTTCTGTCTCAGATCAAGGGCTTGAATTAGGAAGCTTTGTGGCGTTTCTCTAGTGCGCTGAGCTTCTGTGGTGAGCTGCTTATATAATTCAGTCACATTTTTCTCCTGATAATGAGAACAAAGTATCCGCCTTTGCATTGGGAGTGTCAGCCCTGCCTTCCCCTCAAGATAGCTCCGCAGCTGAAGCCCTGGTGTGATAGCCCTGATGACAGAATCTACTATTTCCTGTTCTGCATACCCCTTTTGGAGTCCACCTTCTATCTGCCGTGCCAGACTGGAGAATGAGAGCCGATCCTTCTGCCCTAGCTCTCCTATTAGACCAGAAATTTTGAAGTCTTTCTGCCATGTTGAGGTAACTTGTCTCTGAAATGTGGGTGAAGAATAAACTGGGTTCTGGGCTGCATATGTCTGTCTGTTTGCTGCATTTTGTGATGCGGTGTGGCTAATATGCATGGTAGAAAACAATTCAGCTGTACTCTCTCCACTTTCTTGTATTGTTCTCTGGGCTGTGTTAACGTCTCCAAGTTTACTTTCCTCCCTCTCTGTATCTTTTTCAGGAGCATTAATTGTGATTCCCGTGAGCTGGTTCAGTTTATCATTAATTGTTAACAGTTCAGCCATACCGCCACCTTCTAACTCCTCTAGCTCAGCTCTCAGTAAATAGTTACTAAGAAGGCTCAACAGGAACAAACGAGTCACATTTGTCTCATCTTCTCATGTTAGGTGAAGAAAGACACTGAGTTTTGTCAGTTTTTCCCGTGATAGCGTGCATAATATCTCACCAATTTCCTCTTGAAGATGTTTAAGCTCCTCCATTTCTGCTGCTATGTAGACAGGCCGTTGAGAGTGGTGTTTCACTTACTGACTTGACTTGGCCGCCGCTGGTATCAGACTGAATCTCCAGCGCATGCACTGCTCAATCAGATCTTTTCCGCCATTCGTCCTGACTGTCTCACCCTGTAGCTCATCTGGTTCGCTAATGAGGGATGATGTTGCTTGATGGGCTCTGCCGGTAAGGGAGTCACTCCACCGAACATCGATCCCAGTGGTGCCTCCAAAAGAACAGTTGGGCCTGTAGATATGGAGTACGTGTTATTTAATAAAAATATTATTAGATTTTCAGAATGACAATTTTTTTCTCAAACATGGTCAGTGGGGTAAAACGCCCACAGGGGGCAATGGGCAATTACTGTAGTTATTCTGTTCTGAACATCAAATAGGCTATTATAATTTTGTAATCTATAATTATTGATTATATTCTTTTTTATTTTAAGCTAAAACTGCATGTACTCTGATTTTGCTGTAAATGTTTAAAGCAAATTGCTTTGTTTGACTGGGGGGCACCCATGGGGGCGTTTTGCCCCATAGATGGGGTAAAACGCCCCCTTGGTACAAATTAAATTTTTGTTAAAAATCCAATAACATGAAAACTCTGGACATTTTTCATACTTGGTTTATAATTTATGTCAGTGTCACTAAAACATGATAACTTTTCTGAACACATTTAACCTTTGTTTTACAGAAAAAATTTACACAGCCCTTAAGGGGGCGTTTTCCCCCACTCCACCCTAATGATTTTCATGAGTAATATATGATGTGTAAGTACAATTTAAACGTGACATTGACAGTGAAGTGCAAATCACCCGATTTAATCGTTATCTATTGCTGTATTACTGTTATTATCTATAACTGTATTGCTTACATAGCTCTTTAGCCTCAGCTCTAACACATTATAGCATTCATGTTATTATTTAATATTGTTGAGATTTTGAAAAAAACAAAAAAAGAAGAAGAAAAAAGAAGATGTTAAAAAAGAAGATGTTAAAACACTGGTCTCAATCACAGTTTAAAACGCAAGAGACGGAGCTGACTAATTACATCAATGACAGACTGCCATCTTGTGGAAAGTATGATTATTACTGTGCCTCAAATGTGCCTTAAAGGAATAATTCGCACAAAAATGAAATTTGTCATAATTGACCTATTTATTCAAAAACTCTTGAAACATGGTTCATTTGAACATTTTGGAATAAAAATGTCTTGCTAATTTCATAGCTGACATTTTATAAATTCTAAATACACAAAATATAATATTTTCACATTTTTGAACAAATCGAAGCTTGGAAGTGATGCATAAAATATCCTGCTCATAAGTGATGTTTACCTTATTTATTTATTTATTTATTTTACACACCACATGTGTCATATTTCATATAAGCTCTTTTGTCTGCACTGTTGTCTTCTTGGTAAGCAAATACCCTAACTTTCCAAACTTTTTTTTTTTTTTTTAATTCATATGAAATGTTTTCACTTCACAGCCCATAATCATTCTATGCTTCTGTTGAACTGTATGCAGCAGAGCAGTGTTAAAATATTATGAATGTTATATAAAATATTATATTGTTTTTGGAGTTGTGCTAAACATTTGGATGAACTTAACTCTCCGAAATGAACTTTAACTTGCAATGCTGATTAAAGAGATATCATAACCCCATTTTGTGTTCTTAGAAATGATGAAGGATTTATTTCATCACAGACATTGTGCAAACAGTTTGACTGTTATTTCCAAATATGAGTGATGTTGTACAGTCTGGTTGCATCTGTACATGTGCAATCACAATTCAGAGCCAATTCAAACAGATCTGACCTTGAATGTCATTGCACTCTAATTGATTAAAAATATATGTTTAGATCATATTTATCTTTCCATTTATAGCTTTTCAGTGCTGTAGAATCCTTGAAGAATAAAGCATGCACATTTAATGCAACTTGGTACATATACCTTCTTTAGTTCAGCTGATACCTTCTTCATGTTTGATACAGTGTTATCACTTGAAGAGATTTTGACTGATTGGAGAAATAAATGTCTTGTGGAAAACAAGAAGAAAACACTGTAAAAAGTCATAACCTGCAATTGATACTTTAAAGAACTATATTTCTACATGATTTAACCCATACATTTTTTGTTGGTGTAAATTAATGTATGTGTTTAGGTTGATTCAGTGGTGTTAAATATTATTTTAGACTTGAATTAAACCAGTTAATTTAGATGTTACCATTCATTTTCAGGTTTCATAAGTATATGTTTCAAATGAATACTTATTATGGAAAAAAAAAAGAAATTCTTAAGTGCAAACAGAATGTAATATTTTTGGACACTTAATTGCATATTATTTAGAAATAAACTACAAATCATTTAAGAGTGCTTTTTGACCCACTGAAGTAGGACTTAAGTACATATTTACTGCATATGTAATTTTATATTTACTTTTATTGTCTTTCAAATATAGTGCTGAATGTACAGGCAAGCTTTAAATTAAAATATACTATGTCATTTCTATTGAAACTGGCATGTTATTTATTTAAATATATTTATAAGTACACATTTGTTTTGATAAGGTTGCCATTTAATACATTTAAAATATATTAACTTTAAATGTACTATCAAATAACACACTAAATTTAATTATAATCAAGTACTTTACCTATGCTTTATTGTATTAGTCAACACATCAAAATATGACAAATAATGATTAAAATATAATGACTTAAAATGTATTTTAAAGTAAAACTTTCAATTGGACATTATTACAAAATTCACTTTTTAAAAGAGTGTACTTTTTACTTAAGCGTGTTAAGAACAGTTATGAAAGTGTGTTCTTTATGGGTTTTTATTTCATAAATATGTTTATATTTTAGTTTATATTTCTGGATTTTTTTTTTTTATGTGACT
This sequence comes from Spinibarbus caldwelli, assembly GCA_039654775.1. NCBI lineage: Eukaryota > Metazoa > Chordata > Actinopteri > Cypriniformes > Cyprinidae > Spinibarbus > Spinibarbus caldwelli. The sequence continues at coordinate 23,132,660 of CM077253.1, read as the reverse complement.
GCCATTTACATTGGTTTTTAAATAATACTATTTAGGTTTGATTTATTTTTATTTCAATTTTAAGCTTATATTATCTGCAAGTGCAGTTTTTTTTAATATGCCCTTTAGACTTGAAGTACACCACGAGTGCACATTTAATACAATTAAGTACACTTCTTTTTCACAAGGGATGTTCTGATGTAAACCACCATTCTGGGGTCAGTGTCCTTTCATAAACTGCTTGGTCTCAACTTGGCAGTCAGAATGTCACGCTGTGAAGAAATAAGGGGTGTTTTAGCTCAAGGTGGTGCTTTAACTGAACTCAACCACTAGCAGACCAGGCCACTATGTTGCATAACTGTTCAACACAGCCCCTGTCAGACTATAAAAAGAGCCTCTATCTTCAGATTTGTACTGCATCCAGGCCCCAGCAGCTACACCATCTAATCAAGAGACGCCCTCAGCCTGAAACCCACCTCGAGCAACCATGCAGTCTGCCGATGCCAAGCTCAGCCGAAGCTCCCTGCTGCTGGCCCTGAGGCGCTACAGCACAGCAGTACACAATATGGAGCAGACCGTCCTGCTTCCCAGTCTCCTCAGAGACGTGCCGTACGACAACGATCCGGACTGCGAGGCCGGAGACAACAGCATGGACCTGTATGAGTACTACCTTCTGTTGAAAACCATCAAGAACACGGTGGAGAGCGGCCTCGTCTCACATGATGACGCCAAGGCCAAGAGTCACGCTGCCCTGCACAAAGGCCTGGAGCCCCTGCTGGAGGCCGAACCCGAGGCGCTTTTCCATTTCCATCTGCGAGGCCTGTTCACAGTCATGGCAATGCTCGCGAAGAAGTCCCAGAACTTGACTGAGAAATATTTGGACATCGTTGGGATCAGCCGTTAGCATTCAGCACATCTTGTGGAAAAATCCATTTTGGGGTGATTGCAATTACCTGGAAACTTGTTTACGTCCTTGTCACTATCTATGTGACATGCAATAAAAAATATTAAAAATAATTTTGTTTTAGAATTGTATTTAAAAGAATTTCTTCTTTAATATTTAAATAATTTAATGTTTTTCATCCATTACATTCGGCTGATTGTACTATTAGTTTGCATTCTGCGTAATGATTGAAAGTGAACAATTTTCCCTTCGGAAATTTCTACATTTTAAAATAGACATACTGCTTCCCTCAGTTATTAAGGGTTGCAGTATGTTATGTGATTTGTTTTTTTAATGAACACAATTTTGTAAATCACACACACAAGATAACTGAAATGCTTTAAAGACTTTCACTTGATGCAACTGTGCATAACTTGCATTTCATATATTGTAAAAGGAATTCACAAAATGTCAGTCAAAATAACCAGAATATGTGCAAGTGAAACCAGTGGGATATAATAACTTTAAGCCAATAATAAAAGGCAACTGATATAATATTGCCAAATTACTGTATGTACACTAGTGTTATTTTAGTATTATTTATGTTTTATTAATATTTTTTGAATTAGCATTTATTCTTATATTTTCAGTTTTCATTTTAATTTTGTTCTGCTTTAGTCACTTTAATATTATTATTTAAATTAGACTTTTATTTTAGTTTTAGTTATTTCCAGTGAGTAATTTTTGTGCTTCATCTTAAACTTATTTCAGTTAGCTGCCAAAGTAACATCTCTAGTTTTCATTTATTTTATTTCAGCTTTATTTCAATTTACAAAAATGTTTTTAATAGTTTTTGTTAACGATTATAACTCTGATGTACACAGACACACTACACAGTACCTTTACATAAAGTTCTATAATAATATAACTTATATTGCTCCTTTCACTGGAATAATTCAGTTTTTAAATATGAATTTATGTCAAACGAGAAGTAGATGACCTTCCAAAGTAAACCAAGAGCAACTGTATCTGTTGCAAAACTCCTGGGATTGCACATTATTGCATGAGACAGGCTATCGGTACAATATCCATGCCAAAGTCTAGCTGAAATCATTTGTGACATGAAAGCACAGCCTCAAATGTCATGCTGTTCAGTGCTGTCACAATTATTTGTACGGTCATTTCAGAGATTCTGATGGCCTTGTTTATGCATGTCCTTGCAACATATTTTCTGACAATATGCCAAATGCACTTTAAAAGACATCAAATGCATAATCAGTATATTGCATACACACATGCACAAGACAAAACTCAAATTATGAAAGGAGCAGTTCAACGAAAAATTAAAGTACTTTCATTCTAAACCATATATCTTCCATGGAATACAAATTAGACATTTTGAAGTGTTTCTTGCATTTTTTTTGAGGGTGGGTAAATATATAATTAAAATAATTTGTTAATGTAAAAACTAATTGTGCATTGGAAAAAATAAATTAAAAAATCATTTTTTTTAGACAGTTTAATGACATTGAGAACATAACTTAATAAATCAATATAAGAGTATTTTTAATAGCAAAGTCTGTTCAACCAGATTTGCAACTATAGTCTTCACAACTACATCCTTTCAACGAATTGGATGAAAAGGCTCCACGATTTCAGCAAATGTCTTCGGTGCTGGTTTGAGAAAGAGAAAAAAAAAAATTAAAGATTGAAACTATTGTGGCAACATACACAATTTTAATATAAAGAAAAATGTCAAGACAGAAATTAACACACTAAATGCAGCTGGATTTCCACGTGTCGTTACCTTTCTCCGGAAATTCAGCAGGATGCAGCCGGATGTACTCATTCATGTCCCTGTCCAATGTGGCATATTTATAATTCTCATACTTTGTGAGATGATAACCAATGAACCATCCAACAGTTATGAACAGCGCTTGGCGGTGAACACCTGTTTGAAAAACAAAAAAACACTAAAAACATCAGAATTCAAAGATATGTTTGCTTGCTGTTTTAGAGTACAACTGATGTTTTAATTTTCATTCAAATTCTGTTAACTTTACTGGCGAGGGGCATTAAATTTGTTGACATTTTTGACAAATTTACACCTAACGTATACTAGTATGACTGCTGCATTAATTTCACATGAAATTTTGACATTTGAACTAGACTAGTCAGTTAGATATATAGCCTTAATATGCAAGTGAAATGCAAGTAGCAGTTCCACTGATCTCGATAATAAAATGTAGTAACCATGTAAATATCAAGGTATATGAATGTGGTATTCATTCAGCACCATATGTTGCCACCACTGTTGATCTGTGTAAGGGTTGCAAGTAAACTAAACCAGGAACGTATTAATTCATTATTATTATGCAATTAAATGGCAATGTGTTGATGTTACAGATATACTTTATTATAAATGCATTGGTGTAATGTTAGATGTGTTCTCACCGGCTGTGAGCGCAGGCCTGCGGTTTAAACTGTTGTGCAGCATCGCGGTCGCCCAGCCGCACAGACCGAACCACACTGAATTTCTGTTGACGATCCCCGGAGGAGCCAAAACTTTCGCTTCGTCAGCCAGAAGCCCCATTTTGACAAATAATAGGCTTTTCTAAAGTCAGAATCCTTTTGACACTTAACTTTCCATATCAAGGGCAATGTTTAGATGGAAATGAAAACCGGTCCGGTGAGAAACACATGGCGGATTTACAAGTGTTCCGGAGAGAATGCTTGATCTAAATGTGAAAATCGCTTCTAATAAGAACCACTTCAGGCTTTACTTATTTTTGTAGAACTGTTCTCCTCTTACTGAAATCAAACCATGCGGCCAAATATATATTTTAAATATATATTTTGTGAACAGTGAAGCGCAATGAAATATATTTTTGAAATTTCGTTTCAACTTTCATTTAATTACAAAATGTAATTCAGGGGCAAAAAAAAAAAAAATAAAAATAAAAAAATAAAATTAAATTAAAAAAAAAATACGTTTCCAATCTCACAGCATACATTTAGGCTAAATGCAAATGTGTAATAGACTACTAAACTTTAAACACTGTAAAGTATGTTCTTTGCTGATTTTTATTCAAATGTGTTATATTTTCACACGTTATGGACAACAAATAAAGTTATTCTTCAAGACATTTTCAACAATAAACAAAAAAACTATATTGGTTGAAAATATATTTACTTTATTTAACTATGTTTATTTATAACTGCGCAAGCAAATAACTATTTTAGCAAATATATTTTTGGTCATTTGTAGCTATATTTTGAAATTAAGTACAAACAGAATCATTTAAATCTGATCTAACTCCGATATCTAAAAAAAATTCCACTGATTAAAGTTGAACTACAAATCCCAGAATGCATTTGCGATGTTTTCCGGACTCGGCTTCCACTGGGCAAGCAGCATGACGTCATTGTCAAAAAACAGAGGAAACTCTGCGATCATTGTGCAACACTAGAGCCGAAAATCTGCCGAGGTTGCTATTATCGTTTAGATTAAAAGCCTGAAGAAAAGACTGAATGCATTCGGAATAATAGAAGCAGTGGGGTGAATCCCCTGTGTTTGGTAAGTGTAAAGATGATTTAATGTGACCTTTAATGTTTTGAGCATCCTGCTAGCTAATGGTGAACATTGTGCCTGCTGGTTTTATTTCATCATAAAATAAAATGTGCAGTTTTCCCTATTTATAAAGGGTCTAAATATAAAGGAAATGTATTAGGCCACATCTATGTCTTTTGATGTGCTCAGAGATATTGCAGTTTTCTGCTTAGAGATATTGCATATCAGATATTTTTTTCATCCATACCCAGTAGGGATCAATTAAGCATATCTTTTCTGTTCTGTTATTTAATATACTTATTTTCTCTGTAAAGCACAAATTACAGTCATAATGTATATAATTTAAGGAATGGTAAAGTTACGTTTCATCTATTTTCAACATGTTGATTTCTGGATGCAAATGAAATACAGTTTAGAAGGTTTGCTATTCATTTTATGAGAGTATAAAGTTGTGCTCATGCTGTTGCAATATGTGCAAATGATTGGTTAAACATACATAAATTGTGTGCAAAAAGATTAAATATAATTGTGACTGAGCACAAACTCATAATTTTGTAATTATTACAAAATGAATGTGAGATAAAGTATTTTTGCAGTGGTGGTGAAGTTAATTTATTTATTCAAAAATGTATTTGTAAAGTATCTGTTTATGCTCAGCTTAAAGTTTTCAGTTGTATTAGTTCACAATGATAATAATTAGTATATTATTCGTTTTTTATTTTTATTTAAAAATATTAATTACAAAATGAATGTGAGATACATTTTTGCAGTGGAAATGACAGGGTTTTGTAATGTTCGAATGTTTATTCATGCAGCTAATTAAGTTGACTTTTTATTGAATCAAAAAATAATTTTTAAAGGGGGTCTGTTATGCTCAACTTACAATTTTCACTTGTATTTCTTTTAAATTCCATATGCTTACAACCACCTCAATTCTTAATTAGCTGTTGGAAGTGTGTTTGCGTGTGTTGACAGGCCTCTGGGAGTTGTTCTTTATTCCTTGTGTCTTTATTGCGGTCCTCTCAGCATCCTGCCATAGGCCTTGGCAACAGCAGCGTTTGAGCACATGCATAGCAGCTTCTCCTATAGCAACACTTCAGAAACAAACACTGCTAATGTGTGTAGTGAAATACAGAGGCACTGTTGATCTAATAAATTAAAGAATGGACAGCAAAAAAACGGTCTCTAGAGACGTCAGGCGTAGTTTATTCCCTCGTTTGTTCTCAGCAATACATCACTGGTGTCATTGAAATGTTTGTTCTGTAAGGGCTGCTGCAGCTCTTTTACTTCAAACAGTGTTTTATCAGAGGGATGTTGCTCAGCCATGTGTAGTTTGCATTGCAGTTCTTAACACCCACATATTATCCACCTGTCTTTCTGTCTGCCTGTCTCTCTCTCGCTCTCTCTCTTCATTCATGTTCCCTCAGCTGAGCGTAAGCATGGAGGATTATGACTACTTATTCAAAATTGTGCTGATAGGAAATGCAGGAGTGGGCAAAACCTGCCTCGTCCGACGCTTCACTCAGGTGTGTTGAATAACGCATTGCATTGCTATAACACAACAACACTAGAGTTTTGCAATGTGTGTGTTTATAGAATTTGCAAGATAGAAATTGTTGCATTTAAACAACTTCTTGCATTTCTAGTAGGGCTGCAACAAATGATTATTTTGATAATCGATTAATCTTACGATTATTACAGGGTTCGTACAGAAACTGCAAAATGAAATTCCAGGACTTTCAAGGACATTTCAAGCACTATTTTTTGGTTTTCAAGGACTAAAATCAGAGATCTCACTTATCAAACAATATTGTTATTATCTTTCAAACTACAATACATAAACTAATAAAACAAAATGGTACAAATAAAGTGCAGCACAAGCAAAGCATGCAACGACTGTGGCCACTTTAACATAAAAGGATACTATGACAAAGTTACGCTTTCCTTATTTTATGAATACATGATTGACCTGAATGAATGAAAGCTATATTATACACTTGGAAAATTATGAGCTATATCATGCTTGTAGACACTAGGGGTGTGACAATACATTTAGCTCATGAGATGAGACAAAATACAGAGACTTGGTTCACTAGAACGAGAGAATATTTTAATACTATTTTTAAGAAATTTTCAATTACAAAACATATCACAAAATGCAAAACAATGCAGTTGTATTTTGAAATGTTTTAACTAATCTTGGACCATAACTAACAATTATTTTGGTAATCAAGTAATCTACTGATTATTTTAACAATTGAGTAATCTGATCATTTTTAGTAATAAAAATAGACCTAAGTGAAAAACACGCTTTAATTAATATGACCATATTTATATATAAACTAATGATGAGGCAATCATAATTGGTTCAAATAAAGTATCAAAACCAAGTAATTACATGGTTTTATTGAACAACACTATTAAAATACATAATGTAATATGCCTATATATAAAATGACTATATATAAAAACTAAAGTACGTTATATATTATACAAATACCTGCAGAGGGTGCCAACGGCCTGGTGATGTTTCATTTTACAGTGTGATTCAAGGACGTTTAAATCTATTTAATTTTAATTTTTTGATTGAATATGATTGAAAATCAAGTTGTAATTCTAACTAAAAGCGACACTGACTCTGGTTTTTGATGTTTAATACCGTAAAGCTGCTTGAATTAAGGCTATCTATAGCATAAAGTACTATATAAATAAACATGATGTGACCGGACTTTACTGGAGTGCTGAACTGCAGAGCTCATGCAAACATCCACATCGTTGTAATCAGATGCATTTTTAACTGCTGCTTTCACACTGCTGTCAGTTTTTGTTGTGTTTATTTCGTTACTGAGAGGAAAGCGTGCAATATATAATTACATATTCATCCAAACGCCGCGTTTGCTTTGCTCTGAAGCGCTGTGTGTGTCGTCTTCTCTTGAATTGCATCCAGGAGAGCTGAATTTCAGTTTTTCTCTACAGCGCCACACTGGTCAAACCGCATTATTGCAGGCTCTTACATTAGGTCATATGAGATCAAACGACTACTCGACAACAAAAATATTTGTCGACAATTTTTTATTGTCGACGTTGTCGATAATGTCGACTAATCGTTTCATCCCTAATTTCTAGGGTCTGTTCCCTCCTGGACAAGGTGCCACCATTGGAGTTGATTTCATGATCAAAACTGTGGAAATAAAAGGAGTGAAGGTAAAGGTGGGTAAGCCTCTTTAGTTTTTGTATCATTTTGAGGTAACTGTATTGGAATTTTATTGGAATATAATGGTTATGCTTATGCATGAATGAATGAATAAAAAGTGACTAGTTACTTAAAGCTTTTTTTTATTATTATTTAAATTTAAATTTATTTTTAGTTTTCAGTCTATATTTTGTATTAAGTTATTTCTGTCGTCTTTTTTATGTTACTTCATATTTTTTGTACGCTATTAAGTAATCAATTAAAAAATACTGTAAGAATTTGCTTTAAATATATTAAATATATATGTATAAGTTGCACCACAGGGGTTCAAAATTGCATCATTGTATAAGTCGCATTATAATATTACATTCAGAAATAATTTAAAAATATTAGTAAATAAAACAAAACATTATAAACACTGTAAACGTGTTTTAGTTCTTCCTATTCCACAAAAAGTCCCTTAAATTTAACAGTCTTCAGAACGGAACAGGAGTGAAACAGAAATTCTAGTGGCATTCATTAAAAACAACATTTATTATAAGTGCCAAACCTAAAATACTTAATTTACAGTGAAACAGAAAGTACTGGCATATTGGAAATGGACTATACAAATAAACTTACTTTTTGTAGTTTATGTTTGTTTTGTGTGCTTGATGTCAATTGCACTATAAGTCGCTTTGGAATATCAGTCACAGCACGCTTCAGATGAAAAAGTGAAAAGTATAATGTGACTAATCTTGGTCTTGAAATGTAGCAAGCATCAGTTTAGACCACTGAAACACTGACTGATTAAGCCCTTGTATTTGTGTCTGTGCACCTCTGGGCATTTTTCCGCATTTCAGTGCACTTCCTGCTAATGAAATAGACCGAAAGCTGTAGTTTGTGTTTAGTTCTGATAGAAGTGCTAAGTGACTTCACTGATTATTTGATCCGCTCATTCCCACAGCTCCAGATCTGGGACACGGCTGGGCAGGAGCGGTTCCGCTCAATTACCCAGAGTTACTACCGCAGTGCCAACGCTCTTATTCTCACCTACGACATCACCTGTGAAGATTCCTTCCGGTGCCTTCCCGAGTGGCTAAGGGAGATCGAGCAGTATGCCAACAACCAAGTAGTGACAATCTTAGTAGGTGAGTATTCAAGTTTTAATTGATTCATTTTTCTAATTATAAAACTATTTATTTGTCTTTTAGCTGTTCATTTTGGTAACACTTTAGTATAGGGACGAATTCTCACTATTAACTAGTTGCTTATTAGCATGCCTATTATTAACATATTGGCTGTTTATTAGTACTTATAAAGCACATTCTGTATGACCATATTCTACATCCCTAATCCTACCCAATACCTAAACGTAACAACTACCTTACCAATTATTAATAAGCAGCAAATTAGGAGTTTATTGAGGCAAAAGTCTTAGTTAATTGTTTGTCAATAGTGAGAATTGGACCTTTAAATAAAATGTGACCTTAATTTTTAGCTACAGTATATAGAGTGAAGCTATAAATTTCAAAATCAATGACATATTATCCTCTATTGGTGAAGGTTATGTTTCCTTAAGATTCTATCTATCTATCTATCTATCTATCTATCTATCTATCTATCTATCTATCTATCTATCTATCTATCTATCTATCTATCTGTCTGTCTGTCTGTCTGTCTGTCTGTCTGTCTATCTGTCTATCTATATCTATCTATCTATCTTTCTTTCTATGGGGTGCAACAATTCTCAGTAAAAAATTGAACCGTTCTCCACCCACGGTTCGGCACACATTTGCACCGCAGTTCAACTTAAATCTGACAATGCATCTGTAATATATTTTGTTAAAAATAACACCATGTAAAACAGTTCAGCTAATGTATGTTTCTGTCGATGGATACGCATTCTGGCTTCCCAATACATTACAACAACATCGATGAACAAAAAACGTGGACAAACCAGTCACTCTTTGTTCAATGCAAGTGCTGAATATGACCAGTCATTTATGCCATCATCACCTGGTGAGATCTGAACAGCACATGTTGCTATCTGTTTAAACTAAACTCATTTAAGCCTTGCCAGTTTAAACATTTAAGAGCCAAAAGACGTAAACGCGCCCCGTGAGAAGATGTGTGTGCACTCATCCAAAGTGTGCAAACCAGCTTCTCAGAACGCGAACAAATATTGAGTTCGTTTTCAAGTCTTGTGCTTGACTGGACAAATTCACACAAAAATTGTGTCAAAATGCCCGTCTTGGTAAGTATCCTAGCAGACATAGGGCTAGATTTACTAACAGCTTGCGCCAGTCTTTTGGCGTTAAAATAGTACTGTCGGGATTTACTAAAGACGCACAGTGAAGAATTAGCGCTGAAAAGGTGTGGACACAGTTATTTTTGTGCCTGACCTTATTGAATATGCATTTGTAGGAATTTCCCTTTCAGAAGCAAAATTAATGGGAGGAGAGTATTAAAATGAATCACGCAACACGATTTACTAATGTTTGCACTCGTCAAATTACTGTTTTTTTTGCGCCATTATTTAACACCCAAAAAAAGCATGTCTTAAAGCAGGCAGAAATTTGCGCTGCTCTTGGTAGATTGTGCTGGTCATTATGGAAATAATCTGTCTGCTTCTGTGTTCTTTAATATGCGCATTGTCAAGTAATCAAACGCAGAATTTTTCCCTCCCATCAGCGCTTCTATGGAATTGCGCTCTAGCGCTAATTTGCCCTGTTTAGTAAATCTGGCCCATAGTCGGTTGAACGTACAGTATTTTTTAATGTTAGTCAAACAACAAAAGACAAGGAAATCACTCACTGCTCTTGATTGAATAGCTTTTGTAACTTTAATAAGGATTAATCTTTAATATATACAGTCAAATATGAAATGTTAGTTTACATTTGATTACTTTATTCAATTTCTGTACCTAAAAAATAATGTTAGACCTACTTAACTGAAAAGTGCTGTTTATTTTATTTGTATCTTTGCTCTATTGTATTTATTTGTGCTGTTGCTTGTAGCTAGATTATTTTTTCTTCGTGACTCTAAAACCGTGATACAAACCGAACAGTGAGTAACTTGAACCATTACACCCCTTCTATCTATCTATCTATCTATCTATCTATCTATCTATCTATCTATCTATCTATCTGTCTATCTGTCTATCTGTCTATCTATCTGTCTGTCTGTCTGTCTGTCTGTCTGTCGGTCGGTCACAATGCGCTCTCTAAACCATTGCAGGAAATTGTCTATCAACATTAGTTTCATATGTTTTTGGGGGTGTTTGTCACTGAACAAACTGACTGGCTTACGTTAGACTATCTTCGTGTCACCAAATATTTAATGTCCTTGTAACCAGAGCATTTGAGCCCTGTTCACTGGTGTTGTTGTTTGCAGGGAATAAAATAGACCTGGCCGATAAGCGAGAAGTCCATCGGCAGCTAGCAGAGGAGTTTGCGGAGGCGCAGAGCATGCTTTATCTGGAGACCTCTGCCAAAGAATCGGACAACGTGGAGAAGCTCTTTCTGGATCTGGCCTGCGAACTGATCCGTGAGGCCAAGCAAAACACGTTGGACAACAACGACTCCACTCCCATGCCTGGAGAAGGGAAAAACATCAATTACTTGAGTTGCTGCAGCATGAACTAGTAGACTTGGCCACTCTGTCTGGCTGAGGGGGGCAACATGGATTGCATACAAAGTGGTTGTATTGTTGGTAACCACTATGTAGTGGCAGTGGTTACTGTTTTCCACTGTTGTTGAAGTCTAGTTCTTTTACCCTTCTTAAATCCCTGGGTATTTTAAAACATTCTGGAAAAACACAATATCAAGATGATGCTGCTTTTAAAGGTGGGTCTAAAGCTCCTAGATGCTTTTGGACAGGAAAAAGGGCCTTGTTACACAAAAATGCTTGCTGATAGGTCAGACAATGAGATTTTCTACACTTCTGTACAATGCAACAGTTGGGATTTCCCTGCTGATTTGAGAGCCAATGTTTTTATCATATTAGAGATTTGAAAAAATGAGAATGCAGGTCTTCATCAGCAGTCTCACCCACCTGAAGGACTAGTTCATCCAAAAATAACCATTCTGTCATCATTTACTTACCATCATGTTGTTCCAAACCCATATGACTGACTGACACAAAAGATGATGTTTTGAAGAATGTTCACGAAGCTCTTTTCCAACCGAAAGTATACAGTGACCAAAGCAGTCCATATGACTTGTGTGTTATGTTCCATGTCTTCTGAAGCCATATAATGCTTATGGGGATGGAATGACATGAAGGTGAGTAAATGATGACGGAGTTTTTATTTTAGGATGAACTGCTCCTTTAAGACCCATTGCCACAAAATTGGTGTGTTGGTGCACATTTATTATTCGCACAAAATGCACTTCTTGATGATTGCTTGCGAGATTGTTTGAGGTAGCTTATGCATGCATTTTTAATTTTTTTTTCAAATGAAGAAGTCAATAATGCAAACAGACAGCCAGCTCCCTTAAATAATCTGTGACAGGAAGATGTAAAGTAAAACCACCATTTTAAATCCTCATTTATCGGGTAGTCAGTTTATAAGAATATAAACTCCTTTTACTGCTTGCATGGAAGTTTGGTTGTTAATACTCAATGAAGGCCATGTCATTTTGAGAAGTCATAGCAAAAACCCAATGTGCCTCTGCCATTTGCATCCTGTCATCATACATTAATCTCATGGAGCACATGTTTGGGTCATATTTAACCCCAAAATATCACTTTAGCCGGGTCGATATATATATATATATAGTCGATATAATATATATATATAACTAATATATAAATATATAATATATATTAGTTATACTAATATATATCATATATTAGTTTGGACGTTTTAATTTTGTTTATTTCAAGGATGATTCCTTGTAAAAAAAAAAAAAAAAGTAAAAAAAAAAAAAAAATCTTACCGACCCCAAACTTTTGAATGGTAGTGTATGGCGTGTTCTTGGCAGGTTTCATGAGATCAGCTGGTCTACATTTTTCAGATCACAAAAGTTTTTAGTGGCTAAGCTCTAGATTTTTGCACATTATACATTAAAAAATAAACATAATGCACTGTCTAAAACGCTTACTTCATTCCATATTGGTATTGTTTTTTTTTCCCCCAAGGATTACTAAGATACCCATTTGGAGATATTCTGTCCTTTTACACATTTTTATGTATTACCAGAACTGAAATATACCAGGATGCTTTGTAGTTAATTTAGTCCAGCTTTGGTATTGTAATAACCGCAGCGATGTTTAAAGCTTTTGGCACTTGAGAGGCCGAGAGAACAGTGTGTGTGTAGTTTGTGTGAATGAGATGTATTTCATAGATGTTTCAGTGAGTTCTTGCACAATGGTCTTTGTGTTCCAGTGCATCACATTGAGGAAAAGATAATGGAGTTGTTTAACGGTGTGATACAGTGTGATTCTGGTTTCGGTTGGCCTTTGTCTGCTCTGGAACTGTGTTGTGCATTTTAATGACTTTTAAACAGTTGGAACTTGTACCTCCAACCTTGGCTGTGCTGTAAGGTTGTTTGCACCTGTGTCATTACAATGGAACTGTGAATCTCCTCTTTTATAGACTTTCAGTATTTTACTTGCTGCTACAGTGCTTTTTTTTATTATTATTATTTTTTTTAACAAATTACAACTGAGGTTTTAGATGACATGTGTTTGATTCAGTGATTTTGTTTAGACAATTATAATTTTTTTTTTTTTTTCCCAGCAAAATGTATTCACTAAAACACTAAACATTGTTTAACTTGAGGACCAATTGTTTCAGCTTTTTTGGTTGTCCATGCCAATTACTTTGCAGTATAATGCATTTTCCTCATATTTACACATAGCTGCTTATATGATATTAAGCTTTTCTATTAAAATTTGATTTTAAAGTGATTACCTTTTCTAGTTTTGTATAAACTGTTTTCTTTCTATGTTACATGACGTGCCATGCAGAGTATTTTCTCTGTCAGGTATTTTTGTCTAGCATTGTTTTACAGATATATGCCATATTGTAATGTGTTACATTGTGTACCAATAAGACTCTCTAGAATTATTTCTTTTCTATGTTAAATGCCCTAATTTCCAGTATAGTATATGTATTACTAAGTGCTTACTTTTTCTGTATGGACAATGTTATTATGACCATTTCATTATGTGAAGAAAAATATTCATCAAGGAGTAACAGTCTTTTGTCTATAGTGAAGATGAAATGCCATTCTTTGGACCCACAAGATCTGTATCCAAAGTAGATAACTGTACATTTATTGTTTTAGTGTGTGCTTTCAATATATAAGTTGTGATGCATTATGTGTAATACATTTATCATAAAGAGACAAACCCCATGACTGCAGCAATTCAAAGTCATTTTCTTTGAGCAATTCTCTTTGTGGAACTTATGTTTTAATTCTCAGCATATAGACAGCAAGTTAATACTTTTCTCCAAATAAACATGGTTATGACACAAACTATATTGTAGGAAATATGTAATATATCAATATTTCTATGTTGATTAAACGTTGTTTACTACAATAAACATACATACATACATACATAAAATAAACAATAAAGGTAAATTATAATAAAATATTACAAATATAACTCATTATTATTATTATTTTTAAAAATAAACCTGCAGAGGAAATAACTATTGCTTTAACAGACTCACTCTCATCTAAGTAAATAATTGCACGTTTTGTTTGTTTTAAAGTTTTGATACATTATGTGTAGCATGTATATACATACATTTTATACTAACTATACATATACTATATATATATAGTTATGTTTCTTTTTACACACACACACACACACACACTTATTATGATAAATATTCAAGGAATAACAAGAAACTACAATACCCATGAGGCATCGCGGTGATCACGTTTTTACAATACGGAAGCACGTTGTGTAGTTATATGAAGTTAACAAAACATTTAATTTTTCGAAAAAAACGAAACATAATCCGTTTTGAAATAGCACATAGCCAGATAGACAATTTTAATAGCTATTCGCACATGACGAACAGGTTTACCAAGCTTACTGCATTGTATAAAATGGTCTGAAATTTGAGAAATACAAACTTAAAAGCTACGATATTGTATATTGTAGGGCGTTACATTGTATCTCTTTTGTTTTAAATGTAGTTTTAACATTTTTTTGCGTCGGAGCAACTACGAGTCATTTGACATCCTTCCTCGTTCCTCGTATGCAAATGATCCATCGCTTGATATTTTCACATGCACTGTGACGAGATTCACGCGTTCAGCCATGAGACTGATCAACACTGCTCTGCTCTTCCTCCTCCTCATCCTCAGCTGTAATACACTGGGGCTCAAACCACAGCTCTTAGGCAGACACACAGTCCAAACCAACTCTCAGCACACATCTGTCTCATACAAAACTTTCTATTTTGATCAACAGGTAAGTGTCTTAGTTACTTTATTGCTTCTCTTACCTGGCTGTTTATTATTGGCCATAAGAAATGTACATTTAAATGCATGTCAAGTTATCAATTTGTTTGATTAGAGATCACTGATACTGTTCTTCAAGGAACATACAGATTATTTTTTGATGTAATTTTCTGATAACCATTATGCATTTAGTTCATTTCAGCTTTAACACAGTAAAAAACTAATTAAAATATTAAAAAAGACTAAAATGACTCAATTTAGACTGCAACAATAAAACATAATGTGCCTTTTTGGATGCTGTTTTGCAAACAAATAAAATGGAAGAATATGCTTAAAATTGTATAAACAACAAGAATAATTATTACAGTAATTTGTTTTGTTATTGTTATCATTGTCATTATTGTTGATTAGACCATTGTATTTATACAAAGTTGCTTGTGATCTAAATGATTGCAAAATTATTTTCATCTGTTTTGTGGTGTGGTTTAAAACGGTTGCGTTTAAAATGTTTCTTGCTTGAAAATCAATGACTGTAAAGTATGTTTTCAGGTAGTATTTACTTAACAACCTTGAGCAACTTGTTTGTTGTTGACAGGTCAGCTATTACTGTATCATTTATCACATTTGCAAACCATTGTCATTCCAATCAAAGTCAGTCAGAAAGTCTTGTGATAGATCACATTGCCAGGCCTTATTTTGTAACCCACAGCAGTTTTATCTGGTTGTAGCTGCTCATTAACTTACAAGTGGGCTTCCGTTACGGATTTCCTTTATTTAATGTGTCCATAATCTGTGCCGTGTATTGTGTCTGCAGGAAATTTCCTTTTCCTTGTGGCCCCCAAAGAATAATAGCAGATCCTTTCGCCCTTCTGGGCTTGGTCCCGTGTGCAGAGGCATATCATTTGATGCTGGCAGTCTGCCCGTTTTTCAATTTAATGAACTGAAAGTGAGATCTTGAAAGTCCCTTGATTTTGTTTTTTGTGTGTGAGTCAGGTTTAACATGCTTTGACTAAAATACACAGTGACATTTCTGTTTTTTAAAATACAGGTGCATCTCAATTAATTAGAATGTTGTAGAAAAGTTCATTTATTTCAGTAATTCAACTCAAATTGTGAAACTCGTGTATTAAATAAATTCAATGCACACAGACTGAAGTAGTGTAAGTCTTTGGTTCTTTTAATTGTGATGATTTTGGCTCACATTTAACAAAAACCCACCAATTCACTATCTCAACAAATTAGAATATGGTGACATGCCAATCAGCTAATCAACTCAAAACACCTGTAAAGGTTTCCTGAGCCTTCAAAATGGTCTCTCAGTTTGGTTCACTAGGCTACAGAATCATGGGGAAGACCAGGAGACAATCATTGACACCATTCACAAGGAGGGTAAGCCACAAACATTCATTTCCAAAGAAGCTGGTTGTTCACAGAGTGCTGTATCCAAGCATGTTAACAGAAAGTTGAGTGGAAGGAAAAAGTGTGGAAGAAAAAGATGCACAACCAACCGAGAGAACCGCAGCCTTATGAGGATTTTCAAGCAAAATCGATTCAAGAATTTGGGTGAACTTCACAAGGAATGGACTGAGGCTGGGGTCAAGGCATCAAGAGCCACCACACACAGACGTGTCAAGGAATTTGGCTACAGTTGTCGTATTCCTCTTGTTAAGCCACTCCTGAACCACAGACAACGTCAGAGGCGTCTTACCTGGGCTAAGGAGAAGAAGAACTGGACTGTTGCCCAGTGGTCCAAAGTCCTCTTTTCAGATGAGAGCAAGTTTTGTATTTCATTTGGAAACCAAGGTCCTAGAGTCTGGAGGAAGGGTGGAGAAGCTCATAGCCTAAGTTGCTTGAAGTCCAGTGTTAAGTTTCCACAGTCTGTGATGATTTGGGGTGCAATGTCATCTGCTGGTGTTGGTCCATTGTGTTTTTTTTTTGAAAACCAAAGTCACTGCATCCGTTTACCAAGAAATTTTGGAGCACTTCATGCTTCCTTCTGCTGACCAGCTTTTTAAAGATGCTGATTTCATTTTCCAGCAGGATTTGGCACCTGCCCACCTGCCAAAAGCACCAAAAGTTGGTTAAATGACCATGGTGTTGGTGTGCTTGACTGGCCAGCAAACTCACCAGACCTGAACCCCATAGAGAATCTATGGGGTATTGTCAAGAGGAAAATGAGAAACGAGAGACCAAAAAATGCAGATGAGCTGAAGGCCACTGTCAAAGAAACCTGGGCTTCCATACCACCTCAGCAGTGCCACAAACTGATCACCTCCATACCACGCCGAATTGAGGCAGTAATTAAAGCAAAAGGAGCCCCTACCAAGTATTGAGTACATATACAGTAAATGAACATACTTTCCAGAAGGCCAACAATTAACTAAAAATTTTTTTTTTTTTTTTTTTTCTTTTTATTGGTCTTATGAAGTTTTCTAATTTGTTGAGATTGGTGGGTTTTTGTTAAATGTGAGCCAAAATCATCACAATTAAAAGAACCAAAGACTTAAACTACTTCAGTCTGTGTGCACTGAATTCATTTAATACACGAGTTTCACAATTTGAGTTGAATTACTGAAATAAATGAACTTTTCCACGACATTCGAATTTATTGAGATGCACCTGTATAATAATTTAAATTGTGGTATGATGCTGCCAGTTGTTTAATAACTTACATGTCTCAGAAACATTTAATCTCATTCTCAGCCTAAAGAGTAGCTTAGCAATTAATCTTTTACATGCTGTCTGTGGGAAAAGCTGACACAGGAAAAGCCCCGCGTCTAGTTTTAGACAAAAACAGTCCTGTTAGGCTGTACTCTGAGCCTAATTACGTCTTGACCTGGACACGCCAGAGTGAAGGCAATTGTTTCTCGGTGTCTGTTCAACTCATCCTCTGAGCCGTCAGGAAGATTAGGGCCATTTCCTGGCTTTCTTGCTCCTTATTGTATTGGTTTTGTCCTTGTCAGCGCTTAGTACGCCTTAAACGGTAGCCTTCAGTCGTAGCAGCACAGACAAGGCTGTTAAAATGAGGATCTACAAAGAAATAATAATAAGAAAATATAAGAAGAAACATTCCCGCTTGAGTTGAGCTGTAGTCTGTCGTTTTTTAATTGTCTTTGTTGAGCGGTTGAACAGTTGTCGAGGGGATATCCTTTCAGCATCTGTCGCTGGCTGTGGATGGAGAAATGGAGAGCACTGTTTGACAAGCAACCAAGAGCAAAGCTGTTTTCAAATTCATTAGACAGAACAAAAAGCACTAATGTGTACGAAATAGGGTGCGATGTTGACAAAAAAATGAAATCGGAATTTTTTTGGGTTTTCGTCAGTACTTATACACTACTGATACAGTTTGCAATAATTACATTTTTAACATGAACAAATAAACAAATAAATTTGAGTTTGACCTTGGAGAGGTTTTGTACCTTGTAAAATAGATATCTGGAAAAAAGATATGTTCAACCTTCAGCAAATGTTATGTATATAGTACAACAATATATAAATGTACTGTGTAAAACATGCACTTCAAAACATAAAATCATTTGGAATTAGTTCACTGAAAAATTAAAATTCTGTCGTAGTGTATTCTCTGTCATTTTTTTTAAAACTAATATGACGTACACTACCGTTCAAAAGTTTTAGATCAGTAAGACTTGTAATGTTTTTTAAAGAAGTCTCTTATGCTCATCAAGGCTGAATTTATTTAATCAAAAATACAGAAAAACAGTCTTGCAAAATGTTATTACAATATAAAATAATGGTTTCTATTTTAATATACTTTAAAGTATAATTTATTTCTGTGATGCAAAGCTGAATTTCCATCAGCCATTACTCCAGTCTAAAGTGTCACATGATTCTTCAGAAATCATTCTAATATGCTGATTTATTATCAGTGCTGGAAACTGTTGTGCTGCTTAATATTTTATTTAATGTTTTTTTTTGGAACCTGTGATACTTTTTTTTCAGGATTCTTTGATGAATAAAAAGTTAAAAAGAAGAGCATTTATTTATAATAGAAATCTTTTCTAACAATATACACTACCGTTCAAAGTTTGGGGTCAGTAAAAAAAAAAAAAATTATTTATTTTTTTGAAAGTATTTAAACCTTTTATTCAGCAAGGATGTGTTAAATTGATAAGAAGTGATAGCAAAGATGTATATTCTTAGAAAAGATTTATATTTTGAATAAATGCTGTTCTTTTTAACTTTTTATTCATCAAAGAATCCTGAAAAAAGTATCGCAGTTTCCAAAAAAAATATTTGGCAGCACAACTGTTGCCAACATTGATAATTCTAATAATAAATCAGCATATTAGAATGATTTCTGAAGGATCATGTGGCACTTTAGACTGGAGTAATGGCTGATGGAAATTCAGATTTGCATCACAGAAATAAATTATACTTTAAACTATATTAAAATAGAAACCATTATTTTATTATTGTATATATTGTAATAACATTTTGCAAGATTACTGTTTTTTTCTGTATTTCTGATCAAATAAATGCAGCCTTGATGAGCATAAGAGACTTCTTTAAAAAAAACATTACTAGTCTTACTGATCTAAAACTTTTGAACGGTAGTGTACATTTTCTGTGGAACACAAAAGATGATGTTAGGAAGAATGTCCATGCTGCTGTTTTCCTACAGTGAAAGTAAATGACGTAAACTTGAAATAATGTGCGTAATTCATATAAACTACCTATAAACTTAAAAAAAGAAAAAAAGAAAAGCCTGACAGCCCCTGGTCACCATCTGCATTCATTGTAATGGTGGAATGGAACAGTGTGAAAGTTCTTCAAAACTTCACTGTTTGTGTTTTCTGGAGAAAAAATCAAACATGAAAATTCATCCACAGATTTGTTGTTTCAACCCCTTGGATACATTTTTTGTGCTGGGGTTTTAAAAGTTGTTTTTACAGCTGGAAAATGTTCACAGCTTTCCTGCAGATCAGATTCTTCTTAAAAATATTTTAGACATGATGAAGTAAGTTAAAAACAAAAAAGCTTTGTGACACACTTCCACATTTTCACATGGAAACAGGTAGAAGATTCATGACTCTTGTTCCTCATTCCTCATTACAGGGTTGTGCATTTGCTTTGAAAGTCTGTAACAACCAGGAGAGGGCGCTGCATTTCTGAACCGGTGTCCATAATGTGACTCATCTAACCACTACAGCCAAAATAAGATGTTTTGTTTTTAAGTTATGGGAGTACATTCACTTCTCGATTCTGCCATAGTCCTTTTAACTTTTAAAGATGGTTACATTGAAGACTTTATTTTTTTTAATCTAATTTACAACAGAATAAGGATATTGTATAATAAAAAGAAGTTACACTATAGTTGAAGGTCATTAAGACTTTTTTTTTTTAAAGAAATTAATACTTTTATTCAGTAAGGATACATTAAATTGATCAAAAGTAAGTGACAGTAAAGACATTTATAACGTTACTAAAGATTTCTAATTCAAATATATGGTGTTATTATATTAAATATTAATTGTTTTCAACATTGATAAAAAATAAGAAATGTTTCTTGAGTTCAAAATCATATTAGAATGATTTCTGAAGGGTCATGTAACACTGAAGACTGGAATAATGGCTGCTAAAAATTCGGCTTTGCATTTTATTTTAAAAATAAAAGTGAAATATGTGAAAATGCAGATATTTATAATCCTGTTAATCTAATATTGAAAAATAAAATACATGTAAAATATTAAAAAAATGAATAATATATGTATTATTATTATATTAAATATAATAATAATAAGGCATAAATGTTTCATCATTCATCATATATTTATATTAGTAGTATCTATTTGAAAATGCAAATGCATGTGTTTTTATGATAAAATATTGCAAAAACTTTTTTTTTTAAGTGAAAATGAAATGAATAGGATTATAAATTATGTAAAAAGGCCATTTTCTAGAGCTCAAGGCTTGAGATGTAACAGCTTACACAGAAAATAACTCACTAAAGCGTGTGAATATAGCTGACACTCATTTGACCTGCAGCCAGGCTCTGACTGCTGTTGAATGAATGTAACTGTGAGCACTCCGAGTCCTTTTGCTGTCACTGGCTCATAAAATTTCTGCCTCTTTTGTTGCCAACGGGAGTAGAAAGAGGGTATTTACAAAAAAAACAAAACACTAGATAGAACATTCTTTATTAAGTGTTGGGTGGGATTCAGAAGAGTGAGAACTGTTAAGAACTGCAGCGTTGCATCTCTGGGAACAAATTTTAACATTCTTTTTACTTCTTTCCTCAAACTTGGAGAATTTATGGAAATGTAGAAGACAGTGAACGGCCCCTGGACCGGTTGAATGGATATTACAATTCTGCTGAAACCAGAACTAATGTGGCATCCCTGACGCTGGCACTAGATTTTAATACAAATTGAGGCTAATTGTCCCTCCATCCTGCTCCGAGGTTTTACACGCAACAATACGAGATGGCTGAAGGCCAGAAGATTGAGGAGAACACCCAGAAATAAAGACAGTGTAGTATCGTTACTGTACATTAAGTGCAGACAGGGATGTAGCAATGTTATAACTGTTGATGGTTAAAACAGCAGCAGAACAGAATAGTTCACCCAAAAATTAAAATTTGCTGAAAATTTCCTTACATTCAGGTAATCTAATACTGTATGTATATGAGTTCGTTTCTCCATTGGAACAGAAGTTTGACATTACATCACTTGCACGCTCATGGATGGGTGAATGGGTGCTGTTATAATGAGAGTCCAAACAGCTGATAAAAACATCACAATAAAAGTAATTCACATGACTCCAGTCCATCAGTTAAATTTCTCCAAATGACACTGACATTAAATTAAATTTGTTTTAATGAAAAAAAAAAAAAAATACAAATGACACTTACTGACATGTATGTGTGCTTAGAAATATTTCATATATATTCTAATTTTACTTTGTGTATTTTTTTTCCCTTTCTTTCTTTCTTTCTTTCTTTCTTTCTTTCTTTTAACTAAAAGCAGTTATTTTTGTGTGTCTTAATCAGACTTCTTTTATTACAGATTGACCATTTTGGCTTTTTGGAGAATGGCACATTCAAACAGAGGTACCTTCTTAATGACCAGCACTGGCACAAGGAAGGAGGCCCAATCCTGTTTTACACGGGCAATGAAGGAGACATCACATGGTTCTGTAACAACACTGTAAATATGCATTTTTTATATATATCTGTGATAGGAAGAAATGGCATTAAAAAATGGCAGAAAAAAAAACTTCTATAGAGGTGTAGAGATTTTGGAACCGACAAAACTACCATTTCTGTTAATTAAATTAAAAAAGCAGGAAAACACATCGGCGCCGATAGCCTTGTGGACAAGTGCACCGACATATAGCGGCGTTGTGCTTCGGGTGCAAAAAAAACCCAGCAAAAATAGAAAACAACAGGAAATTTGCAACAGCTGGGTTCTGGAAGAAAAAAAATGCATTCTTTTTTTTTTTTTTCAATATGACAATCTATAAACCTTTAAATACAGACCTACTGTAAGCTTCAAGGTTGTTAATTAATGATATATGCTTTTGTATATAAGCCGTCAGCCTGCATTATTATTTATATTAATTATAGCATTATGAAAAATACTGAATACAAAAATACTGGTACAAAATTAAAATATTGCCATCCAGAAAAAAAATATCTTGTAAAAGTATAAAATTTAGTTACTATGCTAACCCTTAGTCCAAATGGAAGCTCGATATCTCAACCTTTTCTTTTTCCCAAGGGTTTCATGTGGGATGTAGCAGAAGAGCTGGGAGCCTTGCTGGTTTTTGCTGAACATCGCTACTATGGAGAGTCCATGCCGTTCGGTGAAGAGTCTTACAGCGTGAGTCAATATTGCTGCTCATGTCGAGCAGTAAGGGTCATTTAGCTAACACTGTCCTTGATCTGCTGGGCTTGTTTTTCCTTTCCTCCAGAATGCAAAGTATCTGAATTACCTGACCTCAGAACAGGCTTTAGCTGACTTTGCAGTGCTCATCAAAGCTCTGAAAAAAACCCTGTCTGGAGCTCAGAAAAGTACAGTCATTGCCATTGGCGGCTCCTATGGCGGGATGCTGGCGGCCTGGCTGAGGATGAAGTATCCCAGTGCAGTTGAAGGGTGAGTGTTTGTTCAGTTATTTATTCATATTAGTATTATATTCATATTGAATTTTCATAAACAATTTTCTTTACAGATGAGGTGCATGATGCATCTTTAAATTTAAAGATGTGGCACTTCTCGTCCCATGTGCAAACCTCTTTACACATTTTCTTTTTCTAATGTTAGAGGCCCCTGAGTGACATCATTTCTAAATCATAACCCGCAAAACTGGCTAGTAATGTTTTACCTGCCACAGTTTATTTTCACTCACATTTGGCAGGTTGTTATATATTAGTATCTAGATGATACTGCAAACATTTAATAAGTGCTTAAAGGTCACAGCAAGTGTACTTTATATCTAAATGTGAAATATTAGACTATTAAAAATGCATAAGTACAGCATACATATGCATACTTAATGGAGTATGATGCCTAGAAACTGAATAATATCTTATATTTACAGTGCCATGGGATTCTGGAAGAGTAAAATGCTTAACGGTAGTGTGTAACCATGTGTTTAATTAAGGAAGGTGATGCAGTTCAGCAGAGTTCATGATTATTGGTTGATTTTTCTACTGTGAAATGGAATGATCAGTGAGTGTGACCTTCTGGTGTTTTCAGTGCTCTTGCCGCGTCCGCTCCTATCTGGCAGTTCATTGTGCCGTGTGGAGAGTTTTACAAAGTGGTCACCCATGACTTCGCCATCAGCGGCACCAACTGTAGCAGCAACATCAGGAGCTCATGGGCGGCTATTGATAGGGTCTCAGCAACAGGTTGGTGAACGTGATTGCTATGCTGCTTTGCCCCTTGTTAAAAATAATTTTTCATCATCATGTTGTGCTTGTGTAGATAACATTGTTGACAATGGAAGATGTGGTACTGATTACAAAAGACAAAATTAAAATGATAATCAATAATAAAATCTTTTATTTCACATTTAGAAAACTTAATATGATTACTTTGATGTAGTCATATTTTTTTATTGTAAAACAAGAAAAGCCAGAATGAAAAGAGCAATAAGGGAAATATTTCTTTAACAACAAATGTATTAACAACAACAACAACAAAACCTTATTGCATGTTTTGAACTAATTTTAAATTCATGGAACATTAGTATAGCAATTAGATTACTTAGCTAGTCAAGTTTACTAGGGCATCAGTAAATGGTTAACCAATTTACTGCCATTACCTGATATCAGTCTGTAATTATAAAAAATAATTATGTGTATATCAATTCCAAGCTAAATGACCCATTTGTGTTTTGCTGATTTTGATTGGATGATTATGTAGTCCAGATTATCTGTACTCTAGCCAACTAGCCAACACTGATTGTTGAAGGACTTTGTTCTAGTTGTTTTAAACCCATGTTCATTTGTGACTCTTCATGGTTTTGTACCAACTCTCTTTTTGAAGCTTATGGGTTTTCTTGGACTCATTTGATCAGCTTTTCTTTTATAGGTGAGGGTCTGCAGTGGCTGTCTCAGGAGTTTGGACTGTGTAATCCTTTAAAGACTCCAGACGACGTGTATGGCTTCAAGGCTTGGCTGCAGGAAACCTGGGTGAACTTAGCCATGGTGGATTATCCATATGAAGCTAACTTCCTCCAACCACTTCCAGCCTGGCCTGTTAAGGTACGATAAGTTCACTTCCAAGGTTTCCCTTACAGAACATACTGTGGCACACACCTTCTGATAAAGTTTGTACCTTGAAAGCATTGATGAAAACGTCTGCCAGGTGCATAAATGTAAATATATCATGTTGAAGAATTATTACCAAATTCATGTACAGTGGTACAGTATTTTACATGATGCATGTCCAAAAAAAATGGTTTTACGAAGGTAAGTATTTATTTATTTATTTATTTATGTATTTATTTATTATTTATTTCAGAACACTAGAACTGACCTTTTGCTAGTCCCTGTCCACATTTCATATCATTTTTACATAAATGGCATGGTTTTTCTGTAAATTGTGACTATGAAGTAGGTTAAAAATGAAGAAGAAAAATCTTACATGGTCTAGAGTGAAGTATGACACACTTTACAAGAATAATGAATGACTAAAACACAACGAAAGTCATTAACAATAAAATTCTACTTTAGCAGTTGGATTTCACAACTAGTCGATATGAATCATTCTCGCTGTATGGTTTCCTCATTAATGCTGACTCACCTCTGATAATAAGTCAGTTGTTGTACCCATTTACATCAGTATGCAAATAGCTTCATTCATATTCATAAAGCTTCTGTTTTCTTTCACCCTCAGAAATGAGCTTTTGTTCAGGTTTTTGTTCCGTTTTGGTTAGAGGGTGGCGTGGACAGAAAACATGTTTGTTGTCAGGACTCCTGAGGCATCCGTATTTTCATTCAGTGAATCTATCTGACAAAGCAAAGGAAAATTTATATGAAGAGCCTTAGTGTGCATGACAAGAAAATAATATAAACTTTGCTTCTAAAGCTAGTGAGCTGCCTAGAGAACATTTTAAAATTAATCTGTATCGTCATGTGCAACACATTTTACTTCCATATTTGAAATATTTCAGAGTGAAAGAGGATAGTGAACTAGCAAAAATAAAAAAATTTAATAAATCATTGAATCGTAAAGAGTTGGTATTACATACAAGATGAAGCCAGACTTAACACTAGTTTGCTAAAGCAATGCCTAAATAGCTATTTGTCGATTTATTAACAATATCCAATCAAGGCAGCTCAGTAGATTTTGGAACAGAGATAGACTTGGCAGTGTGAATTTGAATCACAAAAGCGTTATTTTTGATGAAATCATTTAATTTTGTTATTTTATTTAGGAGCTTTTAGGTACATTATCTTCCTTGCATTTTTGTTGCTAACTGTAGCTTATTTCTAGCACATGTGAATATGGAGGCTTTGCAGATTTTGCAAAAGCTCAGACGGTTCACTCTTGAGTAGTTTTCCTTTTCCCCCCTCAAATCTGATAATGTATGCAACCCCTATGGGTGGTTAAAGCAGTTTAGGCAGCGGGTGCAAAGAGGAGGCTTTTTAATGACAAAGCTAATGTGATTATGTGAGTGACTAAGAGAAGGGGGTATTGAAGGCTTAGGAGTGGGAAATCTGTTGCTGGAGATGAATGTGTAAGCCTAATCCCATCTGAAAAGTAGAAAGAAGGGGCTTTGGACAGCCTCTGCTGGTTTTGTCATAGTATAAATCTGTGCTCGGACATGCGTGTAGCTTATCTCATGCGCAGACCACCATCTTGGAAGAAAAGGTTAGCAACAACCTTCTCAAACCCACTCAAAGTCAGACATGACAGATATCGTCCTATTATGGGTAATGTGTGTTGCGATGTTAAAATAAATTCTACTATCCCAGTTTAATATGTTGCGATAAATATGAGTAAAATTGCAGTCACATTTACTGTTGCACGTAAGTGCAGTTATTTCAGTAGGAATTGGTGGGAGTTTCACATAAATACCTCACACTAGAAAATCACACACAAACGTACTTTGTGGACTGATTCATATGCTCTAAAACATAGAACGGTTTGTTTCTCTATGCTAATTATCTTTAAGTTCACTAAGCGTCCATATTGTTGAAAAATTTGCACAGGATTCATGTTGTTCACAGGAAGTTGTTGCATTTACCAATAAAAAGCTTATTACACACTATTGAGAACAGACTGCGGTGACTGAAATTTCGCAAAAAAATTGCTAATGTGTTCGCATTTCAAGTCATTCATTAACACTATGACGCTTATTGTTAGTTTGAGTATTCTGACAAGCAAACATTGGCTGAACCAAAGGTATGCTAGAAGTGCAAAGTTTCAAACTTCATCTTGGCAACAACAGCTTCACCAAGTAACATCAGTATGACCAGAATTTTTGGTAACACTTTAGTATGGGGACAATTCTCGCTATTAACTAATTGCTTATTAGCATGCCTATTATTAACATATTGGCTGTTTATTAGTATTTATAAAGCACATATTGTGCATGACCATATTCTACATCCCTAATCCTACCCAATACCTAAACTTAACAACTACCTTACTAACTATTAAAGGATTACACCACTTCCAAAATAAAAATTTCCTGATAATTTACTTGCCCCCATGTCATTCAAGATGTTCATGTCTGTCTTTCTTTCTCTTTCTTTCTTTCTTTCTTTCTTTCTTTCTTTCTTTCGCAAAAAAATTAAGGTTTTTGAGGAAAACGTTCCAGGATTTTTCTCCATACAATGGACTTCAATGGTACTCAACGGATTGAAGGTTAAAAATGCAGTTTCAGTGCTGCTTCAAAGGGCTCTAAACGATCCCAGCCAAGGAATAAGGGTCTTATCTAGCGAAACGATTGGTTATTTAAAAAAAAAAAAAATACAATTTATATACTTTTTAACTTCAGATGCTCGTCTTGTTTAGCTCTGCGATGCGCATGCGTACTCTGTGCAAACTGAACAATTAGCGAACATGTAGTTACCATTTGCAATAGCAAACAACAGTACTTAAGGTGGCGATAGAGTTACCTTAGAATGTTTAAGCCAATAAACCAAATTTATTATTATTCTGATAGCTAGCTAAATTATATAATTTAGCAAACATAAAAATTATTTACCATCACAGTAGTTGAAATGAATGACAAAACAGACTGTAGGAGACAGTTTGCTTTGAAGTCCAGATGAAATGAAAGAAGCGACAAATCTTTTCTTACGTATTGTGACGAACATCTGAGTGTAATGGATTACCGAAAAAGTGACTTGGTTCTATCCACTGTTTGATTGGATTTTGAGGTGTTGGCACTGCACTCAAAAATGAATGCGAACTTGCAGTCGATTTTGAAGGAATGGGTTTAAACTGGAAGATGTATTTACAAATTAGATAAATTTCATTTTTTTGCCAACATTAATTCTCTCTGTAGTGCCCCTTGTGGCAGTACTGAAAATGCAACAAATATTTGCATTACTGCATGACTGAGGTCCAATCCTATTTATGTGGAGCCATTTTCCATAGATAACTGCATAGTTTGATATGTTTGTCAAGGTTTCTTTGTCTTTGAAACTTTCTTGCTTTGTTCCAGCTTGACTGTGATAAATTCCACTCCAGCAGAATTCCATTCCACTCAATTTCACATGCAAATCAGATGATTCCACAAAAAAAGCTGCATGGGGGATTTTCACAGCAAGATTGTTTTGAAAGAACTAGAACATATAGAATACCGAAATTGTAATTTGTGCCTTTGTTATGCAATAAAGCTGAACCGTTGTCATCTCTCTCAACATAAAGCCAGCTGTTTGCTCTATGTGTTTTTCTGATTCTCAGGTGGTCTGCAAAAATCTTCATTTTAATACCGGCGTATCAGACAAACAGCTGTTGAATGGTATCTCTCAAGCCGTAAGAGTGTACTACAATTACACGGGAGATGCAGTCTGTCTCAACACCTCACAAACCGCTACAGGAAATCTGGGCTTCCTTGGTTGGTTCTACCAGGTAAAATATTAAAATGTCTGGACGTTTGACTCTATGTGTTCACATTTATTAATATAAGCCATTGCATTGCATTGCATTCTGTTTTGTTTTGATTCACATGTTGATGAAGAATTATTATGCTGTTCTTTTCCATACATAGATGTTAATTATGGAAGAAAGCAGTGGAGCTCCAAAAAGGACAAAAAGCACTATGAAAGTTTTTTTGCGCTGTATTCCAAATTTAAATGTCAACTGATAGCTATGTATGGTGGCCCAGTAGTGCACAACACAACGAAATCGCCACACCACAACGCATAGGGCTAATTTCATTGTTTTGTTCTAATTTCACTGTGTTGTGGCTTGTTTCCATTCTGTTTTGCTAATTTTGTTGTGTTGCGGCTTGTTTTCGTTGTGTTGTGCTAATTTTGTTGTGTTGTGGCTTGTTTGCATTGTTTTGTGGCTTGTTTCAATTGTGCTGTGCTAATTTTGTTGCATTGTGGCTTGTTTCCATTGTGTTGTGCTAATTTTGTTGTGTTGTGGCTTGTTTCCATTCTGTTGTGCTAATTTTATTGTTTTGCGGCTTGTTTTCGTTGTGTTGTGCTAATTTTGTTGTGTTGTGGCTTGTTTGCATTGTTTTGTGGCTTGTTTCAATGTTTGTGGCTTGTTTCAATGTTTGTTTCAATTGTGTTGTGCTAATTCTGTTGCATTGTGGCTTGTTTCCATTGTGTTGCAGCTTGTTTTCGTTGTGTTGTGCTAATTTTGTTGTGTTGTGGCTTGTTTGCATTGTGTTGTGGCTTGTTTCAATTATGTTGAGCTAATTTCGTTGCGTTATGGCTTGTTTGCATTGTGTTGTGGCTTGTTTCCCTCGTGTTGCGCTAATTTTGTTGTGTTGCGGCTTGTTTCCATTGTGTTGCAGCTTGTTTCCGTTGTGTTGTGGCTTGTTTCTCTTGTGTTGTGTTAAATTTGTTGTTTTATGGCTTGCTTCCATTGTGTTGCGGCTTGTTTTCATTGTGTTGTGCTAATTTCACTGTGTTGCGGCTTGTTTCCGTTGTGTTGTGGAGATTTTGTTGTGTTGCGCACTACTGGGCTACCGTAGCTATGACTTAAGAACAGACCAAAATTGAAATTTTTATTGACATAAAATTGCTTAGAAGTCTTTGGTCTGTTAGGTCACACTTGGTCTGTTTTTCTCACAAAGCTATTGTAGGACAACTTTATACCTTTGTGGTGCTTTTATGTCATTTTCTGTGTATTCTCATTTATGTTATAAGGCTAAAAAGCTACTTTGTGGGTATTACCTTCATGTTGATGAACATCCCATGATGTGGTGTAATATTTGCAGAGCTGTACAGAAATGGTAATGCCAATGTGCACAGACGGCATCGTTGACATGTTTGAGCCACAGCCATGGAACTTCCAGGCCTTCTCTGACGAGTGCTATAGCCAGTTTGGAGTGCGGCCACGGGAAGACTGGGCAGAAATTGTATACGGTGGGAGAAACATAAGTGCTCACAGCAACATCATCTTCAGGTAAGACCTTTTGTGTTTGTATAATATAAAGCACTGCCTTAATTTTTCACTTCATACCATAATTAAAAGAAATTGATGTGATGAGATATTCAATTTGGGGTTTAGATATTAGTTCTATTCCAAAAGCCTTGCTGTCTAGTGCCTATATAGGCAGCTACCTTCTGAGGCATCATCCTAAACATTGTGAATCTCATAAATATCTGACTTGGAACACACTGATTCCAATAGAGTTAACACTAATGTTAGCATGTTACTTAGCTAATGGTGTAATACTCCACATACAAATACACAACACAGACTAATAAATAAAATGGTTAATTGAATAGAATTTAACTGTCTTTATCGATCCGTATTAGTATTGGACTCGACTGGATTTTTTTTGATTCTTGATTCAGTCACCTTCAATTAATTTTTTACTGATCTTGTTGCAATACATTCTAGCGTGACCTTTTTAATGAAGCATAGCCTACATGAAATGCTGTCCCAAAATTTGGTCATCAGAAGGTATTTTAGAGCTTAAAAGGCATTCTAAGTTGGCAGCTGACTAGGTTTTAGAACAGAGCTAACAGAGACTTTTATACTATAATTGAAACAGTATGCTATTTTTGGTGATACTATGAGACCTAAAGGTGTGTCGTCTTTTTCAGCAATGGAAATCTTGATCCATGGATGAGCGGTGGAGTGACCACGAGTCTTTCAGAATCTCTGGTTGCCATTATGATTGATGGAGGTGCTCACCACCTCGATCTGCGCTACAACAGCGAATTTGACCCAGAGTCAGTTATCAAAACACGGGCACTAGAAGTACGCTACTTCAAGCAGTGGATCAAACAGGCAGCAACTACCAAATGATATGGAATAAAGCACAAAATGAATAATTTCTGTTTGCTATGTGCCAAAGTTAGTGATCTCTTCCTTGGTACTTAAGTGAAAAAATGGTAAGGTTTTTTATTTTTTTTTATTTTAAATGTTCATTTGTTTTTTCTTAGAAAAATTGAAGAACTGAAAGTGTCAAAAAACACCAAATGCAAAATCACTCAGGGGATCTGTCCTTTGCCAAAGTCTCAAAGTTTAATTGTAGCAATACAAATCATACATATTCACAGTCAGCTATGGTTTTTATCTAAAGTATGCTACATTTTAAAGGGATAGTTCACCAGAAATTTAACTTTTCTCATTTATTTACCCGTATATTCATTTTAAACTTATATGATTTTTTTTTCTTCCATAAATCTCAAAAAGGAAATTTTCTTCTAGAAGAAAGGGACAAAAAAGTCCATGTGACTCGTGTACCATATTTGCAGTTCTGCATATTTCTAATGTTATGTGTTGTGATTGGTTACTAAACATTCAAGAACCAAACTTAGCATTTGAAATTCACAGTAAAGTGGAACATTTTCAGTGAAAGCAAATTTACATTTTGATATGTCTTACATTTTTTCAAAAAAAAAAAAAAAAAATTGAAGGGAGTGAACTATTCCTTTTATTCAATTGAAACATATTTTAGGAATAATTTCTACTGTTTTGAACTCATACAGTTAGAAAATATCACTGAAATTAGCTGGATCTAATATTCGTGATTAGTGTTATTTTCATGGTCTATACACAATCACCATAGTTCTTCTGTTTTCTGTATAGACTGTGTACACTCCTGGTTGTACTAGTGTTATTTTAATTTTAATTTTTTTTTAATTTTGCACTATTTTTTTAATGGAAATAATGATGCATGAACATGAATAACAGAATAAATGCACATGAATGGAACTGTACATGTCTCATTTCCTGTTACTCCTCAATTGCTGCTCCAGTGTGATTTAATGAAAACCTAAAGACAGACAACGAGCAATAAAGTAGCTAGTGGGAGGCATGCGGTCTAAAACACAGAGATTGTGCCCCATGCGGGGACCTGCAGGACTCCACCAGACCTGCATTCATTTACTGGCAGCTCCTGCTTCTCCAAATTGCGGTACGTAGACATCATCTGCTCTGTGCTGAGCTGCCTCCTGCTAATATTATTATTAATATCACAGCCAGAGTGCAGAGCAGGTTGTTTTGTGGGGTTGGGGAAGGTCAGGAGGAGGAATAGATGAGTGTGAGGTGATGGATGATGATTTTCACTTTGTTGCCTGAAATATGAAGAGTTGAGTGTTTTGTGTTCATTTTCATTCACAACAATACTCACAAAGTTATTCATTCTTCGTTCATGGGCAAAAAGAAGTTAGCTGAGCAACAGTATACTGTTTTTGAACATTACAACGCCGCCCACTTCATGTTTAAATGGGTGTTTTAATATGTGATGTGGTCATCTCAATTCCAGGAATTCCAGGCCATCTCCAATTTTTCATAGGTAGGCTACCATTAACCAGAAATTGCAACTACGTATTTATTTTATTTTATTTTATTTTATTTTATTTGGTTTGTTCTCAAATTAGAAAAAAAAATAAAAATATAAAAATAAAAAATATTGGGACAGGACTTGATTTTGTCCATCAAGAATTGATTGGGTAATTATTTGCTAATTGCCCAGCCCTCATAATTAAACATTATGAGGGTACATGAATTATAATAAATTAATTGACTTTAAAGCATGTACACAAGTGACTATAGAGGTGCAGATACATTTGTACCAGCTCTGCAACTGAGTACTCTAGTATATTCATGTTGTCTGACATCAGTAGAACTAGTGATCTGAAAAAAAATTCTCATGTCAACACACCCACCTGTTCTGTAATCATCATGGACTAATGCTAGTTTGAAGGTATTTAACAAGCCAGTGCAAAGTTTGTGTTGGGAAGCTGTATAGAACCACCAAAACAAACTCCACAAAACAGTTTTGGCCAGATTTTTCAATTTTGCTAGGTATGATTTCATTGCAAGGGGTCCTTTAGTGTCAATGGCCACACACAAGTACATGTTGCATTCTCTGTGTTGCCACAAGGGGCTCTAACGGATATTAAAGTAAAGGGTCTCCTTTTATGGTCAGTTTTCTCTTTTAGGTTAACTACTGCGATACCGGAGAACAGAGAATTTAAAGAGAATCAAGTTAGTTCAACTGTGTTATAGCTAACTTGATACTAGCTAAATATATTTATAGCTATCTACCTGAATAATAACATATCCAATTCAATGTGCACAAGGAAACTCTATCACCCCCTTGAGTACTGATGTTTGTTATTGCCACAATAAGACAAAAGTACGGTTTTCCTTGTGCTTGTGATTCATGAATAAGGTCCACAACACTAGGGTTTGGTTTGGAAATCTGACATGTAAAGTGAGAAGTATCCTAATATGACTGGATACTTTGTAAAAAGTGGGATATTTCA
Source organism: Spinibarbus caldwelli (assembly GCA_039654775.1). Lineage (NCBI taxonomy): Eukaryota > Metazoa > Chordata > Actinopteri > Cypriniformes > Cyprinidae > Spinibarbus > Spinibarbus caldwelli. The sequence continues at coordinate 23,099,237 of CM077253.1, read as the reverse complement.
ATTAAATTTTCCCACCTATAGATTAGTTTGGAAAGCAACACAAGTATCTGTAATTGCAATGCATTGACCAAGTACTTCCACAGAGTATGTTTCTGGAATAATAGTCTCAGTCCCAGTAAATGCTTGTATAGATTACAATTACTACATTTGTATAATTAAAAGTTTTCTCAAAGTTGAAACAACATCTTTAGTTTCCATTCTGAGTAACTTCTGGTTAATTCCAACATACAAATGCAGACAGACATCAAGGGTAATTGGTGGGGGGTTTCAATACTATTGGACTTTTCTCAGGATCATGTTGTTGCCATTAATTTAACATCCTTTCTTCTCACCTGACAGTTTCATCAATCAAATACGTTAGTAGTATTTCGCTGACTGAGAGTCTTTAGTGCTGCATGTGTTGATGGTTACACTGGGACCACACACCAATGGGAAAAGATGTGTGTGTGTGTAACCCATTGCCGTTCTGGAGAGCGTGGAAAGGGTGTCTGGGGGGCAGGGAGTCCAAGGAAAATGGGGTTTAAAAAAGCGTGGGTGCTGAGTTTGTAAATTCCCTGGGTGGAGGGTGGGGTGCGCTGTGTGTAACGATAACCAAACAATGCTCACTTTCAATGGTCCGTTTGCTTAAGCAGCTTTCCATGGACGTGAATCGAAAGTGGAAAGATGAATGTTGTTCCCTCGGCCGTCTCATTTGTTCTTCCCCCTGCTGAGTTTGTTCAACTTAGTTTGACCTTGTTGATTGCTTTTTCTTCTTTATAATTTGTTTTCCACAAGTGTTTTCTCCTGGAAATTTCAATTTCTACTCATGCAAGGACCAAATCATCTCACGCTCTAGACAAATATGTATTTGGGGACAATGACAAATTAAAGATGTCCAAGATGATAAAAAGAAAAACTGTTTTTAAAATCTCATTTAAGTTAAATATTAAGTTTAATGTTATGTCTTTTTCCTTGTTGATATTGGAAAAAAAAAAATAAAGTTGACACCATTTCAGTGAAATGTTATCAAATGTTAAAATGTTAAAAATAGCAGTTGATAAGAAAACTGTATTATATTTACCTTATATTCCTTATATTTCGACTACATATTTGTACATATCTTAAATGGATTGTTTGCTTGTAAATATAAAATTCTGTCATCACAGCTCACCATTGTGTCATTCAATAACAGTGACCATGGGCTCTCAATCTCCAAAAAAAAAAAAATAAATAAATAAGACAAAAAAGCCCAATAAATACTCCGAAAATGTAGTCCACTCAACTGGGATGATTTTTTTTTCAGCTGATAGGTTTCTGAACAAACTAAACTAGTACAAGGTTTAAAAAATAAATAAATAAATAAAAATAAAACCTATACTTTCAAATCATTTACTGCATATTCAGGATTACTCACTGAGATACTAGCAGTCTTCTGTGCAAAAATAAAGTGCTCAGTGCATTTAAAAACTTTTTTTTTATATATGCTTTTAACCTCATGTTGGACTGACCAGTATAACTCGCACTTTTGCAAGTGTTTAGGAATCCCCCAGTCTCTTTTCTTTAATGTCACACAATTCCTTTTTCTTTCTTTTTTTTTTTTTTGGTGTCAGTATTCTACTCCTCACCCTCTTTGATCCCCTCAGCCATTATGTGGCCATAGAAACTTGTTTCCGGAATTAGTGCGTCAAGCCCTTAAATGTGAATGACTAGCATGTACAAAAGCTCTGTGCGGGAAGAGAAGAAAATATCAGCCATTAGTCTGGTGATGTCACTGTGCCAAAATTAGGCTCCAGATGAAAGAGGGGAGGGGGTGCTTGTTGAAAAAAAAGAAAATGAAAGGGCCGAATATATACCCCAGGGACTTTTTATTTATTTATTTATTTATTTATTTATTTATTTATTTATTTAGTACAAAGTACATACTGACTTTGTATTAAATCACGAAAGTGAAAATAAATCCATTTATTACACAGTTCTCTGGATTCTGATTCTGACTGCTCAAAGTGGCAGTCTGCTTGAAAAAAAAAAAAAAAAAAAAACTATTATCCCAGGTACCTGATTTCCTAGCTGGACTATTTTTTAAGCTAAAGTTTTAAACCTATAAAATATTTAAATAATAATAATAATAATAATAATAAAATGTCATTATGAAATCATTATTTCATGTCTTGGGGATATAAAATTGTTAAAAATACAACTATTTTGTATTTTTCTAACTTTCATATTCATAACAAAAGAAACAGCTTTTATTTTTCATAACAAATTATGATTTAAGCATAACAATGACAGCAGGTCATCGACATGTGCTCTCTAACTTTTTGTGCTACTGTCCTTCTAATTAATAATGTCATATTGGTCACTTGTATCCTGAGGGGAATGTACATCAGTGTGGTTAAAAATAGCCTTAACTTTGGAAACATGGAGCCGAATCCTGTTTAAAAAAACAAAAACAAAAAAAACAAAAAAACCCTGTTTTTGCACTGTTGCTATTTTTCTATTGTGGTACAACAGTTTATTGTGAGACCATGGCAGCTTCTCTGGGACCCCCATTCAGGACCAGGGCTTGAGCCAGGCTACAGATAATTAGATCACTGCTATCAGTTTCACTGTCTCTTTTCTTCATCACAATTTACATGATAATAACACTCTCGATGGTCCCCCTCTCTCAAAAGCGTTTAGACTTTCTCTTTTTTCCCCTTTCCAACAACCAAATGATTCACTGCCTCACCTTAAAATGCACTTATGGGGTGGGAATAAAAAAATCCCTGGGAAAACCTCTCAAAGTGTGAGAGAAAGAGGCTACAGCAGAAACTGTCCATTGGCACGTGATTTCACAACATGCAAAGTGCAGTGAATGTGATAAAAAAAAAAAGAAATGTCGTTAGGGCCACTATAATTGTGTTTAATGTCTGGGAAAGTACAATTTAGTGGACTGAATTGGAATCAAATCAGATTAAGGACATCTTAACTGACTTAACATTAGTCTGCTTAGTGAGCTCTCAAAAGAAAGATAAGGAAAAAAAACTATACATGGGATTTAACATGAGATATTTTCATAATTTCTTTAAATTTCAAAGCTTTGGGCCAAAAATATTCTTTATAAATGAGCAAAAATCCTTGTTTCTGGGTTGTTTTATTGAGATAAACACAAAATAAAGCATTATCCTTGTTATACTGAATTGATGGAAATCTCTCCATATTAAAACACTCCCTCCATCCTCAAGTGTTTTCATTTTAAGCCCACCATGCTCCAAACCAGAGCCACATCCTTTAAGCGCTTTCACTGAAATCAGGATCCAATCGGACACCTACGAAAGTCCCAGTCTTGGATCCCTCCTCAGTATTCACTGCTGGCCAAGAAACTTCCTGCAAATGCTGAATTGTTTACAGCGGCTATTTCGCTCATACCCAGGATTTCTTAAGGTCAACATTTCTTCTGGCACACTGGGCTTGAACTGCACTTTATTCCCCTTTAATTTAACAGCTCCGGCAGCTTTTCTAGTTAAATCGACTGTTCATTATTGAGCCTCATTTTACGAAGGGGCTGTGAGGTGCAGTTTAATGAATCTCTGGCACAAAGATCCCTTTCACTGCCCAAGGAAGAATAGAAGCTATTTAGACCATGTAGGGCTGTATGTCAAAGGCAGCCTATAATAGTTGTCAGGCAGAGGCTAAAATTCCCACTGGTGCGGGAATGCACGAGAAATCAACTTCCACTGCGAACAGATTGGGATACTTGTAGGAAGTTAGAGGAACGTAAAAAAAAACTGTCCCAAAGCATGTATCTCCAATTAAGCATTCACCTTAATTCAGGACCTAATGCACGTTGTGAAGGTTTAGTCAAGTTTGTACAATATATGCATACAAATTCAAGAGGGGGATATTGTGAGACGTGGACAAGTATTTAAAATGTAGATCACACTTCATGAAACTTGAATTCTTCAGAGAGGAAAAAAAAAATAACAATGCCCAGTGTCCAGTATAATTCAGTCCAGCTTACAACTAAATATCTTTAAAATCTCCCATTAAGTTTACGTGTCTAGTGTACATCAGATAAATATGCTTAACAATCATTTAAAGACCTCCACTGGTGGTTCAGAACTTGTTACATAAGTATTTGTAGTTTACACTCTTCAGGCTAACTTGAATAATGTATAAATAACATTTTGAGTCAGATGTTTAATTTACAAACTATTAAACTCTGTCCATATCAAAAGATTAAAACAAATATAACAATTAAAATTTTATCTTTAACTTAACAAGCAATTCAGATGCCCTGAGGACTGTCCAATGTAGCTGTTCTCAGAAATTAAAAAAAAAAAAAAAAAAAAGTATATACATATATACAAGACTTGACCAGGCCAGTTGAACCCTAGGCTATTGTGTTTTTACTCTGTGGGATGCCTCAGATAAATCCCTCTTAGTTGCAGGTGGTCAGGCGTGAGCAAAGAGTTAAGTCCTCGGGTCCCTCGGCCCCTCCCCTTTGATGTCCTGACATCATTGGCCCTGCCCCCTAAAATAATCCTCCCTTCCCCCAAATTCCAGCTTTCGGCAGAGTACGGAGGAACTGTAAGTGTGTCCTGCACAGGACCAAGGGTTAGCAAACCACCCTGGAAATGCAGATAAGAAATATGCTTTAATTGCCTTGAAGACAACTGCATACATTCACTGCAAAGGTGTTGCGCTTGTGGCAGAGAGAGATGGCTGTTCAGGCTGCCATCATGAACTCGCAGTTCTTAAACTTCTGTTTTCCTGGCTCGGTCATGGATTATGAGGTGGAAAAGGGTCTGGAAGGGAGTCTTCTGGGTGAGGTGGACTGCGAGGGTGACTTCAAGGAGACCACTAGAGACCTGCTTAGCTTCATCGACTCGGCTTCCAGCAACATCAAACTTGCTCTGGACAAACCTGTCAAGTCCAAGAGGAAAGTCAACCACCGAAAGTACCTGCAGAAGCAGATTAAGAGGTGCACGGGAATCATCTCGCCAGGGACCACACCAGTTCAGGAGCCATGTAAGAGGCAAGGCTCGCCCCAAACCCCATCAAGCAACGTCGCCAGCAAAACGCCACCCAAGAAGGATGGGATGCAGGCCAGCCTGCAAAGCAAGAGTCTGGCTGCCCTCTTCAACTCGGCGAAGGATGTACGAGGAGAGAGGGCCAAGAAGCCCCCGCTGCGGCATCGAAACCTTCCTCCATCCTTCTTCACAGAGCCGGCCAACAGCTCCAGAGTTACATCTACTTCTGGCATGTCGCTCAAAGACCTGGAGCGAGGGACTCCGGAAGCAGCAGAGTTCTTGGAGCTTCTTGGACCCGACTACAGCAACATGGTCTCGGAGCAGGATCTATTCCACACCGCACCTATCAGGATTCAACAGGAGGTGACCGTGGGCCCCGAGCCATATGACTCCCACCATTTTGTAAGTGGTGGATTCTTGTACGCTGAACCTTGGGGCACTTGTAGCGGCACCCCCAAAAAGTCAGGAGACATGCAGACAGTACCAGTACAGCCAAATCTTTACACCCACACAGACCTTTCTGGCAGCGTACCTGTGGAACAGAGCTCGCCATGTGCACTTACCTTTTCAAACTTCTATACAGACTGCTCTGCACCTCCAGTCTCCTATGATCTGGTGAACGGATACAACAGAGGGAGCTTTTCTTCTCTTTAAGCCAGAGGTTTTCTGCTTCTCAGACATTACATTGCAACAAAAACACTTATGCATTTTTCAGTACGGTATTGACAAATAACGCTGCCAACATGTAATTGCCCTTTTAATCCTAAAACATTTGACCAGCTAAGGGTTGCTTTAAAACACTGCTTGATGGGATAACGTACACAGTAGCAACCTGTAAAAGGTTTACAATCTTAAGATGGCCTTTACATCTAAGGATGAACTTTTATCCAATTATTTAATGAAAACAAAATGCATTTTACACATTTCTAATCATAAATTAACAAAACTATGCCTCAGAAATTTATTTTATTGCTCCCTGTAAATAAAACAAAACACTTTGGACCTCTTATCCTTTATCATGCATTGTTTGATTTATAACTTTACCAGTTTGAAGCATCAAATTGTTACGGAGCTGATCTCAGGGGGTTATGCTCATTTGTTTAAATATGTCACAGACTAAATAGTCAAGTATTTGAATGCTTAAGCCACACTTAAAATGTATGAGTTTATTTCCATGAGATAACAAAAATATCAAATCAAGTGGCATTTGGAAACAAATATGATGCTCATTTTTTTCTCTCTCTCAGAGCTAACTTCACTGTCATTTTTGCAGTCATTTTTAATCAAATAGTGTTGCAGTGGTTGTATGTTGTCAGTCAAGTTCACAGAGCTGTCCTGTAAACAGGTGCAGTTCATCTATGAACATGATCCACTATGATTTAACAAACACGTTTAAAGTCTTCATTTTAAACAGTATATTGGTTGTTTTATAATTTAAAACCAAACACTTTTTTTTATTTATTTTTTGTCAAATGTTTTGTGTCAGTGTGCTGTCTTCCTTAAAAAGAAATGCCACTTGGACTGATGTTTTTTTTTTATTTTTTATTTAATACCACGACTCATATATATTTTAAGTATCTTTTAAGTGCAAAAAAGGGCCAAGACACAAACACATATTTGTAACGTCTTGCAATAGTGGAAACAAGACAATCTGTCTACATTTTAATTTTTATCACTGTTAATTCATAGCTTATTGTTTGTTGACTGCTTAACATGCAATATTAGGTTTGCACATCTAAAACAATGGCTTACAGTTCCATGAAGGTAAATGTTTGAATGAATATACTTTAGATATACATAACAGAAAAAGTTCTAGGTCTGGATTTTGGAGTTTCTTGGTATTCTAGAAGAAATAGAAAACTGTGAGGGTGCAAAATAAGCTATGATATGAATTGGTAATGTGTTATATTTGCAATACACCAATAATCATGTTCATCAAAAAGGGGGCACAGCATGAAAGCGGGAACTTTTATTGTGTTGTAACACTATGGCCTTACATTGGTTTATGATTAGAATTAAATTAGGAATCAGACATTTCCAGTTGCACTGGGAATCAACAGATAGTTAAAATACATGAAGCTAATGAATTATTATTTATGTAGTTGTAGTTTTAAATGCATTTTATGTGGGAAGCATCAGCCAAGAGTAAAAAATGGTTTGTAATTTATATGCTGAAACTAGTGCTTACACTTCACACTGTTTGCAGTACAGAATCAAAAAAACACTCCGTTTGTCTGACTTTTGTCTGTCATTTCAAGAAATGGTACTTGTAAATCTACACCTAAATCTATGAACTTAAAAGGGCACTGGATGAACTTTTTCTTTGGTCATAACATAATGGGACAAAATAAAGCTGGTCTTTATGTCTATTAAAGAAAAGATCTCTTTGCATGTTTATTTTTTTTTTTATCATGGCAAACATAAAGGTGTGTTGATTAAACTCAAAACAGTAAAAAGACAGGTTCATCATCAAGTGCAGTTATGACCATTTCATTTGAATTTGTAAGGATTTCAACGAGCAAACAAAAGGATGTAACACTTCTCAAGTTATGGCACCCTCTGTTGGCCAAAGAGGTCTTCATCCTCAGTTCAGAGTCATGGTGTGTTTCCTTAAAAATGAACTACAACTATTTAGTATTTATACATATTTGCATGTTGGAAGTGTTTTTATTCATTTATTTATTTTTATTTATTCATTTTTTTTTTCAATTTTAATTCCCATCATGCTCAAACTATCATTTAACCATTTATCATAATGTTTAGCTCTATTAGCTACAAAATAACGGTCAGCAAAGTACAATGTAGAATATTTTCTTCTGGCAATTATTACCAATACAACTTAATGCATTAACACTGAACAGAAAGATGGTCTTATTTGTCACTAAAATATTAATATTGCTTTGATTAATCAAAATAGAACAAGTAATAGTTCTATTTTGATTAATCTTATAAATTTTAGGGCATTATTATTATATTTGTATATTTCTGCAGTCTACTTTAACAAAGAAGCGCCACAAACAACAACAACACTACTACTACTACTTCTAATATGGTACAGTTTCATTATGAGCCCCTGGTTGAGAAACTCTGCTCTAGATATTTCCGATACAAAATTATCAAAAGGTATTGTGGGTTAGGTACAAAGACACACACACACACACACACACACACACACACACACACACACTCTCTCTCTCTCTCTCTCTCTCTCTCTCATGGATATAGTATATTTAAGAAATAAATATAACCTACTGCATTTTAAAATGTCAGGTTAAAACATCAGTGCTGCAATTAATGAAAAATTAAATAAAGAATTGAATTAGATTTACTATAGGCACATGTTTTATTCTATTGTGCAACCTTATTTGCTAAAATCCTTAATGGATCCTGCAAAGCAATCTCAGAATATTCCAGTCCACCTGGTATTGTAAGAACTTACTCAAATGCAAAATATATTTCACCCATTAGGTCCATTAAACAGTAATATTTATTATGTGTTACCAGTTTATATCTAAGATATTATCTAATATAAGATATTAGCATGCTTTAACACCTGCATAACTTAAATCATGGTGTGAAATGCTTTACAACATCATACACACCTCACACATGACTGTGTTGCAAAATTAGTCGTTGTTTTTCTCATTTACACGAGATGGCAGCATTGGTGCTTTGAGCAAATCATTCCTCTACAGCAGCAGGACGTACTATTGATATCTACAGTATTTCTTTGTAGTTTGTTTCATCCCACTGATGTTTCATATCTTTATTTCATGTAAGAGGAAATGAATAACGTGTAGGATATATGAAGAAACGATTTATATGAAATATATATGATATATGAAGCATTTGACTAAATTCAAAGAACAGGTAATAGCCTATTTTATTATTTTTTTTAGATATATATAACTCTGATTGTTATGAGAACGGGCTGCTACCTACTGATTATGTTATAGTTCTACAAATAACACGGTTGATTGTTTTATTGGTCATACATAATTGCAGTTTAACAGCATCTGTTTCACTGGCAGAGGCCTACCAGTTGTGCCTTCTCATGTTTAATAAGATGCATCATGGGGTAGAGTTTTCTTATCAAATGCATTCAAGACCATTGACATCCTTCTTTCTTGGATAAGGAGTATTTGACCTAAAGAACACTGCGACATATTAAAAAAGCAGTGCGCATGTGCTCTAATTTTCTTTAGAATATTGTTTAGACCAATGCACGACTAATATTTTGAATTTCAAAATATTTTGAATTTTTTGAGAGCTATAGTGCAGGAAGTTTCAGCAAAAACTACTGCCAAAAAAAATAAAAAAAATAAAAAAATAAATAAAATCTAATAAAAAAAGCCATCTACACGTTTTCATTTCACACAAGTATTCATTTCTCTCTGCCGCACGTGGAGATGCTTATCATATAAACATGACAAACTTGATGCTGCTCTTCAGATATTTCCCCTGAGAGAAACGAAAATCACATAAACATCCACAGGTGAGCTGTTTAACACCACAATCTATTCTGATATCAATGCTTTTCTACAGATAAGTGACAATTATAGTGACAATCTTCACACTTCACCTTTTCTTGACCCACAGTGTTTGTATTTTGTGGTTTGCTGAAACTGTAATGTGTCTTACAGCATGACATTGGCAGGTTTTTCACTTGTTTTCAACAGCTGATATCTGACATTATTTGCCCATGATTCTGACAAATGTTACATTCAGCATATGGGAACACACAGCAAAAACGCATCATGAAAGAAAGTTGATCGATCATTGCTATTTAGGTTTGTTTGGCTTTTAAAATGGTTAGTATATTTTAGTATTTGTATTTGTATTTAGTAGTGATTTTAGGGTGATTTTTAGGCGCTTCTTAAAGTATGAAGTCTCTATGGGGGCATGTTGGGAAAAAAAACGAGATAAGAAGAAAAATTATATTTCAATTTTGTGTCCTTTTGCAAATTTTTGCATTTCTGCTGAGAAACTTTGCATTTAACTTGTAAAAGCACTGAAAGACATTTTTTCATTGACCTCATGAAGACAAAAATTTGCAGAGGAATGCAAACGGTTATGCAAAGAAATCCAAAGTTTTTCGAGAGAATGCAAAATTTTGCAAGAGAACACAAAAACATTGAAAATTTCATGTTTACTAAAGTGTTGTAGGTAGTTTTTAGAAAATTGCTAAGTCTGCTTGTCTGTTTGATTGCGTCATTAACTAACTGCATGATTTTTACTGTGCATTTCTGCCATATGGACATCAACTTGACAACTAGTCACCACTGATAAGCTACTACTAAACATAATGTAGAAACTTTAATTTTCCGTAAAGCTGCTTTGCAACGATTGGTGTCGTGAAAAGCGCTATACAAATAAACTGGAATTGAATTGAATTAAGTGGTTTTGCTATGGACATTATGCTGTTTCTAGAGTTTCTGGTCGATAGAGTGTTACTAGCAGGTTGTTAGGCCTTCTAGGTTGTTACTAAGGTTCTGCGTGTTTGCTAGGCATTTGCTAAGGTATCATAGATGGTCACTATAACACTGCTAAGTAGTTAAGTGGTTGTTAGAGCGTTCACAATGTTGTTGCTAGGATTTTCCTAGTGGTTGCTTGGACTTAGCTAACTTTCTTGGGATGCTCACAAAGATGTTTTTTCAGCTGCTGCACTGATCTGGTTGGTAATTAAAGCATTGCTAAGCTGTTGCTAGGAATTCTATGTTATTGCATTTTTCTAGATATATTTTGGGTCCCTCCTTCAATGCAAGTCTATTAGGTCATTTTGCCTGTTTTACCATCTGCCAGGTGGAAAATCTGATTGCTTATTTACATCTTTTTTCAACAAGCCACATTACTTGAAATATCATTCATGTCCAAAAATACTTTTTAATAAATACTTAACCTTAAGTATGAGCAACAGTAGCAGTGATGCTAGTCTAGCATCACTAGCAAGTTAGCAACCATCACTAATCAGGCTTTGATTGCATGTATAAATGGTGTAGGGCTGCATTTTTACATGTTGTAACAATTTTAGTCTTTGTTGCTGTCACAATTTTGTCTCAATCAAAGGAAAATGTTGCTAAACAGCAGGAATAGCAAATCCCCTTTAAACTGACTGGCACAAACCTCCAGGCTAAATCACACTAATAAATCTCTCTCTAAATACTTCTTCCTGTCTAGCTGCCAGATTTCTTTTCTTACCCTAAAGCATAAAGAAAAAAGAGAAGATAGATAGATGAAACTCTGTTTCATTCTTACCCATGCATAACGCTTCTCTGTGAGAGATTTGATCTTATAGCAGTGAAATAGTCTTCTACATTCACATCATTTGGAGCCCTCTCATTCATCATTGGACAGCTAAAACTTCACAAAAATATGTTAGTTCGTGGTTGGATCGGGTTTTTAAGACTGTAGAAAACCCATGCCTAAATGCATTGTCTCCCAATTCTGTTTAGAGTTCTCTGCAGTGTTGTGCAATGATAAATAAACAATCTACTGCATCTGTCTTTCTGTCTAATTTGCAGAGGACTGAAAGTAATTGTAACAAGCTGCCTGTTTGCTGTTAACGACTGGCAGTGGATTCAGATGACACCTTCAATGAATGCCGAATTTCTGCCTCGTTGCTGGAAGGTCACGGTGTAAGATAAATGTCAAGGGTATCATTATGTGAGAGCAGCAGAAATGAAAAACGTATTTCTCCAGTGTGTTTATAAATTAGAGAGTTTGTGCTTCAAATCATCATATACTGCCTGTATCACAGTGCCATATAACCACTGTAGAGTAGGAATTGCTTTCACTGACAATGTTAGGAAATAAGTCTGAATAAGTCTTTACACTGATATGAAAGAACATTGATTGACTGGCAATTTTTGGATTATTTAAAAGCAGAATCGTGAAGCTTATTTTATAAAAGCACTTGCATAAATTCTTCAGTTCAAATTTGTGTTAGTTGAGCTGTAAAGTTGTTCTTGTCATTTTAGCTATTGTGTTGTGATGGCAAAAATGTTGCAAAATAGGATATAATTTTTCAAAGTAAAGTTTAGTAAACCATTTTAATGCATATACCTGGTATCATTAAAAAAAATGTGAATATACAAAATATTTTGTAATCTTTAATCAAACTGTAATAACTTGCTCTTACTCTGAAAGAACTTTGTTGAAATCACTTAAAGGTTTATTCCAGGTTCACGGCAAGTTTGATAGATTTGAACATTTATGGCATAACAGTGATTACTTCAAAAATAATTTTGAATAATAATAATAATATAAAAAAATAACATATGTTACACATTTAACAAAAAACATTTATTTTGTGGTAATCAATATTATGCCATATAGGGTTTTAACAAAATGTGCATTAATGTCTCCTCTGGTAATGAATCCACTTTTACCATCCAGTCAATTCCTAATAGATAAAATAAAGCCGACCCCACATTTATTCTCAACGAATGTCCTGTTTCACTTGAAAGTATCACATTAAAGAAGTAAAATCAGTTGCGAAGAGAGATTCACGTTGACTAGGTTTTTTGAATGATAAACAACTTTGATTCTGTGTTGGCTCTTATGTGATGCAAATTGTCCACATCCTCTTTGCAGTCGGGCTACAGGCTGAAAGCAAGATTCAATCTGAAATTGCAAACGATGTCCTGATCTCCTCTAAAAAAGGGGCTTTAATAACCCTGAAGAGTCCTTAGAGAGGAGTAAGATCTTATAAAGTGCAGAAAATCCCATTCCCCATCATAGACCTCTCCTTCGTAATTACCAGAGCTGCCCCTTCTCAAAGGTGAAGGACGCTCTCTTCTGAACACTCCACGATGTGGGCCAGTTAAGTTTCAGCTAGACTATTTTATGGTCATTCTGTTTGTATTAATAATCTTTAATGACTAATTGGATTAATTCAGACCATCTTAGCAAACGGTGTCCACTGCAGAACACTAAACTGAAAAAGATGATTAAAAGGTGAACTTGATAAAAAGATGTAATTTGAAAGGTAGCAATGGTCAAGCAGATGTAATTATTACTTCACCTCTCACTTCTCACAGTCATAGTTAATTTTTAATTATAAGAATAGATTTGTTTCTGGCTCTAAAACATGACTGGATATATCATATTCGAAGTCATTGTAAAATAATCAATATAACTCGTACTTGACTGCTTCGACATCATGTAAAAACAGCTAAAATGGCAGCGGCAAGTAGTTAAAGCTAAATAAATAACAACATCAACACATTTTGCTATATAATATGTGGTTTTATTCCAGACATGCGCTTATTTTTGTTCTTCGATAATGTGTGAGTAAATGGACCAGAGGACATGATTGTGAAATATTTGTTCCATTAAGGATTATATCATTAATAAATATAATTATTTATTGAAGTGTTTATAATCAGTGTTTTAATATGCATTTTAATATAAAAGATTTTAATTAAAATGAATGTATTTGTTTATTTATTTATTGCATTATGAAAATCAACCAGTGGATGGTTGCTAGGTCGATGATATGTGGTTGCTAATGTGTTTCAAAGGATTTTTAGGATGTTACTAGTATGTTGTGGGTGGGTGGTAATTTAAGTCAAGAGAACTCAATCACGTCTCTCTCTCTCTCTCTCTCTCTTATTGTGCATCAGGTGAAAACCATAATTGTTTGCACTTTTGCACAACTGCACATTTCTCCTCAATAGGTTGGGTGATTGATCTAGTTGAATATTATTTTAAATAGTAAGATTTAATATCTGTTTATCACAGCTCATGCTCTTACATTCTCTGTTGGTGCACCATAAAGCATTGAATAAATGGTTGAAATAGCTATGCTTTAGTTATTCATGAGAAAATGCTGTGAATCTCAAGCTTTAAAGCATAAATTTGCTGCATTTTTCACATCACTCTACTTGATCGTACTGTTGTTCAGAAGAATGGTACCTATTAGATGGGAGTGCCTGTTTGTGGCATTATTTCTGCATTTCCTGTCGGGGGTATTGAACCACCTCGTGTTTGTAGATTGGGGGCAACCTCCACTTTTAATGAATTGTTTACCAAGCGCGCCTTGTTGCACATCGCTTTTGATGTTTGCTGAAAGCTGACAGAGAAAGCTGAAAGCTGCCTGCTTTGTTTCATTCCAGGTTTCTTGTAATCGTGAACATAAAACAGAAACAGTGAGAATCCTGAAACCAAGATGAGATATTTGGGATGAATCAGATATCTTTGACTTTTCAGCTAAATATTTAAAACCTTTGGAGATGTTGCCAGCGTTTCTTCACTAAATGTTTGGATCTCCTGTCAGCTGATGACACCTGTGTTTTGACATATTGTGGAGCCATTTTGTGTTTGTTTTATTAAGAAACGATTTTACAGTGGCTTTATATAATCACATAACTTGAACCCTGTTAAATCTGATCTTCTAATAAAAATGTAATATACATCCAATTCTGTTAAAAATCAAGAAAAATCTAATTTTATGAAATGAAACTGTCTATTGAATCTTTAGACAAAATATGTCTATTAATATATATATATATATATATATATATATAAATATATATATACATACATATAGGTGCATCTCAAAAAATTGGAATATTGTGAAAAAGTTTTTCTTTTTTTTGTTGTAACATTTCAAAAAGTGAAACTTTCATATATTCTAGATTCGTTACATGTAAAGTAAAACATTTAGAAAGTTTTTTTGTTTTAATTTTGATGATTAGAGCTTACAGCTCATGAAAGTAAAAAATCCAGTATCTCAAAATATTAGAATTTTCCCTAAGAACAATCAAAAAGAATTTGCAAAACAGAAAAGTTCAAGTTCTTTAAAGTACATTCATTTATGCACTCAATACTTGGTCGGGGCACCTTTAGCACAAAAATGACTGCATCAGTGAGGTGTGGCATGGAAGCGATCAGCCTGTGGCACTGCTGAGGCACTACTGAGCCTTCAGCTCGTCTGTATTGTTGGGTCGACTGTTTCTCATCTTTCTCTTGAAAATATCCCATATATTCTTTATGGGGTTCAAATCAGGCATGTTGGCTGGCCAATCAAGCACAGTAATATTATGGTCAGCAAACCACTTGGAAGTGGTTTTGGTACTGTGGGCAGGTGCTAAAGTCCTGCTGGAAAAGGAAATCAGCATCTCCATAAAGCTTGTCAGCAGATGGAAGCATAAAGTGCTCCAAAATCTCCTGGTAGACGGCTGCATTGACTTTGGACTTGATAAAACACAATGGACCAACACCAGCAGACGTCACGGCACCCCAAATCATCACTGACTTTGGAAGCTTTGCACTGGACTTCAAGCAGCTTGGACTCTGTGCTTCTCCAGTCTTCCTCCAGACTCCAAACCTTGATTTCCAAATGAAATGCAAAATTTACTTTTATCTGAAAAGAGGAGTTTGGACCACTGAGCAACAGTCCAGTTCTTTTTCTCCTTAGCCCAGGTAAGATGCTTCTGCCGTTGTTTCTGTTTCAGAAGTAGCTTGGTAGCCCTTTTCCTGAAGACATCTGAGCGTGGTGACTCTTGATGCACTGACTCCAGCTTCAGTTCACTGTTTGTGAAGCTCTCCCAAGTGTTTGAATCGGCTTTGCTTGACATTATTCTCAAGCTTGCGGTCATCCCTGTTGCTTGTGCACCTTTTCTTACCCAATTTCTTCCTTACAGTCAACTTTGCATTTAATATGCTTTGATACAGCACGCTGTGAACAGCCACCCCTTTCAGTAAAGACCTTCTGTGACTTACCCTTTTTGTGGAGGCTGTCAATGATTGTCTTCTGGACCATTGCCAAGTCAGCAGTCTTCCCCATTATTGTGGTTTCAAAGAACAAGAGATACCCGGAATTTATACTGTAGGGATGGTCATTTAATGAAACTCAAATATAAATATTCTAATATTTTGAGAGACTGGATTTTTGACTTTCATGAGCTGTAAGCTCTTATCATCAAAATAAAAAAAAAAAAAAAAAAAAAAAAACCTTTGAAATGTTTTAGTTTACATGTAATGAATCTAGAATATATGAAAGTTTGACTTTTTGAAATGTTAGGAAAAAAACTTTTTCATGATATTCTAATTTTTTGAGATTCACCTGTGTGTGTGTGTGTATATATATATATATATATATATATATATATATATATATATATAAAACACACAGTATACAGTATATATATCATATTTGATACATGAGGCTTTAAGGTAAATATTAATGACAACAATACATTTTTATTGAATTTGAGATCTTTGAACCATTTCTGTTTATTTCTGTTCAATTGTTTATTTCTATTCACCAAACTAAAAAGTTCCTAAAAGAACCTTTTAGTTTTGTTTCAATGCCAATAAAGGAAGAAATCAGATTTTAAATTAATATATTAGTATCAATATAAATATATAAATATAGGATAAGATGTATTAGTCACACATAATTTACTCTATTTACTATAGTAAATAAAAATAAAAAGTGATACCGATAATTTATTGTCCTAGTTAAGGAAATTGGTCTTGGGGCCCAAATACATATTTAAAATATATAAAATATGTATAACAAAAACTTTATTATAAAAAAATACAACAAAAACCATAGAAATATCAGTTCCTACTCTCTTAATCTTAGTAAAATTATATTTTAATTTTTAATTCATTTAGTTTATTGATTAAATTATTTGAGCATTTTATTGTTGTGGCCATGATACATAATAAAGCCATGTAGTAGATTTTACACAGATTCAGATACGGTAATGATCATGTTAATGGCCTTGTTAAATGATACATGTGGCTTTATAAGGTTACAAATAGAATTCATTCATAAATGAGAATTCTGTCATTATTTATTCACCATAATGTCATTCCAGAAGTCTTTGAATCACTTTTATGATGCTCATTTTTCTTATTTAGAGCTGACTTCGTCATTATGAACTGTCATTGTATAAAATAGAGCTGCATGAAAATTCTTCCAAAATTCTCCCTAAGTGCATACAGGTTTGGAATGACATGAAGATGAGTAAATGACAGAATTTTCATTTTTGGGTGAACTATTTCTTTAAAACTGTGTGAGCCTTCCTTAATTCAAAGACACAGATTCTCGGCTCTCATCCCGACGGCTGGCACATATCATATGGCTGTCATCATCTGCCTCAGATATTTAGCCAGTATTCATTTTGAAGGAAAGAATGTCACAGACCGCAGTGGATTTGCCTTTGCGTCATCCCACTAACATGACATTCAAAAAAGTGGAAAGCATTTAATTCACTCCCAGTTCATTTTTTTTTATAATGCTCTGGCACTTTATGTGTGCAATCGTCTGAAACAGATTAATTTCCCCGGGTGCAACCTCTGGATGTCGTTTTGTCTGCTCAAGGTAATCCTTCCAAGACGTTGATACTGAATGGTGTAATCCTTCCTCATTAGCACAAGCATTGCTATGCCTTTTTTTCTAATGAATTATGGAAAGATGCCTGTGAATAATGAGACATTGCACCAGATTTTAACCATGACATTGCAAATGATTAGTCACCTCAGGTGGGTGAGTTGGCCAGAAATGGATTTCTGGGATTGACAATAATAGAAAGTAGCGATGTCCAATTTGTAAATGAAACACATTTTTGAGTCTATTTTCAGTGAATCTGAATCATTCTGAGTGGTTCTCGAGTCAGCAACTCACTGACTTACTGAATCAGAATTACTGACTGAATTATTTTTTTTTTTCAGCTATTATTCGAGAATTGATGACTGAGCTCAAAAGTAAAAAACGAGGATTTTCAAAATTCACTTTGAAAGAATCTTTTCAGTGAAGTGAGTCATTACTAATAGCCAACCAGCTCTATACTGGGAAAGAGAATAGGGCAGCAGCTACAGACATTTGACATCTTTGGTTAAAAAACACCTAAAGTTTTTTTTTTTTTCCATAGTGATGACCTAAAGTTTTTTTCCATAGTGATGACCTTTTAGCATAGTGTTGAACAAAAATTGATTTCTAGAAGTTTGATATCTTCTCTAAGACCATAAGTACCAAATTTGTTCATTTTTTGAAATGAAAATACCTACTTTTTTTCCAAAAGGTGAACTAGACGGTAAAGAGTAGTTCATTGTACGCTTATCTCATCATCTGCATAATCAGTCTAGAGTCTTGTGAACTTGCTGCTCTTGTTTCTTAGGGAAGAGAAGCATTAATAAATTTCATTATGCAAAATAACGCACTGTAATTAAAGTTCTGTGTGCTAAGTTTTAATTCTGAACATATAAACTTATCACAAAAATAAAAAAGTTCAAAAATACTTGAAATATTATACTAACAGAAACAAGATATATAATATTTGATAAAAAAAAATCACTGTAAACGTCCTCAATGCAACAACTGGAAATATATCAGGCATATCTATGTCCACTTGATAGTAGGTGCGTAATTTCTTAATAACTTGGAAATTATAAATAGTCCATTTTAATAAGCAATGACATTAAAGGGAGATTTATTCTCGTGGGAAGAGCTACACTGAAGTGGAAAATGATCTCAGATTGGCATTTAGATTTAATTCTAATCAGGTTAGACACCACAGAGGCTTGTAAACTAAAGCCGAGTGTAAATGAAGGTGGTAAAACTTTATAACAAAGTGACCTCATCTTGTAAACTCTGTTTTTGAGGACAGTTACAAGAAACTGAGAGGAAAATCACAAAATAGAAGACTGCTGACAAAATAGAAGAACCATGTTTGGTTCCACAAAGAACCATTCAGTCAAAGATTCTTTAAAGAACCATCTTTTGCTTACCTTTTTATAATCTGAAGAACCTTATTCGCCACAAAGAACCTTTTGTGAAACAGAAAGGTTCTTCAGATGTTAAAGTTTCTTTATGGAACAATTTAGACAAAAAGGATCTTCAATGGCATTGTGAAGCATCTTTATTTTTAAGAGTGTAGTTTAACGCTGACAACTTGATTAGTCTTTGGTACAAACAATATCTGTCCTTCAAATTGCATCAAACACAGAGCAGACTAGTGCTAGTTGTCACACGGGGAAGCTGTTATATCTCAGTATTAGATTTTGAGTCAAAGGTCCAGTCACAGTCATTTTATATGTTGATTCCAAAAAGTAGTGCAAAATATTCATAAAATCATAAAATGAGGCTTGTGTGTGTAACAATTTTAACAGATTTTTAAATTTTAACTTTATTTTCATAAACGTAAGATTGGCTCAAGTTATGTTTTATATAAATAACTTTACACAATTTATTAATTGCAGTTCGCTCATGTAAACTATGGTTTGATAATGTTATGTTAGTGTCATCTTTTGCTTTTCCATTTATTCATTTTTGCTGTTTCATGAATTGTTTGACTTTCGTTGAAATATTGTGGATGTATTTTTATATTTTATTATGATTAAAAAAGCTAAAACTTTAATTATGTTCATATTTAATTTTTACGTTATTTCATGTTCATTTATAAATTTCAAAGACCAAGTCTTCCAAAGACTTTCATCACACTGAGGGTAAGTTTTGCTCATAAAGTGACTGAACTGAAATACATTGCTGTGGTGAGCACACAATACCTTTGTATGTCCTTGCTAGTTTTTCAAAGATGCAAATTTATGGAAATTCTTCCTACATTTGCATCTTCGTCTCTGAGGATATGCCCACATACATAATGGTAAATTTAATGTTAATGATAGATTATATCTAAAGCAGAAAAACAAACATTTTATGCATTTGCAGCATCAAGTCTGTGCTAAGATTCATCCTTTATTGTAACAAAACAATACACCCTCACATTGCTCATAAAGACAGACACTTTTTACTTTCCATAAAGCAAAGGCAAGCACACCATCTGAATTGTTTTGCTTGTAAAATCAATCAAGGCTGGATCTATTTGCCCTCAAAAGAATCTCAAACCAATATGCACCAGTACACAGCAAATCCTCTGAATGTATTTCATCATATTCACCATGCCTGGCAATATGCACATTCTGGACCAGAGATAACATGCAGAGAGAAACAATATTGACAATGCAGAGAGAAGCGTATTAATCAAATGGAGATAAATTCATCTGTTCAGAGCGGGCACAATGGGAGACAGACAGCAAGTGGAGCGCTCAAGCTCCGTAGACCCCATAGTGTGGCCAAGAGTGGGGCAAGGACAAAGGGAAGGTGAGCGGCGTTCAATTCATTATGTATCTGTCATAATGTATCTGGAGGGAAAAGAGTTCTCAGCACCGGTCCTCGAAATGTTAAAAACTATTTGCAGTTGCAGTTTTTACTTGCCATTGCACCATTATTACTGTTTGTATGGATATGAATGATGAGAAGAGGTGAAGTGTACTATTACTTTTCTAAACGTCGAAAAGACATAAAAAAGGGTCCTTACACTAACATTGAAAAGGGGTCATACAGTATATGAGAACTTGACTATCACAGAATATCAGTTATAAACGTGGAATGTTATAGCCACATAAATTATAACTATGTAATTACATTATAATTATGTTGTAGTTACGTTGTTTTTTCTATACGGTGGTTATTTTGCAGAAAATGTTTAAAAAGTTTACATTTTTCATCTTTAGAAGAAAATTCCGCCAGGCACGTTCTGTAGAACAACAACAGCTGTGCTTAATAAGTGAGATCCTCTGGAGCAGCTGTATGTTGAATACTGGTTCATTGACCATATGAAGACAAATGGCTAACAGCTGGTTTCCCCTACTGCAGTCCCACCTCTCGAAAAAAAAAAAAGAAACCTGTTTCTTAAGTTCATCGCTCAGTGAGTCCCAGGCCATGGAAATGCTACCCAACCGAGGAGCTTCAGATGGACTATGCGGCACTGCAGCTTTTAGGTGAAGTCCACATGTATACAATTAACACTGCTATTACCCCAACGTTGTACATCACATAGTGTACTACAAATAAATCAGGGCTAATTGTCACATTTTACCTTTTGTTTTTCATTTTTTGCTATGTTCAAGATTTTATTTTTATTTTTTTAAGTTATCGTAAATTATCCCAAAGAAAGGGTTGACTGAATGGAATCTTTTTCCCCCTCTAATAACGGTGGCAAACTTCAACAGCTTTTTGTTCTAAAGATTTTAAGGCATGGGTTTATATAGAAATTCAGTTTAATAAATAACCACACCCTGGAAAATATTTACTGAATCGAAAAGTGTCTCTTGATATTATCAGTGTCATCCCGCTTTTGTGGCCGGGGTTAGAGGAATATGATGAAATATATAGTTCATAATAACTGATCAGTGTGTGATGGATTATGGATTAGCACTATTATAGCTATTTATTTTGCACAAAGGCAGCTTTGTTTGGTATGCCCATATATTTACATTTATAATGAAGTGAATATTGTCGAATCAATAATATTGTACTAAATGTGCCATTAGCTAAAACAAACAATTAGGCCTAATCACTACAATCAGGCTCATAGTTGTGAATATGCATATATTAAATTTATCAACAGCCTCTTCAAAATCAACCTATGTGGTATAATTCTATGCACTGTTTCCATAACAATAGCCTTTTATAACTATGCTTAAATGGACTTCTGTGTATTCAAATTGCAGTGAATTACAATGTCTTTGTTTTGCCACGGGAGTAAAATGAAACACAGTGTAAGCCTTTTGAAAAACAGCCATACATTTAAGAATTCAAAACCTGTGATTTAATTGTTGTGCAAAGAATTTAAAATATTATATAATGCAGTTGCACACTGTTAAATATTTAAATATTCGGTTACACTTTATTTTAAGGTGTCCTTGTTACAGTGTAATTATACATTTAAGTAAGTAAGTAATATTAATTAAATACATGCACTAACTATATGGTTAGGAATAGGGTTTGGCTTAGGGTTACTTACATGTAATTATACATAATTAATTGTTAATATAATAGTAAGTAATGTGTAACAAGGACACCCTAAAATAAAGTGTTACCAAATATTCCAGTAAAATATAAGATTTTAATAGTTACAATATATAAATGCCATGCTATATAAATAGAACTGTGGCATAAAAAAAAAAAAAATTGCATTCAGCACATATTTTATGCATGTTTGCACTGTTGCCTGATTTGCATAATTCCTGTAGTGAATCAGGTAACAATGCAGACAGTGCATGCAGATAAACAGTGCTATCAGCAAATGCATCCATTCTCAGTGAATCCCCCAATGCGTTTTATCCTGAGCTGCATTGAATGTAATGTGGAATTGAGATGTCGCAGTGCCACAGATTGTAGAGCTGACAGGTCATTTAGTCTTGGAGTCACTGGGCTGTGAGATGTCGAGCTGTCACAAGAGTCAAGTAATGTCATTCCAAAAGTCAAGAGTCACAAGACTTTCCGCCAGTGACCAGGAAGCCTCCTTGAATGTCATGCCATAGCTGTTTACTGACAATTTATATGCCACAATATGGAGCAGGAATACCAATTGGTGAGACTGTACAGCCCAGCCTGTGCATTATACATGGATCATTATCACTGAAGAGATTTAGTGTTAAATCTGAAGTGTGTTTCCCTATTCCAACTTAATATGTAGAGCTACAGTATTAGTTGGAAGGACCCAGTGCTAGGCTGATTTTGCCAAGTGTAAACACACATGCTGCAACACATTTGTACTTTTTGGTTAACCTGGTCTTTTTTTTTTTTTGTTTGTTTGTTTTTTTTTTTGTTTTCCAGTAAAAAATATCTAAAAGTCCATTAAATAACATAAATTTACTTAAGCAGCAACTTAGTTATTTATTTATTTTTTTTCTTTTGGAGTGAAGAAACATTGGCTCAACCAGTGGCATGGATTTTGGGTGAGACGATCTGTTACTCTGACCATTATTTTTAACATCATATTCATATCATATATTCATATATCATATATAATATCATATTGTCATTGATTATTATAAGTTATTATTATTCTGCTTAGCTCTTGTGGTGCAGAAATTTCACATTTTACTGTGCAGAAATAGCATACCTGAAAATTACAATTTTCACTTTTAAAGTCATCATTCACTTTTTTTTTTACTACATTTTAGCATAGTTATAAAAAGAATACTTATAAAAAACTTCTATACTTTTTTCTTTTCTTTCTTTCTTTTTTTCTTTTTTTGCAAACTGCGTGTAATGTCTTTCAACACTTAACTGCATGTTAATTGCAACTAAATGCAAAAGTATTATAGTTTCAATTAATACAAAAAGTAGTTATGACCATTTTAAATAGGATTAAAATATAACATTTCATAATTTTATTGACACTAAAATATGGTTAAAGTGTACTGCCAAATGTACGGACTAAAATATAATTTAATGTAATTTCTATTGGAACTTGTGTGTCGTACAATATTTGGTTACACTTTATTTTAAGGTGTCCTTGTTACAGTGTAGTTATACATTTAATTACTGAGTAATAGTAATTAACTTCATATGGTTAGGGTTAGGATTAGGGTTTGGCTTAGGGTTACTTGCATGTAATTATACATAATTTATTGTTATTTATAATAGTAAGTAAATTAGTAAGTAAAAATATTTAAATATATTTGTCATTACATATTTGATGTGTAATGACTGAAGTAGCAATTTAGTTATTTACATTTAAAACAATTAACTTTAATAGCAATATCAAATAACAGTTAAAATGATAATACTTATAAAGTACTTTACATGTGCTTTAGTCAACACATCAAAATAAGTGTACTTTAAAGCATGACATGATTATTGAAATAGTAATTTAAAATGTACTGCATCTTAAAAGTAAAACTTTTAATTTGACATAATTATGAAGTGCACTACTCTTTTCTCTCGTTACATACACTTACAGTAAGTGGCTTTTTATTTCATTAATATTTCATCTGCATTTACAGTTTTTTTTTAAAATAAATATACTTTCAAGATCGGAAGTACTCCACAGGTGAACAATCAATATAATTAAGTAAACTTCTTTTTCACAAGAGGTAATTTATGAATTATATATCCTTTACCTAGTGGACTATTTCTTTAAGAAACATATCAATAATGTATTGCGAAGCAGTGTTGAAGCAGTGATTCAGTTGTCAAAATAGGTAACAATACAAGGTTGTTTTGAATTTCATTTTATGCAGAAAAACGGTTATGGCACTCACAGGTCATTGGCTCAAGAGCAAGCATGTGGAGTGTTTTATTACCTCGAAACCTTTTGATATCAAATTGCTGACACTGATTGTACAAACACAGGGCAGAGTTTGTACAAAACCTCTGGTTGAACTCACTGTTACCCTCGCTTGTTTCTACAGTCTGCATCCTAATAAGTCAACAGCAAGGACGTTACTGGTGCGGGAATAGAGGAGCAAATGTAGACGCTGGCCTAAAATACATTAATTTATGCTAATAGCTCCACTGCAGAACAGCCGAAGGTTTGACCTCCCACTTACCGTTGCAGACGCTTTATTCCAGTCAGGCCATACCAAACTCCAAAAGAAGTTGCTTCTGACCCAATTAATTGATTTCAGCGGGAGTTCTCAAGGCTCCTAAAATACCTAAACTGCAACAGCTGTGTATAAGAGGCTGCAGTAAGGATACTGGTATGATAATATAGATTTTAAGGCTAGCTAGATGAATTTGAATTCTGTTCAAGAAACACTGAGGCCTGCCCTGACCCCTTATTACCTGACCTTATCACATCTACAAGGATCAGAAGAAATGTTACCACCTAGGTTGAACTGTGTAGCCTCCTCCACCTCAGGGAGAACTTAGAATACAGTTTATCACAGCTGCAGCTTCACAAAGCACCTATATTCAGCTAACAGCTCATTTGAACAAGAAAGAAAAAGGTCACCACAAAGTGAGTTTGTTTTGTTTAGTCATATACAGAAAGTAAAAAAAAAAAAAAAAAAAAAAATTGGTATGGTGCTTCTACAATTTTTTTTTTTTTTTTTTTCCTTTTCTTTTTCAAGCGAGGCCAATCGATATATTGTTGCTTTTTGGAATGATCTTATCTGTGAAATCAATAAAGTTGATTTCTCTCTCTTATATATATAAATTGTTTAATTATTCAAATCAAAATTGTTGGGATGTGAGTCGTGATAAAGTAAAAAAAATTTTTACAATTATTTTAATAATAATACAATAACATAAAAGCAGTATATTCTGAAAGATTAGATGATAAATGCATTTTAATAAACAGATATTAAATAACATTACTTTTGTTTACTTTTTTATTGTATTTTGTATTTTATTTTTAAAAACACAAAATATTTTCATTGAGTCATTATTGTCCATTTTGTACTAAAGTTTACCATGTTAAACTGAAATGTTTTTGAACTTGTAAATAAAAGAATGATTGGAGTACGGAAATTATATTCTACTTTCTACTTAAAAATATCCAAAGTCTTGGTTTTATACTTCCACTTCATGTTTAACTTAATTATTTTTAATTGATTAATCGTTTCAAAGGTAATCATATATATATATATATATATATATATATATATATATATATATATATATATATATATATATATATATATATATATATATATATAATATATAATTTTTTTAATTTATTTATTTTTTTTCTCAAAATTGGTTGACCTGTAGTAAAATGATAGTACCATGCGTTTGTACAAATAGCATGGTAATACTATTGTATACTTTGAAGTAACTGGAGTGCCATGTTACCTCTCCTTGAAGACCCATGAAATTGCTCAGTTATTATAGGTTATTATTATTCTAGGAAGCATTTTATTTGGCAAAAACTTGGACACATCCATGAGTGCATGATGTGTCATCAATATTTATTTATTGAATATTTTTCCCAGAGTATGCATGCAAATACTTGAACTGCCTTGTAATACTTTAACTGACTTGTATTCCAGAAACAACATATCTGAAGATCATTGAAACAAGATAAAGTGGCTTGAGAAGTATAAATCTTAAAGGTATACTTAAAGGTACATTCTCTGACAAACAAATATGCAGTGTTCCTTCACAAGTAAACTCATTAAGAATAGGATATTTTTCAGGTGTGTAAAACTAGTAGACTATTATGTGGTATATGCATATGACATGACATAGAGGTTTTGCAATCCACACATGACTGCTGAATCTGAATAATTGCATATAATCTAATTTCGTGTGTTTGCTGAAAGTATTTTTATTCAGTCCATTTGCCATGTGTTCATCCATTAACATATTTGCTCAAATAACCATTGCTAAAAATCAAGCAAATAAGAAGAGTAAATTACAGGTTTATCCTCAAAAACCACATGTGCATGGCTAAACAATTTCATGGATGTTTTTGCATCTAATATGAAGGATATTAATCACTAGATAGGAAAGCAGCAATCTAAAAAGTGATTGCATTGTATGACAGATGCAACATGATACATTTATTTATTTATCTTTTTTTTTCATTTTTTTTGAATAATGCTTAGAAAAATAAAAGTGAAGGAATGCTGTCAGAAATATTAACAGGTGCATTTTTATCTGTTTTCCCATAACACGTGTAAGCGTGTATGATTTAATTTGTGGAAGATGCCTCATGTACAAAATGCCAATCAGCATTAATATTTATATACAGTATGCATAGAATCTGTGCTATTACCCAAAGGAGAGGCATTAGATCTGATTAAACAGTCTAACTGCATGGCTGTGCTACTGCAATGACATGCATTCTAATACAGAATTTAAGGAGGCAAGTGGAAGCTCAAAGCATGCAGATTGAGCCAGAACTCCTCTGAAATGAATATGATGTTATTAATGTGCAACTCTCTGGCTTTTATTACATAGGATCAATGCATCACTGAAAGCTTTTGCATATGCAATACTGTAAGCAAGCAGGATTAAAATAGAATGAAATTCAAAGAAATAAGTATACCTTTTAATAATACATTGCATTTCAGCATGATTACCCAGTGTTGTTATTTTTGACTAAAACGATTAAAATTGTTTTTCATGATGTAAATCAAGCTGAAATCAAATCTGAGTTCAAGTACTAAAATTGCTAAAACTAAAACTGAAATCAAAATAAATGAAAGCTATATGTATGTATATATAAAATTTATTTTTTAAAGTAAGTATATAAAAATGTAAATATAAAAATAAAAGCTAATTCACAATAATAGTAAATACTAGATAGTATGCAAATAATACTAAAATAACATATGAACAGTATGTGCTGGAATATTAGATGACAATAAAATACATTTTAATAAACAGATATTAAAATAAATTCCATTATAAATCTTAAACATTTCCTCAATAGATATTTTGGTGTCACTATTATTTTGGTGTCATTATTATTATTATTATTATTATTATTATTATTATTATTAATTTTATTTTATTTTAAACAATGTAATGTACATTTTGTGGTAATGGACTAAATTAAAAGGTAACACTTTACAATTAGGTTCCATTTTTTAACATTTGTTAGTTGTATCTATTATTGTGTTATTTAATGAGCATGAGCTAACATGGAGAAACAACGAACAGTTGTATTTTTATTAACTAACGTTAACAAAGATTAATAAATACTGTAACAATGTTTTGCTCATTGTTAGTTAATGCATTAAATATACTTAACAAATGGAAACTTATTGTAAAGTGTTACCAATTAATATTTGATGGCTGTGTTAATTTGACAGTATTAAACCTCAGCAAGGAAAAAAGCTAAATAATAATAATCATTAATCATAATAATAATCAAATAATCATATTGATAATTTTACAAAATGTATGTTGTAATAATAAAATAATCAATACTTTAAATACTTCAATTCAGATTGGATATTGGTGCATTTTTAAATTTCATTAAAATAGGGAGTCGTGGTAGCACTCTTTGTACTTGAGACTAATTTTACATATTTTAGAGATAGGCTGATGATTTCAAAACAATTTAAATTTGTATTAAATGCATGTGTAAATAAATGATATCAAAATTTGAGACAGTGTGTGAAAAAACAGTGAGTTATGCGTTACAGCATCAAACGTAACAGGCCTCCCCTACAGTACATGAAACAAGCTGCATGTTATTCAGTATGACACATGCAGACAGACAGGACTGGAATATTTTGGAAAATTATCAGGGAGGCTAATACGAGATGTTTAATTAACAATCACATTAACTAACCATTTGCGGTGCACTCCTTAGCTATCAATATTCATTGTACAAATGAACTATGACTGGTTACTTCTGTAACCACTGAACGCATATGCTGATCTGTTGTCAACAAACCAGTGGGAAAACCTTCTTCCGAGGCATTTCATGACACGACTGTCCTAGATAAATGTCAAAACACTCAACAGATTCTCTGTTATTAGGCAAGGATATTTTGAAGTAGCAGGTTGCTGTGTCGGCTGTGTTTCAATTAGACGTGCATATTTGTTTTTTTTTGACTACTGGGGGTTGAAGGGGTGGCGGTGATGGAACAGATTCTGTTTGTGCTGTTTTTTTTAATTGTGCTGTTAATTATAACTCAACAGTTAAACAGATTTTCCAACATTGTTAAAGACATCCTATAACCCATAATTGAATATGGTTCTGAGTAATGTTTGGAAAACAAGGGAAGCTCAATTATGTCTAGAAAGTACTTAAACATGCAACCCGTTTTGCTCGACTATGGACCACTGAGTGCTAATTGTAGGCCGCTGAGTGCTTTTGAACTCATTGTTCAGTTTTGCAATATTGCACTCTGAAATCACAGGTAGTGATTTTATCTCAATTAATCAGAGGGCTGAATGAAAAGCCAGTTTGGACCCACTCATCACTAGTTGATGATCTCTGATTTAGACTGTTGAATTTCTGAAATAAGTCAAGCTCAGCTGTTCACAAATGCAGGAAAAAAATTGACTGTAGCAGTTTTAAATAGATAATTAGTTTTAAATTTACTGATAAATGTAAATCTACGACAGATTTTGAGAAATTTAGCATTACATCACTTGCTTACCAATGGATCCTCTGCAGTGAATGGGTTCTGTCAGAATTAGAGTCCAAACAGCTGATTAAAAACTTGTATTTATTTTTATCAACCTTTTTAAGAGGAAGCATTATTATGGATTATAGGCTTGTATTTTGGTCAAAAGAGATGGTTTAAAGTTAAAATGCCTTGATATGTTTGTTTTTTTAATTGATGGACTGGAGTCATGTGGATTACTTGTGGATTATTGTGATATTTGTATCAGCTGTTTGGACTCTCATTCTGATGGCACCCATTCACTGCAGAGGATCCATTGGTGGGCAAGTGATGTAATCCAGTAAATTATTGGATGAAATATTCATTTAATAAACTATAAGACTTGATTTGGATGTGAATGAATCTGTAGGGTGAATGTTACAATGACTCACTTAAAAAGACAGTGTGGATGCTGCATACTGATCTAATGAGGTAACAAACAGGGCGAATCAGTGAATTAATATTTTTATTGAACAGAATCATAAGATTTGAGTCATTGAGATGAATCAAAAACAAATTTACTAGCTGTTACTGCCTTAGACATATAGAAATAATTCATACAAAAATCAGTCATTGGGACATTGTTCAAAATGTCTACTTTTATGGTTCAAGATAAACAGTGATTTCAAAATGTTAACAATGTTTTTATGCATTGTTGTGTAAAGTTATAGTTACAGATGGCTTATATAAAGTCTTTCAGTAATGATGCTTGAAAAACATCTACCATCACTTTTGTGACTTTGACCAGATTTGTCTAATTATAGGTCAAAAAAGAAATATAATTCTAAAGATGTTGTTATAGTTTTTTTCATTACTATAATAATTGTGTTTGCAAGAAGTATTGTTATTTTTTATTTAATTTATTACTTTAAAAATGTCTTCAAGAGAACACACAACTATATAATTAGAATTCAGGGCACCACTAATAACCATCAAATAATAATTAGCAACTAATTATTTAACTAATTAACTTATGTAAAATGTGGAACGGATTAAACTTCAAGCTGAAGTAATTTATTTTCTATATTTTTTTCAAAATTATTTAGACCAGATGTGATAAGACAGATAAAAAGTGTACAAAATAAATAAATCTTATATATAAAAGGCATACTCATATACATAAACGTTTTTTGCACCACTGATAAGTAACACTTCACCCTGGTAACAATCAAATTCCCTGGCTTTTAAGCACTCAAGGCTTGAATTGATAATGTTTAAATTAGACCACATTTCATTTCACTACCTTTAATTTAATCTACATTCCTGCTTCAATTAAATATTCATCTTTCGAGTGTATTAATGGATACTGAAATCCACATTCCAGTATGCTAAGAGAGCTGCACTAACAGAGATTATTCTTAGTGTTTCATCATATAAGCAAGCTATTTACTGTTATTTACTGCATTTGGCTTTAATGGAAAAGTGCATGGATAATTAGAAATAGATTTTAACAACTTTGCTTGATAAAAGATTGATCATCATCAAGACGATTATTAATAAAATACAGGACTTTTCCTCACTTCTATGTTTATGAAATATCTGACTGTCCAAAATTACATTCAATGATCAAATGTATTACAAATTATTTTCTTGTACAAGTGTTTTCCTCTAACAAAATGACTGTTTGAAGTGTTCTGCTTCAGGACTGGGGTTTGTGTTGACATTTACATAAAATCTAAAGAGCAAATAACAATGTCATGGCATGCAGTAAGATAAGTCCTATCTGTGCTTTAGACCTGTAATTAACGTAATACCTGATCTCCACTTAATTTACTATGTTGATCTAATTAACAACTTGATTCTGCACAACAGTTTTAAATTAAGGCATTAATTAAGGCATTGTTTCAGCTTGCTGTTTTTTTGTGCATTGGTTTAATCGAGATTAGAGTTTAATCTAATGTTCATTTGTTGTTCATGAAAGCTGTAATGAGCCATTGTGAGACTGATTTACATGTGACACCTTTTTTATAATTAGTATAATATATATATAATTATATATATATTTTTATAATTAGTATAATATATATATATATTTTTAAATAATTCCACAGTATGATAAATAATGTTGTCCAAAAAGATGCAAAGAAAAATATTAATACCTTTTGATCAAACAGTTAAGGTAACAAAATTTTAATGTAGGTATGAATGAAATATGAACATTTTTCAAAGATCAGTAGTATTTTACTACAAAACATTTGTAACTTAATTTATTAATTAATTAATTTTTTTAGTAAGCTGATTCAGATTAAATGGAGAAAGCAATGTTATAGATAAAGGATTCGTCTTGATGGACTTGTTTATTACAAAAACGCAGCTTTTCATTTAACAAGACGTTAATTGTTGGACTAGAGCTGTTTGGACTCTCATTCTGACGGCACCCATTCACTGCAGACGATCTACTGGTGAGCAAGTGATGTAATGCTAAATTTCTCCAAATTTAAGCACTCAAAATTCAGTGCAGTGTTTTCTCTTCCAGATAACAGAGAATGACTGCTGACCTCTGCTTTACCGCTCTTTACACACATACATAGAATGCTGCGCATTAATACCTTTTGAATTCCCTCTCAGAATACTGCTTACGATTAAACAACCATTACATGATGCATTATGCTGCTTCCTTTCCTGTAGTCTTACAAAGCTTACTGTGGCAGCAGCGTTACAGTGAAATAAAATAAATACAGTGAAATAAAATAAAAAAGAAGTTCTTTCATATACACCATGGTATTACACTACCATTCAAAATTTGGGAATAATATTATTACAATGTAAAATAACTGTTTTCTGTTTTAATATATTTCAAAATGTAATTTATTCCTGTGATGCAAAGCTGAATTTTCAGCATCACTACTCAGGTCTTCAGTGTCACATGATCCTTTAGAAATCTTTCTAATATGCTGATTTGGTGCACAGGTAACAGTTATTTTATTATCAGTGTTAAAAACAGGTGTTCTGCTTAATATTTTTGGGAAAACTAATTTTTGGGAAAACATCTTTTTAGACATTATTTTAAAATGTCTTTACTATCACTTTTCATCAGTTTAATGAATTGTACTATTCTACCTACTATAGTACTGAAATTCATATACCATTGTGTTTATGTAGTTCTCCAAGGTAATTTCAAGAATACATAATGTGTAATACATGATAACATGTCCAAAAGTGTGGTTTTAAATGGTAAAACTATGGATTTTATATGGTACTTCCAAGAATATAAATAACATAACATAACATAACATAACATAACATAACATAACATAACATAACATAACATAACATAACATAACATAAAGGTACCATGTAACTCCAAGGTACTTTGTTAGTTTAATTCAGTATTACTGTACTACTGAAATTAGTACTAGTTTTATTAACAGATTAAATTAGTTTTATGGACCCACTTTATATTAAGTGTCTTCAACTACTATGTACTTAGATTTAAATTAATTTAAATTAACCATTTAATACAATGCACTTATTGTATACATACAGTCATGGCCAAAAATATTGGCACCCTTGGTAAATATGATCAAAGAAGGCTGTGAAAATTAATCTGCATTGTTAATCCTTTTGATCTTTTATTTAAAAGAATCACAAAAAACTAACCTTTCACTGGATAATAACAATTTAAAATGGGGGGGAAATATCATTATGAAATAAATGTTTTTCTCATACACGTTGGACACAATTATTGGTACCCCTAGAAATTCTTATGAGTAAAATATCTCTGAAGTATATTCCCATCCATATTCACAATTTTGAGCACTCCAGGGTGATTATGAACATGAAATTATCCAGCCATGGCTTCCTGTTTCACAGAAATATAAATAGGAGGGAAAACAAAGCCCAAATTCCCTTAATCATCCATCACAATGAGAAAAAACCGAAGAACATATTTCTGATGTGCAGCAAAAGATAATTGAGCTTCACAAATTAGTGAAGTGGCTTTAAGAGAAGAGCTAGAGCAGTGAAAATTCCCATTTCCATCATCAGGGCAATAATTAAGAATTTCCAATCAACATAAAATGTTATGAAACTGCCTCGAAGAGGACGTGTGTCTATATCGTCCTAATGCACGGTGAGAAGGAGAGTTTGAGTGGCTAAAGACTCTCCAAGGACCACAGCTGGAGAATTGCAGAAAATAGTTGAGTCTCGGGGTCAGAAAACCTTAAAAACAAATTGTCAAACAGCACCTACATCACCACATGTTGTTTGGATGGGTTTCAAGAAAAATTCTCCTAGCTCATCCAAAAACAAACTCCAGCAAATTCAGTTATCAGACACGACTGGAACTTCAAACAGGACTGGCTTCTATGGTCAGATGAAACTAAAAAATGAGCTTTTTTAGCAGCAAACACTCAAGATGGGTTTGGTGAACACAGGGATAAAAAGTACCCCATGTGTACAATGAAATATACTGCTTAATTTTTGATGTTGTGGGCCTATATTTCTGCTGGAGGTCCTGGACATCTTGTTTAGACACATGACATCATGGATTCTATCAAATACCAACAGATAAAAAAATCAATAAGTGACTGACTCTGTTAGAAATCTAATAATGGGTCATGTTTGGATCTTCCAACCGGACAATAATCCAAACACAAACCTCAAAAACTACACAAAAATGGGTCACTGAGCACAAAACCAAGCTTCTGCTATGGCCATTCCAGTCCTCTGACCTGAACCCTATAGAAAATGAGTGGGGTAAACTGAAGAGAAGAAGCACCATCATGGAGCTGGGAATCTAAGGGGTCTGGAGTGATTCTGGGTGAAGGAATGGTCTCTGATCTCTTGTCATGTGTTCTCTAACCTCATCAGGCATTATAGGAGAAAATTTAGAGCTGGTAAACTGGCAAATGGAGGTTTCAAAAAGTATTGAATAAAAGGGTGCCGTTAATTGTGGCCAATGTGTATTAGAGAAAAACATTTATTTCATAATGAAATTTCCCCCTATTTTAAATTATTATTATCCAATGAAAGATTAGAGTTTTGTGAATTTTTTAAATAAAAGATCGAAAGGAATAACAATGCAGATTAATTTTCACAGCCGTCTTTGATCATATTTACCAAGGGTGCCGATATTTTTGGCCATGACAGTACATGTTTTACATTTTCTGTAACTTATACTTTCTGTAATTACACTGTCATCTCTATCTATACCTTAACCAACATTTAAACCTAGCTAACCTAGCCAATATTAGGTACATTGTACCTAACAATTATTTTCTTTTCTTTTCTTTTATTTTCTTTTCTTTTATTTTATTTTATTTTCAACATAGTAGTTAAAAACACCTAATATAGAGTGGGGGGTGTTTCTATTTTTATATTTATATTTTATATAGTTTTTAGTAATTTTTATTTCAGTTTTAGTTTTAATTAAGTACATTAATTAAACTTAATGAAAATGAAAAATGTTCATTTAGCAACTAACTGAAATTTTATTTTATTTATTTATTTTTTCCAAGTAACAAAAATGTCTCTACTGTTCCTGTAGCAGGGTGCTATTTTGCAATGCAGTAGCACAGCAATGCAAATGTAAATGATTTTAGTAGTAGTAGGGAGAAATGCATTCATATAAAAGGCCGGCACTAGACGTATGCGGCCTAATGTAATTCTGCCGTGAAGAGTATTCACCACAGAGAGTTATGACAGCAATGGAAGCCAGCAGGCTAGGAGCTTCCCAAATAGCCTTTCACACATGATATCTCCTGTAGCATTATAATGCAGGTAGGAAACATGCTCGGCTGCTTAGCTTTCATGCTCCACTGCGTCTCGGCTGGCTCTCAGGGCGTTGTGCTATGACGACGTATTCCCCTTCACCATGGTTACATATTGAAGCCTGTTAGGAAAGCGACTGCATTGATTCAGGGCACAGCTCAGGCGTACAGCCCATACTTTAAACCCAGAATGGCTTCTGTCAAAGGCTGCTGTGCCCACGGCAACAAAATAGGCGGCACCACGTGAAGGGCTACTCTGATACGCATACCCCATAAAAAGGGGGTAAATGCTGAAATAGAGACTTGCTCTTCTTTTTCTTCTGAGGTTATAGCTGTGTCCTTGCTGCATTATGGTTGTTGATGGCTAACTTAGCATCTGGCTGCGCTCCAAACACAGGAAATGAATCATTGGGACAGTTGGCATACAAAGCTGCCTTCTACTTTAATAATGGATGTAGTATTTCATTTGGGCTGTGGAGTTTGCCATGATTACTTGGTCATTGTTTTCAGTTTTTTTTTTTAAACTTATGAAAGTTGGAGTCATTCATCAAGTTTTTATGTGGATTTTATTGTTTTCAGCATCTGTTTAAAAATCATTTGGTTTTTAGATGAAAAAACTGGGAAAATCAAGTACAAAAATCATGTTTGGGTCATATTTCACATTGAAATGAAAAGAAAACCCAAAATTATACTTTGCAAGAGCAAAAGCTTGCTTTATGTTTCTTGTTTCTTGGTTATTTTATTTATAAATTTTTTTGGTACAATTAAGCACATTTACACATTTGGATATTTTAATAAAAAATAATAAAAAATAAAATAAAATAAAATAAAATAAAATAAAATAAAATAAAATAAAATAAAATGAAATGAAATGAAATGAAATGAAATGAAATGAAATAATGAAATGAAATGAAATAATGAAATGAAATGAAATGAAATGAAATGAAATGAAATGAAATAAAATAAAATAAAAAAATACCAAACAATAGTCATAATGGAATATATATATATATATATATATATATATATATATATATATATATATATATATATATATATATATAAATATTTTAAATTACTTTGCAGTCCATTCTACATTTCTCTTCCACAGTTTTATCTTATGTTTTATTACCCTCTGAACAATGCACTTTGTGTAATTACATGCTTAATTATTAGAATTTTCTGTGTTGAAAATGTACATTTGAGGTTTACATATCCTCACTGGCCACTTATGGTTGGATGTTCACATGCATGCTAATTAAATAGGCAGGGTCTCTGCACAGATCTTTGCTTAATGCTGAATAAAGCATGATGGGATGTACATCAAAGACAACCATCCCAGCAAATTAGATGTTGCAACCATTAAATCAAGGTAGGCTCTATTCTCTAGAGATAAAACATCTATGTTAACAGACAGCATCACTAAAATTAGCACTATCTATCTATGACAAAGCACAATTTCTACCAAATAAAATTCCCAGACATTTGCACTTGGTCCCATTATGCTCAATAGTAATGCTCAGTAGATTATGATTTATTATGGTAATTTATTTATTTTATTTACATCAACATAAAATGAAGGTGATACAGCAAATGTTTTACAAATGTAACATTTAAATGATTTATTATTGTTCATATTGTTAATCAAATATTGGTCAATTAAAAGTAAAACAAAAAATACAACAATAATGTATATAAAAAAGATGTCATTCCTCCTCATAATCAAATGCTTTGGTCAGTATAATCTTAATTGTATTGTGACAGTTAAGCACATTGTCTCTCCAAATTCTCATTACTACAATGTTTCAAGACATTTTTACATTGTACATGATTGTAATTTCCATTATTCTCATTTGATTACAATAACTATAATACAGTAGTTTACTGTTATTTGTTTGTTTTTACATCAGCATTAATTAAAAATGACATAGCATATACTACCATAATGTACACATTTTTCGGTCCCACTTTATATTAGGTGGCCTTAACTACTATGCACTTGCATTTAAATTAATCATTTGATACAATGCACTTATTGTGTACATACATGTTTTTAAATTGTACTTATATATATATATATATATATATAAAATCTATATGTAGTTATATCTGTAACTAATTTCTGTAATTACATTTATAATTACACTGTTGACCCATCCCTTACACCTTAACCCACCCTTAAACCTACCCATACCACCAAACCTGTCCCTAACCCTACCCGTATCCCACCTCAGTAGCAGCAAATGTCTTTTGCAATACAATATAAGTACATTGTACTTATTTTTTAATGTAAGTAGATAGTAGTTAAGGCCACCTAATATAAAGTGTGACCCATTTTTCTTTACAAATTTAAAATTCCTCATTACCATCAAATATTGTTTTTCAGGATAATCTTCATAATTTAATTCAATACAATTATAAAAAAGAATCTACATTTATATAAATACAATAAATAATGTATTGGTTTATTTTGATTTGAATTTATTTATTTTGAGGTGAAATGCGACATTGTGTAAAACATGTTCTTGACAGGTTTTGTGAGATTCAGTCAAGGATGCACATGAATTTGATCCAAGCTGTCATGTCTTTGAATGTTTTGGATCATTAAGCCACATCCAAAGCAAGGTGAACAATGGGAGAATAAACCAATAAACCGAGCAGGCAGACTATAAATTGAATAGTATATAACATAATTTGAATAACAATGGTGAATGTACTATTCTTATGCATTCGAGGCATCCCCAAAGCTTCTGGGAATGTCATATGTGTCACTCATTGGATCTCTGGGTAGGAAACACATTCTTTAGTTCACAATGTGAAGCTCTTTTTCCTATGGAAGTCTCCCTCTGCCTGCTGTGGAATAACCATATCAAGTAGCAATGTCCTTCAAGCTTTTGTCATAAAACCGATATACCACAATGATAAGCACAGCATGCTATCAATCACACGTCCCGGGACTGTCAGTTCACGGAGCGGCTCCCGTCTGTCCATGAATCATGCAACAGACCGCAATCCAAACGCTTTGATACGCTTCCACCCCCCACCTAGTCAACTGGACATGTAGACTCTAATACGTCTTAACTATTTCCAATGGTTATGACCAAATTCCTATCAGAAGTGGGTTTTATGAGTGAGGTGCTGAAGTGCATTGTGGGAAATCGAATCGTTTTCTCGCTCAATGCCGTTTTTTTCCCCCAGTTACTTTTTTAACGGTTTTGGTCTTCATTAGATTTTATTTCCAACGTGCCCTCATATCGATTAATTATCCTTGACAACTACATTAATTCAGGTACAAGCAAAGAGTATGAAGGACATGTCATTACCTTGAGTGTTAATTACTCTGAAAAAGCACGGAGATATCAGTTCTTAAACACCTTCCTCACTTCATGGCGACCACGGCAGGACATAAAGAGAGGGAGATAATGGCAGAGCTGGACGAATTGGGATCCATGTTTAAAACGGATTTAAAACAGAGATGATGTCCTCAAAGGTTCACCTTCAAAACTAGGCTATTACATTTCCCTGCAGAAATGCGTCTGATTCTAATCAGGCCTTAAGGCATAGAAATGTGCTGATGAAAGTCGACCAATAAATGAACATTATCATCTTGTGGCATCTCAACCCTTGCTGTGACTTCCTGCTCAAGCCCTCTGCCGCAGTCAAGGGCTTTAAGAATGCATGCACAGGATAATTAGAAAAGCCCAAAAGCTGTCTGATCCACAGATGGTGGGATCGATAGACACTTTCATTATTACGCACCGAGCACTATGGGGTTTGGGTAAAGCATCAATAACCTGACATCAGGAGACTCATAACTTTGACTTTTGGACATGCTTTACTTTGTCCTTCAACTGTTCATATTGAACATGCATTTAATAAAAATGTCAGTTCACCTGTTCAATCACTGCATAAGTGTTAAGGTTAACTTCAAAATATGGGTACTCCATTTGTGTTAGAAACTGGACAGTAAGTGCAGAGGTGTTGTGTGCGCTGTGTAAACATGATGATTACTGTAGTTCTAGACTAAATGTGAACATGCATTTACTCATCTCACTTGGACAAAAACAGATTCAGCATTCCTTAAAATTAATAAAAACTGTGAAGAGCAAAATTAGAATATCAAACCTGAAATCATTAAAAATGTTAAAAATAACACAAATATCCTTAATGTATTGAATCCTATTTTATTAACCAGTGTCTTTGCTGCTGACCTTCAATGATCCAATTCAACCATGCTAATAAACAAAAATCACTTTACATAAACATAATTTTTTTTGTTTTTTGAAGAAAGCATTGAACTTTCTTCTCTTGCATCCTATTCTTAATACAATCCAGAATGGTAGCACAGCTGAAAGGTTTGTTTGAGCTTTTTGAATTTATATTTCCTTCAGATTGAGGCTTATTATTTTCACTTTTGGTGTTAAAGGGCTTTTACATTTGCCAAAAATATAACTTTTTTTATATATTAAAAACAAACAAGCAAGCTCAAGCCAGATAACAAAATTTGTAACTTTTTTAGCGAGTAATGCAATATTATTACTAGAAAACTGCAGAAAAGATGATTGACCATTTCTGTCTTCCTCTGAACCAGGTTTTCAAATGTATGAAGAATTCTGAAGACATTATTTTATGACTAATCCTGAATTAAAAGTTACAGTAATGGCCAATGATAAAAGAAAATGCAAATATGACCCAGATGCCTTATTCATGGAACCACAGATGCCAATAAAGAACCTCTATTTTTAAGAGTATTAACATATTCTTAATGTCATAGAATTAAATGTGAAAATGGTCCCATTTTATATTAAGTGGCCTTAACTACTATGTACTTGCATTTCAATTAATCATTTGATGCAATGCATTTATTGTGCACATACATTGTACATATGTTTAAAAAAAATATCTGCATGTAATTACATCTGTAACTAATTTCTTTAATTGCATTTATAATTACACTGTTGATCCAACCCTTACCTTAACCAACCTAAACCTACCCATACCACCAAACATTTCCCTAACCCGTATATATATATATATATATATATATATATATATATATATATATATATATATATATATATATATAAACCTTTGACTTCAGGACAATGGAACCAGAAGTGCAAAGATGCTCATTTATGGGTTTTAGTACTCATTAAGATAAAATATGATTCAATGAATAATATTTAGCAGGATGGATGGGACCACAAGAGTGCAAAATGGTTGTTTATTAAAGGATAGGAGAGAGAGATAGAAAACAATTAAGTATTTATAAAATGACTTGAATGTAGTAAGCAACTTAATCTAAAACAGTGAATAAGTTAAGCAATGTGAGATATTATAATTAAATGGACATGTCACGAATCCTGTCCATGCACTTCCGTTTGCTCATCACCAGATGTCGCCTTCTCACTACATTGACTCTCACACTTCACAGACTGTCACATGTCACCCCGGACTACATTTCCCATGTTCCATCTCACAAATTAAACTCACACCTGATATCAATCACACTGCCTATATAACAGCCATTCACATGCCCTTCCGTGCAGAGTATTGTATAGCGTATATCCTAGGGATAGCTACTCTACGGAGCCCACTCAGTTATTATAGTCTTGCCTTGCCTGTTTTCTAGTGTCTTGATTCTTGCCCGTGTTTCCTGGATTAACCCTTTGCCTTCCCGATCGTACTCTGTTTGCACCTCTCTTGGACTCCCGCTCGTGTATCTGGATTATCTCTCTGCCTTGCCCTGCTGGATATTGTTCGCCGATCGAAGACCCACGCTTGTCCTAGGACTACTCTTTG
Organism: Spinibarbus caldwelli; assembly: GCA_039654775.1. Lineage (NCBI taxonomy): Eukaryota > Metazoa > Chordata > Actinopteri > Cypriniformes > Cyprinidae > Spinibarbus > Spinibarbus caldwelli. The sequence continues at coordinate 23,058,856 of CM077253.1, read as the reverse complement.
TTTTGCCTGTGTTGTGCCTGTTTGCCATTGCATGAACCTTGCTTGTTTTGTAACCACGTCTCTGTCAAATAAAAGCCCTGCAAATGGATCCGCACGCCTCTCGTCTCGTCGGGTCCGTAACAGGACTTATGTATGTATGTATTTATTTGCAAGTGTTGGAAGTGTTACACATGCAATGTGTATTCAACATCCTGTTACATGTCTGACAGAATTACATATTGAATAAGGTTAAAACTTGTTCTCCTTCAGGGAACTTGCACTGCATCAGAAATGCTTTGAGAACGCTCTGAAGCACATGTGAAATCAGTCCAATGGAATGGAGAGACATAACGGGCGGGGTGACGTGGAGACCAGGTCTGGTGTATACGGAGTTAGCTTCCATTTCTTCAGCAGTGCTCTGTGTGTATGTGTGTTTGAGTATGAGCACAGTTCTTTGTTCTTTGTTACTATGGCGAGCAAAAAGTCTGATAAACAGCGTTTTAGCCTGTGTGTTCCTCCCTGCCCTTGCTTCATTACGAGCGGGGATACACACAATCTATGCTTTGTTTGTCTAGCAAACAAAGTGGAGCATGCACGGTCAGCTCTCGAGGGAGCTGACTGTATGCATTGTAATTGTCTTCCGCTGCGCACGCTCCACTTTTGTCAGGAAATCTTTGAGGAGGGCGCTCGGGCTCGTGGTACTTGTGGCTTGGATCCTGCATCTGCTGAGGTGGATCTGGTAGAGGAGTTGAAGACGGGTTTGTTCCTTTTTTTGCCCTCACCCACCTAATCTAGTGCTCTCTCTCAGGGATCAGAAGCCCGCTTTGTGGTTTCTTTCCCCCAGAAGGAGGGCTCAATGCTTCACCTGTCTTCCTCGCCCCCTCACAATGTAAAGCTCTTTGAGTGTTTAGAAAAGTGCTATATAAATGTAAGGAATTATTATTATTATTATTATTATTACTGACTAGAGTGGTGGCCAAGCTTAAGATTGACTGGCCCGCTGAGCAGCAGGATTTTCGCCCTAAGAGCAAGCTTGGTGATGAAGGTGAAGGACATTCTTCCTGCCGGATGCCCTGCTTGTGCCTACTGGCCTGTTCGGCGATGCAGTCAATTCTGTCAACGATAGGTTTCAGGAGGCCAGGAAGCAGGTGGTTCCTCCCTCGTCACTCTCAGGTCCTTGGGGTTGCTGGGCAGGAGCCCACACCATGAGGTACAAAAGTGGAGCGTTGCCTCTCTGTTGGGTCTCATGGCAGCTGCGTCCAATGTGATATCTTTTGGCCTGCTGTACATGAGACCCCTGCAGTGGTGGCTCAGGACCAAGTCGTTCTCCCTAAGGGGCAACCCACTCCACACAATCAAGGTCATGCAGCGATGCCTTTGTGCCTTAAAGGTGTGGAAAAAGCCTTGGTTCCTTTCTCCTGAGCTTCATGTCATCATGTAACACTTACGACAGATGCATCCTTCACAGGCTGGGGAGCGATCATGAGTGGTCGTTCCACTCAAGGTCTCTGGGAAGAACGGCATCTTTTGTGGAACATCAACTGCCTAGACATGTTGGCAGTGTTTCAAGCCTTGAAACACTTTCTTCCAGACCTGAGAGGCCAGCATGTGCTTTTTTGCATGGATAACACATCAGTGGTCTCCTAAATCAACCACCAGGGGAGTCTGCATTCGTGCCCTCTATACAGGCTGGTGTGCCAGATCTTTCTTTGGGCCCAAGGGAAACTCCTCTCATGAGAGCAGTTTACATCCCTGGACAACTCAATCAGGGAGCAGACATCCTGTGGAGGCAGGGGCTGAGGCCTGGGGAATGGAGGCTTCACCCCAAGGTGGTGGAGCAGATTTGGAGGGAATTCGACCATGCATCCAGTTCCTCCAGTTCCTGGAGGACTGGATGTCATTGTACAGACATGGGTGAGGTGATTTCTGTACACATTTCCCCCAGTTGCTATGCTCTCAGGAGTCCTGGAGAGGGTGTGCTGGGATTGGGTCTGGCTGCTGCTAGAAGCCTTGTTCTGGCCAGCCCGAGTATGGTTCTCGGACTTGGTGGCCCTTTTCGATGGCTCCTCTCGGGAGATTCCCATTAGTAGGGACCTCCTTTCTCAGGCATAGGGTTCAATTCTTCACCCGCGCCCAGAGTTATGGAAACTGTGGGAGTGGCCTCTGAGGGGGCACATCTCATAGCTTCCGGTCTCTTAACTGAGGTTGTTGAGACCATTCTCCAGTCCAGAGCTCCCTCCACAAGGAAACTGTACTCCCTGAAGTGGAACCTTCTCACTTCTTAGTGCGGCAGCTGTCAGCTGGACACAGTCAACTGCCCAGTTCTCTCCACCCTGAAGGTGTACGTGGCAGCCATATTGTTGACCAGGCCCCTCTGGGTGGTCAATAATTTGGGAGAAACATGCTGGTTACACGTTTCCTCCATGGCACCCTGAGGCCTGCTGTGTGCACTACAGTCCCGTGGTCCTGGAAGCTCTCTGTGGACCTCCCTTTGAACCCCTCGAGGAGGACACTTATAACAGCATTTTAATAGGCCATCTCCTCCCTTAAGAGGGTTGGTGACCTTCAGGCCCTTTCAGTGGCTTGTTCCTGCCTTGAGTTTGCACCCGGTATGGCAAAGGCATTCTTGTACCCTAGGCCAGGGTAGGTGCCTAAGGTGCCCACAGTAGTTTCACGGCCCATTGTGCTGCAGGCTTTCTGTCCTCTTCCCTTTTGGGGCCCAGACCACCAAAGCTTAACCTCATGTGTCCAGTTAGAACACTGGACATGAGTGTCCACAAAGCTGCCCTGTGGAGGAAATCCAATCAGTTATTTGTTTGTTTTGGTCCACCCAGGAAGGTCTCCCAGCAACCAAGCAGACCTAAGTTAAGATAGTTGAGGCTATCTCTCATACGATTCCTCGTATGAGTCCTCTGACCTTCCTTCTCTCTTGGGGGTCAGAGTGCACTCTACTAAAAGTATGGTGGCCTCTAAGGTCTTTCTTTCTGGGGTATCTATGCAAGATACCTGCAATGCAGTGGGTTGGTCTTCCCCGCTTACCTTTGTCAGGTTCTACAACCTTGACGTGGGAACCACTCCTGGCTCCTCAGTCCTTTCGTCTTAGCTGTGATTGTATGATTTCACACTAGACAGGGACTTGTAAGCATGGAGGAGTAGGTTTTCTCATTCCCAAAGCGTTTCTGATGCAGTGCAAGTTCCCTGAAGGGGAAAGTCTCAAGGTTACGTATGTAACCATCATTCCCCTAGGGGAACGATATGCTGCATCTCACTGCCATGCCTCTCTGCATCCCTGTGAGCGCTGGCTTCAGAAGTCAGAAGCTAATGCTGTTTGTCACCCCGCCCGTGACATTTCGCCATTCCATTGGACTGATTTCACACGTGCTTCAGAGCATGGTCACTCATATTTATAGATTTACTATAGATTTATAGCAACTTTTTATAACTTTTTTTTTATTTTTATTTTTTTTTATAATTTTTACATACATAATGTCACATCTGTATTTAAATGTGCCGTTATGGTTCATTTCACTTCTCAGTTCTCTGAAACAAGCAAATTACATGGCAATTTGCTATTCAGCTGATGCTGTTCTAATTCAGGCAGGAATGACGGTAATTGGGAAACATTATTTTTTCACAGTGCTTCTCCTCATTTACATTGATCTTTTGTCAAATATAATAACTAAAGGAAATTTTCATATTGAGCTGCCTAATACACCTTCTTTATAGATTTGGACCTCTTTGGAAAATCTTTTTCTGGGTAGAATAACAACTGGAGGTTAAAGTACATTTGGTATCCAAAAACATTTTTTTTAGAAATCGAATCTAAATTGAATAGTGCTTAATATCATAAATTAGATTTATTTATTTATTTTAATATTGAGGTAAGATGTGGGAAGTTTCACAGGGAAAAAGCTCCTTTGTCTGTTGTTAACAGTGTATGGATGTAAAGTATGAAGAACAGTTCACACATAAGTTACTTTCAAACCATGCAGCTTTCTGTTGGTCGACTAGGAGAATTCTCGTAACCATCTTGAACATGAGCAAAATCTGTGTGGGGCACTTTTTCACCCTCACACAAAACTCCTGGCATGGATTTCTGTTTAAATGACTGGATTTCATCTGCAAAAAAAAAAAAAAAAATATTGAACATTGTTAAATGTGACTGTGCCTTAAAGCATTATTTTTTAAATTTACTCTATAATACTGTATAAATGTTGTTTCCCCTGGCTTCTGATCATGTAGTGTTCTGCTGTATAAAAATGCAGTAACATACAATATACTGTATGTAGACTTTTACACTGCTAGCGAGCATCAGAATGCAATGCAACTAGATCGCTTTTATGAAACATCTAAAGAAATGTACAGTCAGATACTATGGTTCTGTCCCAAATGGTGCACTCAGTCTCACTGTGGACTTTATGTAACACTACTTCAACAAGTATCATTGCATATATCAGTTTGGTCTGTTAAAAGTTATAAGGTAAAACGTATCTCCACGAGGATGCGTTTGGGTGTGTGTTTGAACAGGGGGTTTGTTGGCATTGAGTGTACAGCAGCAGCAAGAGAAATGACAAGGAGAAGCAATCTACTTGACCCTGCAGGGGATCCTGACAGAAAGCTCTTGCCATCAGTGCATAGCTGGAAGCTTGCTGTATACTCCCGTGTGTGTGTGTGTGTGTGTGTGTGTGTGTGTGTGTGTGTGTTTCAAATCAATGCCGTGATAAAATTTTAAGAGCAAAAACAGCACAGGGGAGAATCCATCAAGAATTGGACCATGGAACTTTCGATTAAAGTCATAAAACAAATGACAGACATCAGAGCAAAACAGCAGCTGAAGGCTTAGAATTCTGAATTTGTAGAAAACTGAGTAATAACAAAAGCGATGGAGCAAAAACTTTCACAGACACACAGTTTAAGGTAGGCACTATCCAGTGGACACAACAGAAAAAGTGTGAATAAAAATGTGACAATGGCAGCCCTATTGAAAAGATCACTGCTGGCATTAGCTTAACCAGCAAGGCTTTCTTAGATGCAAATGTTACATAAAATGTATAGTCTGCCATATCATCTCAAAAATCCCCTAATATACAGTAATTTCATATTCAAAATCATTTCACACACATGTAAATATCACAATTTTTTACCAAATTTGAAATTTATTCCTCAAAAGTTTGGTTTCAGTAAGATGTTTTAATGAAGTTGTGCTTGTTGTCACCAAGGCTGCATTTATTTGCTCAAAATACAGTAAAACAGTAATAGATTTGCAAATGTAATTTTGGCAAAGCTGATTTTTCAACAACATTACTCTAGTCTTCAGAATCACATGATCCTTCAGAAATCATTCTAATATGCTGATTTGCTGCTCAAGAAACATTTTTTTTTTTTTTTTTTATAATGTTGCTAAACATTTTTAATATTTTGTGGAAACCGTGATATGAGTCTTTGATGTCAAATATGCACTGGGGAAACACCTCTTGAACCCATGAAACAGCACACACACCTGACAATCCACATGAAACACTATGCTCTTGACCTTTGAAACATTTATAAAGTACTTTAGAAAACATGCACTTATTCTGTTGTAGCTCGCTCCACAACCTTTTCAATAGAAATGCATGTGTTACAACTGTGACATAAAATCACTGACAAAGATTTAGCATACCACAGTGTGCCAGTGTTATTTTTGTATCATGAAGACATTGTTACACACTGTTTTTATTAATATTTTGGATTTTTAATTGTTTTTAAATTATATTTTTATTATAGTTTTTTATATTTTCTGTTTTCATTTGAATTCATTTTAGGAATTTTGCTTTGTTAATAGTATATAATATTTATTTTTCATTAATAGTATTTTTTTAAATGTCTATATACAGTAGTTTTTGTTAATTTTTATTTCTGTTTTAGTTTTTGTTATTTTAGTAACTCTATGAAAATGAGAAATGTTGCCTTGGCAAGTAGCTGAAATAAAATTTGTTTAATTATTCTTTAAAATCTATTTTATGTTATTTCAGTTAAAGTTTATTTTATTTCAAGTAATGAAACTACCGCTAACCTACAGCATAAACCAAATGGCGTAAACTAATCTTTTCAGCACAGTAGTTTGGAAGTTGTGTAATCAGACAGTGTATCAAATGCAGACTGACTCCTTATTGTTTTCGGGGTAATTACCCCATCATTCCATGCTCCAGTACGTATGGCCATCTTTCGGCAGAATCGCACCCTGAGGGGACCGCTTAAGCAGCTCATTTTGAGTAATTGTGCAGGTGAATTGTAAGTAAACTCTGCGAGCGCACTCGCTTGCTCGAGTACCAGATGCCAGCCAAGCCTGCCAGAGTGTGGACATGTGACCGCCTCATTAAGCCAGGAGGAGTGAGCCCGTTGGCCCTTCCCTGCCAACAGACCGCTGCGGCTCAGTCAAGCCAACCGTCCCTTTGCCCAGACAGCTCCTGATCAGGGAAGCCAGCCAGCTGGGACAGATCCTAATTCATTACAGAGAGGCGAGGATAAGAAATAAAAATGCAAGGCCAGCATCAAGGAGGAGGCCGCAGGGAAACGGCAATGATATTAGAGGAAGGGAAACTGTTTCCTCTAAGCAGCAGATTATGAAAACATTAAGCAACAATTACTGTAATGAGAATTACTGGGGCGGCAAAGGAAGAAGACAAGCTGTGTGCATCTGGCTAATGCAGCTGGTTATCAGGGGTGAAGCGCAGGGAGTCGGCGAGGGATGGGCGCTTTTCATTTGTTTTCGACGTGTCAGTCTAGCGCAGATGGGGGGCTGTCGCTAGCCTTGGGTTGACGATCTCATTGAGCATCAAATTGGCATTACTGTAAGCTGTTCGATATGCAATAAGCTTGATCTATTGTTTTTGTCAGAAGGCAGATACTCCTCGAGGCACGGGACGCCAGGAACGCACGGCTTTATTTGCATTACACACGAACGAAAGCATGATAGGTTAACAGGTGTAAATTGGATTCCTTCCACTCTTAACCGTCTAGATCGACCGGCTAGTAGCGTTAGCATGCCCAATGTCCTCTTATTTATTGTTGCCTCTGCAGGTCACAACAGTCAGCTTCTTCATCTTGATCAAGCTGTACACTCTATGATTTGGTTTTTGCGTGTGAGCCGAAGTAATATTTATGAGCCCAAACAGCTGCTGTTTCAAAACAATCTTGTCGGATTTGATTAAACTCTCTCTGACACACAACAAAGTTGAGCGTACACAGCTTGCGCTCATCGCCACAACCTGTGATTACATGAGAGGATTTGGTTATTGCGGCTAATATCATTAGCATTCTCACATATTACACATCTCTTGATGTTGTGCACAGGGTTTATGCAAACAGGTGGTGCCGCAAACAAGAAGCAAATGTCCTCACTTAGTTGAGGCCGTTGGGTTTAATCCACAACAGATTTTGTCTATATATAGAACAGGACAACCCATCAAATTTTCTAAAATTTTTCAAATTTTCTACTGCTAAGTCTTGAGCTGAATGTCGGTTGTATACAAACTCAAAATGTAGTATCATGTATCAATTTATGTTTTTTTTTTTTTTTTTTTGCAGATGCACAGCTAAGCCTGCCAATTTACATTAATGTTATTTCCTATTGTTAGAAAATCTAACTGGTTCTACAGAAGTAAAACAACACATAGATGACTAAAAACATCATAAATATTATTTTTAAAAATCATAAATATTCTTTGTAATCTTATAAACAATTTGGCCCACCAGTTGATTCAACTTGGCGATTCCTTTGAAAGAAAGTTTATTGGCTACTCTAGCTACTTTACTATTCTTTTACACAACCCAGGTTTACTGGAAATACGTGACTCTGCCAATATTTCTGCAAAACCTGAAATACTTAGCTCAGAGTACATTTTGCTGTACTTTTTATATGACATGTCCACAAGAGGCGCTATCAGTGGTATCGTTTTCTCTTCTCTGCAGATGTGGGTTCATTAAACGGGTCATTCTTCATTTGTGGTGACAAGTGGTGTCCCTCTACTTTACAACAGTTGAAATAAATTTAAATACCAATAAATCATCAAATGTTTGCATGTTTGTATTCTGTGGGGTAAACACAATTTGTGCACTGTTAATATTTAAATTTTAGTTTTAAAATACATATTTAATTGAGTTTTAGAGATTGCATTTGTAACAAAATATGGATGTTCCCGCCAAACCTTAGAGAGGTATCATGGAATGTAATTGCAACAATATAACATTTTTAACACATATAAAGTGGTTATATTGTGAATATATATTTTATTTAACTTGCACAATTTTATTAAATTGTTTTAAAAAAAATACATATTTTGTTATATTTAAGAAAAAATTTGTGTCCCCCAAATTCATGTCTGTGGTGTTCCAACAATGGATGTTACCCCTTTAAGAAAAGGAGGAATGATATTTGGACTACTTCCTGTGTGTAAAGTTCACTGCAGGTGTTGGTTGATCTGAGCGGTGCATGGGGAGTACATTCTTTCTTATAGATTTTTTTAAATTTAGCTAAATTTCTGACAATTTCATGTGTCGCACTTTATTATGTGTCTGTGGTGTTATGTTGATAACTTGCGGATCTGACATATTTTGATCAAAATTTTGATAAATACATACTTATTAATATTTCCTAAATGTCCCCTGATCTTGAAATTATCATGATGGCAGCCTCCATTTTAGAAAAGTCTGGATTCCTGGTAACACCACAGAGCCTATAGTAACTTGCAATATAAAGTCTGTGGTGTTATATTATGTCTGTGGTGTTACTTCAAAATGACATAGACATAAGTGGCTATGTCACCAGTGTTTGACTGAAATTATTTAAAAATCAAAATGTTCTTAAGCTTTTATTTTAATGGATATAGCATATTAAACTAATTTTAAATACATAGCAATATATTTTATTAGAAAAAAAACAAAAAACAAACAAGCATTTTTACAAATTCTGCCTCTCATTTGCCACCCCAATTGAAGAATGACCCAAAGAGAACAGTGTCATGCCTGTGGATACCTGTTGCGTTGCTTGTAAAATGTTTCACGGCAGTTTCAAAATGTACTGTCCAGTATCTGGTGCTTAATATCTTGTTTACTTTTCTCCAAAATGTGACTGTAGCAACACGGTTTGTTGTCACAGCAGTTCAGAAATGAAATGCCGGGTGAGTGGTGCTAAAAGGTTAATGCTGTATCACTTTTGAAATTAACGCACCACCAACACTAAACCCTACTCTAAACATAACTAATAGTGTTAAAAAAGGCAAACATGACATAAAAATGCATTTGCTGAAGCAAATGCATTTTTAAAATCGTGCACTATGGTAAAGGTGTTTTGAGGTCATAACAATTTTGTGTAAGAAACTGAAAAATTAAGGCCACTGTAATCATTATTGTGTGAAAATGAACAAAAGTTGTTGATGTTTTCCTGCCTCTAGTGTTCATTTCACCTGGAAACTGCAGTGAAATGTATGTATATAGGTACATTTTTGCAGTTTTGCAAAAATGCAGGCAATCACACATTTCCAAAGAGCCTGGGTTGCTCTTGCCAGCTCACATGCATTTCAGGCTCTGTCTCACGCTCTCATGCTACCAGCTAAATCTCACACCACATAACAAGACAATGCAAAATAAAAATGGTACTACCCAATTTGTCTTGAACTTCAAAAGGGACTTATATAAGTAGAGAGTTTAACTAGAACTGTTTATCATGTCAGGTATCGGCAGAGTGTTTTACTATTTAATGTAATCGAGTTGTGTTTTCCCCACCACATATCTTGCATTACAATTATGCACATATTTCCATTTCACAACAGATAGGCATAACAGTGTATAACCTAACTGAACTATAGCTATAACTTTAAAACAAGCTTTTAGTGTCAAACAGATGGAGAGCAACAGAGAAATGAGTGCACTACTTTAGATCATACATTTTCATGCATCATAAAATATACATAAGAAATTATATATTTTTTAACAGTAACTGTAACAGGATCTCAATAAAGAGTCCTTTACTTTTATGCTCTGCTGAAAAAAAGTGTGTGTGTGTGTGTGTACACACACACACACTTGTTTCACTATCCTTGTGGGGACTTCCATAGGTGTAATGGTTTTTCTACTGTACAGACCTTCTATTGCCCTACACCAACCCTACACCTAAACTTAGCCCTCACAGGAGACTTTTTGCATTTTTAGATTTTCAAAAAACTTCATTCTGTGTGATTCATAAGCTTCTTTACCTGTGGGGACCTCAATTTAGGTCCCCACCGTGACACGAGTCCCCATGAGTCTGTGTGTATTCAGGTTTAAGTCCCCACCTGAATAGAAAAACAGACACACACACAGACACGTTTCACTGTCCTTGTGGGGATTTCCATAGGTATAATGGTTTTTCTACTGTACAGACCGTATATTCTATTGCCCTACACCAACCTTACACCTAAACTTAGCCCTCACAGGAGACTTTTTGCATTTTTAGATTTTCAAAAAACTTCATTCTGTGTGATTTATAAGCTTCTTTACCCGTGGGGACCTCAATTTAGGTCCCCTCCATGACACGAGTCCACATGAGTCTGTGTGTATTCAGGTTTAAGTCCCCACCTGAATAGAAAAACAGGTACACACACACACATACACACACACACACACACACACACACACACACACACACACACACACATATATGTGTGTGTGTATTGAGACTTATTGTGTGTGTTCACAACATTCTACTTCTGACCTGTTAACAATTAGATGGCACCTTTGCTTTTCCTTATTATCTATAATGTAGTGATTCTAAATTGTCTTTGCTTTACAGCTGTGGACAAACAAGGTTCTATTGTACAGCCTACATCACTTTTTAAATACTATAATATGTAGGCCTATATTCTACATCTTTTTGCCACACAATGTAGAACATATACAAATTACAAAAACTTAACTTGTGTACAAACAAGTTTACAAACAAACAGTGTACACATTTAATAGTTAATAGGGACAGTTTGTACAAAAAGTATCTAGTACAGTATTAAGCAACATAAGTAATTGGATAATTTGCATCAGCTTATTAAGACAATTGATGGATCCTTTTTTGCATATTATTATTAGATATTATCCAGATGTTTTTTTTTTTTTTTTTTTAAGTCTGACCATCAAAAAACAAACAAACACACATGAAATCAGATTTTGCGATTCCATTCAGATTTTTACAGTTGCATCTCAGTCTGGACTCTCTGGCTGCTCAAACAGAATTTCAAATTCTTTTGCGTCACACTTAATGCGACATAATGATAACGTCAAAACCAGTGACTGAAATGCCAAAAGTATTTTTACAGTATTCAAATGAAGTTGAAGGCTATGACCACAACACAGAACATCATAATATATACCAATATATACCAGTTTTTCTTGTGCGACAGAAGAGTTCTGCACCATGACTTGTCAGGGCACTTATATGTTTTTTTTTTTCCCTTCATCTTGGTATGCCTGCCTTGTAACCAAAGCAACTCATGCAGTTGGTTATGTCCAGACACACATCTGATTTGATCGCATGCAATTAATAGTCTGCATGAAAAAAAATAAAAAAAAAATAAAAATAAAAAAACGGTCTACCTGAAAATATCTGATCTGAGGAAAAATCCAATTTGACTGCAGTTTGAACATAGCCAAAATCTCACTTCCAGGCAAGCAAAGTTTGCAACCCTGTATATTCAGTGCTTGATTAAAAATAGGCCTACTACAAAATTGCTTTTTTTGATGTATGTCATCCGAATTTTGTTTGCAGAAACTTTGTTGTATTTAAATAGTTACATACGATAGTATAATCCTAGCTGGTCTCTTGATGAAAACATACCTCTGGGAACTTTTTCGCAAGACGTGAAATACGTACCAATAAATACATATCACTGCAGTTTCCAACAGAAATGAACACTATAGAGGCGGTAAAACATTGAGCACTTGTAATCGTTTTCATACACAGTTATGATTACAACTCCATATGTTTCACTTTCCTGATGTAACAAGCTTGCTCGGTAGTTCAGCAGCACGGAATTGGACTTAGGATGCGGAATCCTTTGGGTACGCATCCCATCAAAATCATGACTCACAGTGAAAGAGCTGAAAATGAGAGATCGAAAAACAAGCTAAAACAGCATGCTTGTGATTGTGTTTTTACATCACATTCACTTTTGTTCATACTATCGGGTAGGTTTAGGTGTAGTGCAGATGGTACGTTATTTTAAAACGTCACGGAGCATTAGACTTATAGTACCACTCAATGGACATTTCAAGTAAGAACTGCGGTGACACTAACAAAACCAATGTCACATAAAACGTACCATATGTACGTTCATCTGTTCCGGGGAAAAAACAAACACTCTTTTAGCACCACCCAGTGGACATTTCACATCAAATATGTCACGAAACATGCATGGCGGTATGTATTTCACCTCAAAAAGTTCCCAGAGGTACGTTTTCGTCGTGAGACCAGGTTGCTATAATCAAAATTATAGATTGTGAACTTAAGTGTTTATCATTCTTTGTTTTTTTGTTTACATTGTTTACATTTGTAAGGTCGCCTCTGAGCATATGCAAGCTTTGTACACTGCCAGCCAATTAGCCTGTTAGCTTAGTCGGTTCTCAACCTTTTTTACTCCAAGGCCCCCCCTCCTCTCTGAATCAATACTGCAAGGCCACCCAACCTTTTCTAAATACAAAAACCTTTGTTTTCTAGTGTTATTACTTTTCAATTCCATGTAATTATTGTTAAACAAAACAAATTCAAGATAGATTTAATCATTCAGTGTTCTTTTTGTGCAAATATACTTTGCTAAAATGTCACTGCAGATATTCTTTACAACTTAAAAGCACTTAAAGTACATAAAGCTCAATTACAGGCTACAGTAACTTTAAAGGGGTCATGAACTGCCTCTGTTTTTTATTTTGTGCTGTTCTCTGAGGTCCACTTATAATGTTATCAAGATTTTTACATCAAAAAACATCATAATTTAGAAGTAATAGGTGATTGTCTGTCCTGTTTTTGACCCCCCTCATCAGAACGGTCCGTTTGAATAGGCGTGGTGGATTGTAGACTAGAAGTAAATGGCTACTGCTATGATTTGCTAATAGTTGTATATGTTTGACAGCCTACGTCCTTCAAAGATTTACGCTGCTGTGATTTAGGTTAAAACTGCATAAATACTCATATCAAATGATCTGTTAACAAACAAAGCAATAGTGGTCATGTAATAAAAACAGTTACTCACACTTGTGTGTTGCAACATTACTGTCAGATCCAATATAGTTGGCACAGCATCAAATTGTGCCTTATTTGTAAATGAATCCGTGGTAAAATAAAATGAACAAAGGACAGAGTTCTTATTGACGCGGTCTGGAACTTCATTAAACACAAAGTTCATCCACACTTTCCTAATGCTGGGGTCATAAGGAAGGCAATGTAAAGACAATTTTTTTCCACAACTTGGCACTGCACAGCGTCTTGTCTTCGGAGCCATCTTTATTGTTTGGTTTCTGCATAAACATTCATGTTCGTCTCTCTTGTAAACACTATATGTGTAAATCGGTGGGCGGGGCTAAACAGGCAGCTATGTAGAAGCAAGCGTTGATCTTCTTCTGCGGAGGCAGTGTTTAGCCACACTATTACGTTATTGAGTGGCACATTCCACAACCTGTTATTTTGGCAGTTTGGATTCAATATAAGCTATTTTTAGACTAACGAGAAAGTTTTGAGTTCTGAAACTTACAGGATGTTTTTATAGTACAATGACCTCTTATATGTGAAAATATCAAGGGAATTTTGCTTTCTCAGTTCATGACCCCTTTAACAAATAAGTACAAGTCAACCTGCCATACCAAACAAGACCACAGGGAGATGCCAAAGGACTGCATATAAACTACTATATGGATCCATTCAGAATTACTAAACACACCAAAAACCAATCTGAATGTGTGGAAACTCAGCGAACTGAAGGCAGCTTGGCGTCATCAGTGAATAGTTCCTCTGTCAGAACAAGTGACCGTGCCTGCGTTTGGAGCGTCTGATGCCCATATATACAAACACCGCTGATCTTCACATACAGTACTTATCCAAAACATGCTTCTTCGGTAAGCATCCGTTATAAAACGGTCACTGTACATACCGATCTATGTTCAACTATGCGAATATACCGATCCATGTTCAAACAGAAATATGATGTTATAGTGATCTCACTGTATGGAAAAGAGCAGTGTAAATTAGGGCTGTCATGATATTAGATTTTTCATATCACGGTTATTGTGGCCAAAAGAATTCACAATATCGATATATCGCGATATCTATAGAAACCTTGGGGGGAATTAAGTGGAAGATATCAGTCAAATTATTTTTTACTTTGTTTATTGAGTTTTTCCTTTTCACCCAATGAACATAAAGATACTGATAAACACAGGACACAAGACTCTGGCTTTCTCTGTCTTCCTATGAAATAACGAGAGAAAATACTGTCAAGTTCAACAGTATGATTAAAAATAATAATGGTAACACTTTACAATAAGTTGTCATTTGTTAACATTAGTTAATGTATTAACTAACATGAACGAACAACAAACAATACATTTATTACACAATTTATTAATCTTTGTTAAAGTTAGTTAATAAAAATACAGTCTTTCATTGTTCATGTTAGTTCACAGTGCATTAATGTTTACAAACACAACTTGTGATTTTAATAATGCATTAGTAAATGCTGAAATTAACATGAACTAAGATTAATAAATGCTGCAGAAGTATTGTTCATTCTTAGTTCATGTTAACTAATGTAATGAACTAATGTTAACTAATGAACCTTATTGTAAAGTGTTGCCATATTAACATCTAAACTGATACTTTAACCTGTTAACTTGTGTACCCCTGTTTTACGTTATTTAACCTATAGTTGCACCGGCGCCACTGAAGTCATGCAGTAAGAGCGCTGCTAATTCAGTTTTAATGTGCGTCTAGGACGGCCGCAGATGAGGCATTAAGTGCATGGCACTGCGACCAATGTGGTCGCTCAGTTTTTCTAGATCAGTTTTAATCGTGTAACTGCTTCTACGCACAGGCCGTATTGATTGCAAATACAAAAATAAGACGAGTAAAGAAAACGCGGTACTTATTAAAATAATCACCCTTTACTTAAATATATGAACACAGAAAACCTCTGTTAACAGGTTAATGTACCATTTCCCATTCTATGACTAATAAAAGAATTGCAACTTACTCTGTATAACTGAACACGACTCTTCTCGGAGTTGCTGCGAGCGCTGCGTATTCTTCTTGTTTGACAGGTGTCAGTGTTAAGGCGCAATACTGTCACCTGGAGGTCAACCAGGTACTGGCGCTGGAGTATTTACATGTCGTGTTATCATAAGAATCCTGTTTATTTTATATACTGCGGTTATCGCCAATACCGGTATATCGTCACACACTAAATTAACACGATATCGATAATCGATGCTTTGAATATCACGGTTATCGTCAATACCGGTATATCGCGACACCACTAGTGTAAATGTTCTTCAAAACATCAAACATTTAATACAGGTTTGAAATGACTTGAGGATGAGTAAATGATGGCAGAATTTTTATTTTTGGGTAAACTATTTTTTTAACCTAACGCCGCCTGCACTACTACAATGAATTACTGAGAGTTGTGCGATGATCAGGTGGGACCTCCAGATTTGCTGCTGTATTAATTTTATCTGCCTGGCAGGTCTGCAGTAATTCACCATACTGTATTGAGTCCTGCCCTTAATGTGCCCATTAAATCAAGCAGCAAGATTAAGACTGAAGAGGCAAACACAGCTCAACAAGATGTACAGTACTGAAAGGCAGCCCGACTTCATGACCCAAGATGGATGGGCCTCGGTTTGGGCAGGATGGGACGCCTCCATTGGGTGGTTTGGGCTACTGGAGACCATAAATAAGACCGGCAGCAGAGGTCTGGGCTCAGGTGGTGTAATGATCCAAACAGCATGTGGCCGACCTCTTCCTAGCCACTAGGTTTTGAGGGTCCACTCTCTCCATCAAACCCTGCGGTTTGCTGTTCATCACTGCTCGCCTGATGCTCAAAGGCATTGGAGTCTGCAAACACATCATTGTGGACATTGTGTAAAGATAACTTCAGGTTCAAACAACAGGGCCCACAGACAGCAAATACAAAAAATGGAGACCGTAGGAACATTTATTGTCCCTTGAAGTGAAGAATTGCATGGTTTCATATAATTGCATAGAAAACATGTTACTAGATGCAGAATTCAGGTAGAATTCTTAAACTTGTCTCTGTGTTAATGAGCCAGTTGGCAACTGTCATTATAAAGACTAGAAGAACTGAATGTGTTTTATATTATTAATATAAGTTTAGATATGTTGCTTGCTCAGTGATCAAGTGACTACAAGGTTTATTTCTCTGCATAAATGGATTCATAGTGGTTATAAATATACTGTATATTCATGAGTGAATTTTGTTATTTCAGCTGCTTCTTTCAGGTGTAATTTTTATTGTTTTCTTCAAGTGCCATTTTGCTTGCACAAGACTCTGGGATTTCATACGATTTTCAGGTTTCAGCTACAGTTAACGCTGTGTACACCTGTAAGGACATGACTGCAAGATTTTAAGTCTTCTTTAGAAAACATCTTGAAGTGCTAATAAATTGCCTATGGTATCACAAGATATATTTGATAAGTTAAAGTGATTGTTCACCCAAAAATGAAAATCGTCATCACCCTTATGCCATTCTGAACCTGTATGACTTTCATTCATCTTTAAAATATAATTTAAGATCATTTTAATGAAACCTGAGAGAATCCATTCCCCTAAAACTTTCAACTTTAAAAAACTTCATTAACAGATCATATGAAGTATGAATTGAGTGGTTTAATCCTTTATATGATGAAAATATTTTAATTTAGGCTCTTATTCACATATAAACACCAGTCAATGCACATACATAGAGCACATCAAATATGGTAAATGGAAGCTCACACATGCTTGCTTGACATGCAAGAAGCAATATATGGATTGTTCTTGGAGTTAACCAAATATTGTGCATGTTGAGATTTAGCTGTGCCCGTAACAAAGGGGTTGATGGTAATAGGGTTAAAAGTTTTATAGTTTATTTTGCCATTATGTGTTCTCAAAATCATGTTACTACTAAGTGTTTATTGGAAAGACAGTTTAATGCTGATATTTCAAAATTTTCAGTTTTAAATAATCAGTTGTGTATAGTATAAAATATTTGTGTCAGGGTTGACCATTTACCCCCGTAAACCCTAGGGAAAAAAAAAAAAAAAAGTCAGAAAAATTTGATTTTTCTTTTTAAACCGCAGTTTATTAAACTTCTGGACAATATATATATATATATATATATATATATATATATATATATATATATATATATATATATATATATATATATATTATAAAGTTTGCAAATGTGAGTATTATATGTGATGCATCAGACTTTTATGGCCCATTTAGAATATGGAGCTCATACTAAAAATATGCAATTTGGTGCAGTTTAAGTAAAATGAAATTCTGATAGCTTACAATGTAAATCAGTTTTCAGTCTTTATAACAGTATTTCATATTACTTATATAAATATCAGTTGTTACTCTGTATTTCCTAATAATATGATCAAAGCTTTAGTGTAGTTTTTATTGTGGGGGCAAAACACATAATGCAAAAAAGCCCTGCAACAACAGCAGCAAAATGGATGAAAATTAATATTACTGCATTTGTCACAAAAATAACATAGACAATAAAAAAAAATCAAACTTGAATAATAACTATAAAAATAACTGTTTAGGGAGATCAAATTAAACATTCATTTTTTATTTATGCCAATAATCATGCCTCAGTCAATCTTCATTGTTTAAACGGATTGTACTTTTCATTTCTAATTAAGCAATAATATGAGCGAGAGTACTATTGTACTGAATGCTGATTTTCAGTTAATTTTCATTAATTTCAACTGCTGCCACTATTGATTGTAATTTATATGCTTGTAATTCTACAGCAAAATAGACAAATATGGACATTTACTAGAAAATAACCTGAGGTACCCTTTAAGTTGGTTATAGAATAATATTGGAGATGCTCACCTTTCAAAGAGAGAAGTACAGCCAAATCAGAAAAATGGAGACATATATAAACACAGTGATAGAGAGAAGGAGAAATGCATTATGGCAAATCACTTTGCCTAATGGAAATGTTTAATAGGGGCTTTCTATTAGCCTCTCTTTATATGCTCCTCATGCTCAAGAGAGGCGAGACTGCACTGATCCGTCTTCATTAAAAGACAGATTTATATGACGCATCAGATTCTTCACGGCTTGCACACAAACATATTAGGATATTGTGAGTGACTTTTAATGTATTGCTATACTGTTGCTAAGGTGTCCTGAGCATGTTTCTGTATGGTTGCTAGTGTGTGTTCTGAGTGGTTGCTTATTTTGTGAAAACCTAAATTTGTTCAAGTCACCCTGAAGTCTTTATAATATTCTGGCTTGGGTTCCACCGTCAATATAAGTTCATGGGATTTGTTCTCTTGTTTTATTGTCTTCTAGGCACTATTTTGCCTTCTCTTTGTGAACATTTTCGAACATATCAGTGTTTAAAGTAATAGTTCACATAAAAATTAATTTCTCCCAAGTGGATCCTTTGCAGTGAAAGGGTGCCGTCAAAATGAGAGCCCAAACAGCTAATAAAAACATCACAAATAATCCACACAACTCCAGTCCATCAATCTACTGAAGTGAATAGGTACAAAAAACTTTTGTACCTCATTCTGATGGCACCCATTCACAACCATTGGCGAGCAAGTGATATAATGCGAAATTTCTCAAAATGTGTTCATCCACATCTTGGATGGCCTGATGTTGAGTACATTTCCAGAAAATGTTCTTTTTTGGGTGAGATCCTGTAACAAGTATGTCACATGACCGAAATGTTGCCGTTTCATTAAATATTCTTCTTGCAAGCTACTACAAATGTGTGTAACCTTTATGATGCATCATATTCTTTATGGCTTCCACACAAAATATTATGCCCCTAAAAGGGTGTCCTTGTCTGACAGATGGAGGCCTTTCCTTTTCTTTTCTCAGAAAATCTTTCAGCAATATAGGGCACAACAGATAGGCCATTTACAGCGTCTCACACAGGTCACCTGATGTGAAAGAAAACTTTTCACTCCTGGCAACAGATGTAGCTGCACATAGCTGTGAACATGTGAATGATGAATTGAAGCAACAACTGGGTCAGATATCCTACAAATAACCCACACAAAACAGGTATTGTACGTGTACGGCGATAAATGAAAGGCATTGAAATGCCATGCGGGGGGAAGGCGGAGCTACTTTTCATGCTTTCTGTGCCTTTTGGCTTTTCAACAATATACAAAGCTGTGTCTGAACTATGTTCAAAGCAAATGCATCAGAAATATAAAAATTTGCATCTCATCATGTCTTATTCGGTGAATATACACCACTTAATTAAAAAAATAGCATATGAAAAGTGAACAGTAAACATGACTGGTTTGTCTTGCTTTGGAGAATATGAAGAACTAGATGTGAAAATGTATGGAAATTCACAGTCACCTTGATAAAGGGATATTTATTGTTGTCATGTTATTGTATACACTCCATTTTGTCCTCCCCTAAAAATCTTTCAGTGAACAGTTTTTAGAAAAAAATAAAAAAAATAATGTTGAATAATGAATAATGTTTTATTAATATGAATAACCTTTCTCTACTATAAAGAACCTTCTCTGGAATGGAAAGATTGCATGGATGTAAAAGGTTCCTAAATGAATCATAGATGCCAATAAAGAACCTTTATTTTTAAGAGTGTATGGTTATTAATGTGTTCTAAGTGGTTTTTAGGTGGTTTGCTATTGGTTCAAAAGAACAGTGTGGCACTGCTAGCCACTTTTATCTGATTACTCACTATAGCTTTAAAAGTGTGTTAAGCTTGTTTAGCGAGGTTTTCATTGATTTTAGATTTACACTTCACTTTAATGTTGTTTATTGTGTTTGTGTTACTCTTGTTGAACTGTATAGACCAAAAAGTGCCTTTTTGTCAACCATTTTCCTTACTGATTTGACCTGCTTGTATTTTGTTACTTGTTACTGTCTTCACTCCTGACTTTGGTCCTTGTATGGTTTGGTTAATGCTTTGGGTTTGAGATTTTGGGCTATTTTGCTTCCATAACTAATAACAATTTCAAATAAAAATATAAGTGTTTATTTTATTACACTTTTTCTATATTATTCTGTAGATTTCAAGTTGTTTTTAAGAATTTTTTTTCAAGAAATCTCTACTTCAGTAGCACGTACACCACAGTTTACAGTTTTATTCCTGTCTATATTCTTAAGGTTTTGAAAAAAGGATGTCTTTATATATCATTCAACTGATTAACATATTATTCCTAAAACATTATGATTTTATTTTATTTTTTCTGCCTGTTGACAGTATTTATGATTTATGGAGTGATAACAAAGAGATACCCAAAACTCCCTCTGTAAAAACCTCTATTACGTCAAAAAAAAAAAAAAAAAAAAAAAAAAAATGAAACAAGGGTGCCACTTTATATTAGGTGGCCTTAACTACTATGTACTTGCATTTAAATGAATAATTTGATACAATGCACTTATTGTGTACATGCATGTTTTTACATTGTACTTATATTTTTAAAAATACCTTTATGTAGTTACATCTGTAATTACTTTCTGTAATTACATTTATAATTACACTGTTGACCCATCCCTTACACCTTAACCCACCCTTAAACCTACCCATACCACCAAACCTGTCCCTAACCTTACCCGTATCTCACCTCAATAGCAGCAAAAGTGTTTTGCAATACAATATGACCACAATAAGTACATTGTACTTATTTTTTGATGTAAGTACATAGTAGTTAAGGCCACCTAAAATAAAGTGTGACAGAAACAAGAATTTTGAACCTGGCTTTATCCAGTGTTCAGAATTCTGTTCTGAATTAGTTCATATTTAATTAGATTCTGCTTCATTTGCATATTTAAATATAACATTTCAGAAGACAAATGATATAAAAACAATTGTCTTAGTCAACTGGTAATATCTATAGTATTATCTATATAGTATTCACTTGTGGTTTCTTTTCTTATAAACAATTGTAATAGTGATGCCTTAAGTAACTTAATACTTGTAATCTGGATAGTAACTTGTTAACTAAAAATGGTGAAAAATGTTAACTAACAATGCTTTCAGATATTGTGACATGAAAGCTTAGAATTCAAAAGCTGAATTATTTATTGAAGGCCAACATCTAGTTTTGTGCCGCTAAATTGTTCTGTCATTATATGCTGCCTGGTGAACACAAAAGATTTCCATTTGTTTCTGTGTAAACAGTGGAACGCATTTCATCTATGGATATACACATGAATCAGCAATAATTACTTTTTGTTCTTTACTGATGGTTACGGAGGCATGGCAATTTCTGATTAAAAAGCCAAATTATAAAAAAGGAAGGTTTTTTAAAAAAGGTTTTAAAATGGAATTAAAAATCACTGCTCTTCTTTGGATGAAAGACATTTTCTTGATTATAATTTCACACAATGGAACATTGTTTATTTCTAACGTTTCAAGCAATTTACCACAAAAATAAAAATGTCCACATATTAGGTGAAGTCTTGGTATGTCTCTCATAATGAAGTGAATCTCATGAAAGTGTGATTCAACTTTCACCTCAAAATCAAAAGTAAAAACAGGAAATTATATTATTAAATGTTAAATATATTATTTTATTTTGGGATCTACCCTTGTGAAAAAGAAGTGCACTTAACTGTACTGAATGTGCACCTATAGTGTACTTTAAATCTTAAACTGTATGTGCAGATAATATTACATTAAAACCTCTTAGCATTCCAACGTTCCAACCACAGGTTTTGCATCGAGTTAAATTTGACAGGAATGCTAAGGGGTTAATTAAATAAAAGTCCACTTAAGTGTTATTAAAGAAAATACACTTGTTGCATACTTAAGTACACTTTTAAAATTTGCACTTTGTAATAATGTCAAATTAAAAGATTTACTTTTAAAAAATGGTACATTTTATATAATTGTTTTAAAATTTTGTCATACTTTAAAGAAGTTTACTTACAGTATATTGATTTGCTTTATCCTGTAGTAGTGAAGTTAAATTAGTTAATAATGAAATTGCATATAAATATTTGCTGAAGTTCTACATAAGTGGGTTGAAAAGTTATAAAAATAAAAAAATAAATGTATACTATATTTTATTTAATTGCAATTAACTTGTGATGTCACACTTTTTGTATATTTGTATTTTAGTATTTTTTGTAAAGTATATTTTAATTCAATAATATGTATTCTTAAAGAATGCTAAAGTATACTTGTTTTCACAAGGGAAATAATAATAATAATAATAATAATAATAATAATAATAATAATAATAATAATAATAATTTCCGTAATGTGTATTCTTCTTTAAAGTATGCTAATAATAATAATAATGTCACTAACCATTTGAAAAAAAAAAAAAAAAAAAAATCCAGTGACAGATAAAAAGGAAATAAACATTGGATTAAGTCATATTGTAATTATTAGTTCTCCACCACAAACCTCATAATGACATTTAATAAATTGGTCTATTTTGTGTTGGCTTAATTTTACTAATCAATTTAGCACCATGGAACAAACATCTCAATACAGGTACAATTTCCATAAATTTACTGCTGCTTTATTTCAGGCAGCGTAAACTGAGCGGAGAGACTTATTTGTACCCTGTTTCCACTGTTTACAACCACTCATAGTGTGATGAAATACATATTAAATTAGAGTTGATGGATAAATATGATTAATGATGTGCCTCTGGGGCTGCTGAAATTAATTATAAACCGAATAGCATTTCCTGACCTTGCTTTCAAAGAAAAGAATGGTTAATCCCATGAGAAGAAGAATGCAATAAAATGTTTGTCACATTGATTTTGAGTGCCTTTTGTTTCACACCTGTTGATTAGGATACTTTCTTTGCATCTGTTGTTTAATAATTTGCAGTGATCGCTAATCGTGATTGGGCACGTTGCTTGTTTTACGTCGAACATAACATTCGTTTTATCCTCTCACCTCAGTTAGATTTAAACAAGATGCGTCCGAGAGAATTTTCCACCTTAATTATGGCGCTAATAGCAACATTAATTTGTAATGCTTGGTGAAGGTAAACGTCCTTTTTGCATGGGGGAAAAAGTGTCTGGCTATCATGCCATCTAGAACTAATAGTTTTCCAGCTCATTAAATATGGTCTCTTGTGTCATTAGGTCCTCACAAGTACAGGCACAGGGCCCTCCTCACCATATTTTATGCTTATGATGGTGATGATTTTGAGCAAGGAGGTCGATAATACCTGGAGAATTTCCCAGTCATCTCAATGGTTGTTGCTTGGCTGGCATACTACTATTGCACTACAGATATTGTAGAAATAGTATCAGTAGGATGCTATTCTAAATTTAGCCTCAGTAATTTGAAATCTGTCATCTTTGATCAGAAACACTCATTTCTGGACATGGACGTTTTTGAGCCAATCACTTGAGCTGTAAATGCCACATGCCACAAATCACACATGGAGCTGCAGGAAAGTGACACTGATTGACTGATGAACATGCAAAACCGATGACGTCAAAAGCAGCGAACAGGGAAAAGAATAAAATGTTATTTATAATAATGTAATTTAACATTTTGTCTACTGCTATACACATGAATACGCAATAATTACTTTTTGTTCTTTGCTGATGTTTATGGAGGCACGGCAGCTTCTGATTAAAAGCCAAATTATATTGATTAATTAAAAGCAGTGATGTAGATATTTTAAAATGTGTTCACTTCTTGATCAAGACATTTTCTTGATTATAATTTCATATGGAAAGGAACATTGTTTGTTTCGGGCATTTCATGCAATTTACCATGAAAATAAAAATGCCTACAAATGATGAGAAATATTTAAAAAGTATTTAAAATCTTATAAGACGGCAAATCTCATGAAAATGTGCAGGTCAAATTTAAGCCTTGGGGAAAAAAATATATATATATATTTATAGCCTTCATTTTCAAATATATTTTCTTACCTCTTTTGATTTTGTGGTGAAATATAAATCAGGCTTTGTCTACATGAATGTGATTGTAATTAAAAATGGAATAATATAATATAGTATAATATAATATAATCATTTTAAAATGTTTTAATTAAAAATGTATTTCAAAACATGTCATATAAATATAATCAAATATTTACAATGATTGATTGATATAGTTATATGAATGGCAGTCAGTGGTGAAAAAGACAGTTTTTGCCCCCAGATAGTGTAGTTACGGCATCCACCAGCTGGGGTTAACTGCTAGTCAAGCTAGTGATGACCAGCCAAATGATTACTCCTTGGTGTTGAGGAAATATGAACACCAGAAGTTGCAGCTTTTATAATGGGGAATCAAAAGCCATTAGCAAACGCTTTGCAGCTGATCACCAGAGATGGCACTGTTGCGCTGCTGATATCCTGACAGGCTCCAGGGTGGCAGTGCCAGTTAAAGATGCAGCCTGTGAGGAGAGGCTGATGAAATCTCATACAGTGTACTTCTGGAAAAGACTTTTGTCAAAAA
This sequence comes from Spinibarbus caldwelli, assembly GCA_039654775.1. Taxonomy (NCBI): domain Eukaryota; kingdom Metazoa; phylum Chordata; class Actinopteri; order Cypriniformes; family Cyprinidae; genus Spinibarbus; species Spinibarbus caldwelli. Next base: position 23,034,196 of record CM077253.1, on the reverse strand, counting down.
TTACATTATTAAAAACCACCCATAGAAATAGCACATGGACAACAATAGCCTTTTCCATTTAATCATCTCCAGTCTAATAGAGCAAATGAGCTCTATTAGCTCTATGAGCTTTTTTTAAATGGTGAACTCTGCTGGTGATGTGCTATTACAGTTATTTGGTCTATTCTGATACAAAGTCTTTGCTATCAGGATTCAAAATTAACCTTTTCCTGCACCTGTCAATGTTGAATTTACCAGCAATAAAGACTAGATATTCAACTGTATTTTGCATTATATTTTTAACACTATATGAAATTGGTTATACTGAATGTTAAAAGATAAGCATGATATGAAAAAGACAACATGTTGTTTCCTAAACTGTTTTATTGGCCTTTATATGTCATTGTACTAAAGCTAATACAAATTATACATCATATACGGTCACACTTTATTTTAAGGTCAATTTCTCACCATTAAAGGGGTCATATGATGCGATTTCAATTTTTCCTTTCTCTTTGGAGTGTTACAAGCTCTTGGTGCATAAAGAAGATCTGTAAAGTTGCAAAGACCAAAGTCTCAAATCCAAAGAGATATTCTTTATTAAAGTTAAGAGTCAGCCACACCTACCTAAAACGGCTCGTTCTTACACCGCCTAAATGTATACGCAAAGAAAGAAGGCGCAACTTTCTCGCTCTATGTTGCTGCTTCCGCCAGTGCCATGTCGTGGAGAGGTGCTGTGTGTTTGAATACGAGTAAAGAGGACATAAGAAATCTGTGGCTGAGTTTTATTTACAACACTGTCCCAGAGCAGTACAACACAAATATTGGAGTTTGTGCTGCACACTTCACGGAGGATTGTTTTCTGAACATGGGAGAGTACAAGGCCGGTTGTGTGTAACCGGTCCTATTCACCCCGCTCCGAGCGAGATTTGAACCGTGGTCTAAGCGTGGGAGACGTGCGCTAAGAGTCACTAGATCAGGGGAGTGAGGTTTACTGGCTTGCTAGACACCACGGCTGTTACATGTAGAAAGACTTTTACTCAAAAGTGGGGCAGTTCCAACCTTACAAGGACAGTCTGGCGCTTCTGACTCACAGCCTGTAAGTAACCTTACGCTTTATTATTTTAAAAATCTGCTACTTACTACTCAAACGCGAGTGTAAGTAGTGCTTGTTGTTTGTGTTTCTCCGATCACAAATGCAGACATGGTGTTATGTTTACGCGGCGCGATGCATAAAAAGACAGTATAAGTCATTATAATCAGTAATTATGTCCCCACTGGATGCAACAAATGCCTCGTTTGAAATGGCTTTTAATGTTTCTGTGTCATCGTGGAGATGCAGCATCATATTATGGTAAGGGGCGTAACATTTCCATCACACGCTTGAGGTATTCGGCCAATCACAACGCACTGGATCGCTGGCCAATCAGAGCACATCTCGCTGTTCCGTTTCAGAAAGGCAGGGCTTAGAGGAGATAAAATAATGTAAAATATGTGGAAAAATAATGTGTTTTTTTTTTTTTTTTTTACTTTAAACCACGTAAACACATTGCATTACACCAAATACACACAAGAATGTTCTTTTTAGCACCATCATATGACCCCTTTAACTACAAATATCGCCTCAATAGGCTCCTAATTTGCTGCTTTATTAATAGTTAGTAAAGTCGTTAAGTTAGTTATAGCGTAGAAGATTAAGGGATCTAAAATGCAAAACAAGGCATTAATATGTGCTTTATAAGTAATAATTAACAGCCAATATGATAGTAATATGCAAGCAACTAGTTAATAGTGAGAAATGGTCCTTAAAATGGACAACTCACTAAAAAAAAAAAAAAAAAAAAAAAAATGCAACACAAATACTATATTACATAACTATATTAACTTATATAATTACCTCGCCAGTTTTATTTACTCACCAAATTGAATGAATTTTTACTCCCTGTATTTTGGACCTGTTGAAAGTAAGTTTTTTTTTTTTTTTTCCTTTGTTCTTGACATTTTTGATTTTGCACTTTGTCTTCATTGCTCTCCGAGTGATGTGGACTGGGCATGAGTCTGATGGCAGCTTGCCTTGAATTATACATAGAAATGGAAAGCGTCACTCACCCTGACAAGCCTATTTTCTGCCCTTCTATTTTGAACAGGAGAGTTAAGGACGGTAACAGAAATGGCTTCATTATGCCACATCTGCTGGATTTTGAATGGTGAATCTCCGCTGCTGGCTGCATGGACTAGTTTATAAAAGTCTCCGACATAAAAATGTTTAATGGAACTCACAGTTGATGGCTTTTTTTCTTTCTGCCAATATCATTATAGCCTTTGGCTCGAAGGTGAAAAATGTCAGTTTGGATTTTATGAATGCGCATGGCTTCCCATATGTCATTTTTAGGGAGTTTTCAAACTAGTGCATTTGGTATGGTCAGAGTTCAGTTCGCTTGGCTGGAAAGTTACAATATACATTTGAAACGAACAGTCAATTGTCAAATGCTTATCCTTTCTGGTTGGTTTAATTTAGTACATGCTAAATGTTGTGTCCACAAAACAAAAGCTAAGAAAGGTCGTTCAGTCTGAAGGACACTTTCTTGTAAATCTTTGTGACTTTGTGCCTTTGACAGCCACAAAGTGAAATTCAAACGTATTTAATCTTCAGCTTGAAAGATACTGGGCTTTTAAGTGTTCTTTAACTGAGTAAACAACTTTTTTATGCTAATCGTCTAACCCTTCTGATGGAACGACTTTGTTCTTTGCATCTTTTATGAAGGCTCATTATCTTACCAAACACAGCACGTTTCTGGTATCAGCCGTTTATGTCAATAGCGAGTTGGAGTGATTAAATAGTCTGTTTGGGTGGCAGTAATCTCAACGCTGTAAGCCTAATATCAGGACACAGAGGTTTGCCACCATATTGCTGTTTTGGGATATCAGCTTTACAAAATGGAGGCATCTGTTATTGATAAAATAATGGGACAGCTGCTGTAATTGGAGAGGGTAAAAAACTATAGGCCAATAATGTGCAGTGCCGTGATAAAGCTTATCTATGCTGCAGTAAAAGTATGACCTCCATAATGTTCCAGTCATGAATCCTGATATGATGAGATGAATGGAGAGACACAACAGGCTGGAATGTATGAAGATACAGCAGTATGCACTGTAATAATTCCCCATAATGCTGAAATAATAATCAAAAATGTACTTATTTTAGATTTTCTTGTTTGCTATTCTGTTCTAAGTTCTAACTTCTTAAAACTTCTTGAACAAGTAATGCATCTCAAAGCAGGTTTTCTATTACGATTAACCCTGATTTTTTAAGTCAACAGCAGCTGAGTTGGATCAATATATACTGTATATAGATTATGAAGTGATTATAAGTTTTTAAAGAAGGCATTTGTTTAAAACAATTAAGCAAATTAACTGGAACATTAGATTATTATTCCAAACTCTCTGAATTATTTGTAAATGCCAACTGTTAGGACTATTTTTATTGCATAGAAAATAAGGATTATTGCCTCATGTAGAACTATTTTAAAATTACAGATGGTGAATAATGACAAACACTTGAATACAGCCACATATGTTTGAACCAGAATCAGAAGAGAATGAACCAGTTTCACAACCACAAAGACAACAGCAGCCTCACACAGTTCACACACCCAGAAATAATAGAGATGCAAGACTGAAACTGCAGATTTGGCATATAGACATACAGTTGTGATGAGAAAACAATTAACAATCTCAGGAACGACAATGTGACTTTGTGTTGTGTTTATTCATTGAAAACTGACAGTGAAAATAATCCTCCCTGACTTTAGGTAAACATGAAGGTTTTTAAAATCTATATCCAGCTGTTTATTTTAGCGCAGGTAGCTTATGCTGCCGCATATGCCATAATATTAAGCAGTCAGGTGCAGTGCAGTTTTAACTGTCCCATATTTCAATGTCCACATTGTATTAGCAAGGCCTGCACTGATTATAATCCAGTGACCTTCATTAAAAAGAAACTTCAACTATGCAGAGATGCTTTTTTAATTTCATAGTCAGTGTTATCATTATAACTAAAACTATTAAAAATAATTTTCAGTAATTGAAATAAAGGTGGAATAAAATAACATATAAATACTAGAAAAACTTGAACAAAAATTATAAATGTTGTCCTAGCAACTAACTGAAATAAATACATTTAAGTTGAAGTACTAAAGATACTCAAATTAAACCTTAAAAAAAGATAAAATAAAATAAAAAAAACCAACAACTGAAATTTTGAAAATAAAAGCTAATTCAAAATATTAATAAACACTATAATAGTAGACAAATTATACGAAAATAACAATGTTCCCAGACAGAATTGAGCATAAGATTATTAAGATTATTAATTATTAAGATAATTTTAATTAATTTTTTTTTTATAGTGCAGTGAATTCTTATATGCCTGAAGATCAAATAAAATACAGGAAATTTTATATTAACCAAATATGCCAAAGACATAATATTACAAGTTTTTAATTTGTGCAGATTTTTTGGCCTTAAAAGGTTGAGGACTTCTACTCTTATAGCATAAAAAAATAAATAAATATATAAATAAATAAATAACCCTCAATAATGTTCTAATATTGAATGTATGGTGAATGAAATTAAATTATGAATTGCTACAGCTCTAATTAATTTATTATTCCAAAATTCCTGGAAATATGACTGACACCACTACCAAACTTTACCTGAACTTTCCAGTCATTCTCCACTGCCCTTCATCTGTTACCTAGCCATCATCAAACCCAAAGGAGCCAACAGAGACTCTAGTGTCTATTCACTTGCGTTTCTTTTGTTTCCCGTTTAATGAATTCTGGATTTGATTAATAAGTTTTAATAAGCGATAGGATGGGGAATAGCTGTGATTTTGGAATGGAAAAGGCCAATCTGTCCTTTTTGTCTGCATTTGATACCACTGTGCATTTTGTCTCTCATGGAGATTTGTGAGATTTATGCCCCATGTCACGATTCCAGGCTGATCATAAGTACTGTCAAGTTCTTAGTTAGCCAACAGGCCCTCAGAATCTCCTTCTGCATTGAAAACCGGAGTGTAGATGATTAGAAGGGAAGTTTGTTGGAAGATCCGCAGGGGCAAGTTGGTCTCTCCCCAAATGCTAGCCCTGCCTCATTAGGATGGGGGAAAAAGGTCTGGAAAACTAGAGGCTTAGTCTAAATCTGAGTGACAAAAGGACTGGAACCATCACAACAGCTTTGACGTTGTGATCAGCCTTATGGAAAAAATTCCCTTTTTTTCCCTAAGACATTTTTAGCCAATGACGAATGAAGAGCTGACGTCAAAGCCAGTGCCTTTCTTGCTTTAAAGAGCTCTTATGAAAAAAAATGGACACTGACAAGAGTTCCCATTTTTACGATTTATGTTACTTGCAAAAATAATAATTTAGTCAGAATACAGGCTACTTTTGAATTCCTGTCAATTTAATAGTAACTAATTTTACTTCTGTAATATGATATATTTTAGAGCATAGTGGTTTCTATATGATACTTTACATTGTTAGTGTGATTTGGGATGCAATTTAATCTAGCAGCCATTCTATTTAGGATGTATAGAATGCAAATTGGGGTGCAGCCCAAATCAATCACATACTCATCAGCTCCTTTGCTCCATCCAAATCCATTTGGATGCACTATAAGAAGCATCCAGTAAATTATGCATACGGTGTCACTAACTGAAATGGTAATGTGTTTCATCTCAAAGTTGTCAAGTTCTGAAATGCAAAATGAAAGATCTGTTGCAGTGAATCTGCTAGAGATTCTGTCATATCAAAACATGAAGCGCTCAGATGTGACAATGACCAATTAGCACTTGGCTTTACTTGTGATAGAAACTGTGAGGTCCCACTTTATATTAAGTGGCCTTAACGACTATGTACTTACATATGAATTAATCATTTAGTACAGTGCATTTATTGTATACATGTTTTTACATTGTACTTATATTTTAAAAATACCTGCATGTAATTACATCTGTAATTAATTTCTGTAATTACATTTATAATTATACTGTTGACATCTCTTAGACCTTAACCTACCCTTAAACCTACCCATACTACCAAACCTGTCCCTAACCTTACCCGTATCCTACCTCAATAGCAGCAAAAGTGTTTTGCAATACAGTATGAACACAGTAAGTACATTGTACTTTTTTATGTAAGTACATAGTCGTTAAGGCCACTTAATATAAAATGGGACCAACTGTGAATTCAGAACAATCTGTGTCAGATCTCAAAATTTTCTGTACATCTGATTGAAGGAAATGCAATAAACAAGGAAATTACAAAAGAAAAAAAACTTGCAATGTTCACCAAGCAGAAAAGAAAATCTAACTCTCAAACTCCCTATGAAACTATTACCAATGACTGACTCATGGTAATAACCAAAGTTTGTAGGCGACAAACGACAAACAACAAGCACTACTCTACACAGCTCAAAACTTGCGTTTGAATCGTCAGTGGCAAATTCTTTAAATATGAAAACATACTTACAGGCTGTGAGTCAGAAATGCCGGACTGTCCTTGTAAAGTTGGAATTGCCCCACTTTATAGAAACAGTCTTTGAGCACAGCTGGCAAGCTACTCCCAGGTTCAGGAAATAGTCCTCCGTTAAAATCCGCTGCACACACTCGAATATTTGGGTTGAACTGTTCTGAAACAGTGTTGTAAATACAACTTAACCACTGATTTCTAGTTGTGTCCTCTTTTGGAAGCCCAAACAAAGTAGTTTCACTTTCACAAGAAAACACAGCGTCTCCAGGACATGGCGCCGGCGGCAGCAACAACACAGGTGCATCTCAATAAATTAGAATGTCGTGGAAAAGTTCATTTATTTCAGTAATTCAACTCAAATTGTGAAACTCCTGTATTAAATAAATTCAATGCACACAGACTGAAGTAGTTTAAGTCATTGGTTCTTTTAATTGTGATGATTTTGGCTCACATTTAACAAAATCCCACCAATTCACTATCTCAACAAATTAGAATACTTAATAAGACCAAAAAAAAAAAAAAAAACATTTTTAGTGAATTGTTGGCCTTCTGGAAAGTATGTTCATTTAGTGTATATGTACTCAATACTTGGTAGGGGCTCCTTTTGCTTTAATTACTGCCTCAATTCGGCGTAGCATGGAGGTGATCAGTTTGTGGCACTGCTGAGGTGGTATGGAAGCCCAGGTTTCTTTGACAGTGGCCTTCAGCTCATCTGCATTTTTTGGTCTCTTGTTTCTCATTTTGTCTGCATAGCACTTTGATGGATTCAACTGCAGAAGGACTTGCTGAGGTCCATACACAAAAATTATGTGCTGATCTTCAGTCATTCCAGAATATCATACGTTACACATGGAAAAGACAGAGACATGTTAAAACAACACTATGAATAAAAATAAATAAATCTTGACAGAGAAAGTCAAATGTCATTGCAAGTTTACTTTTCAATTACCAAAACCATATTTTACAATCCAGAAAAGGCTTTTAAATTACATAACACAAGAAATTAGAACAAAACAACAAAAACGCTAATTTTACACATTTGTGACAATACTTATGCAGGACTGCTTATACAAGATATATGCTATTATTGCTTTTCAAACCTTTAATTTTTTTAACTGACCGTATATTTACGCAGCGTTGTATGGAAGCCCGTTTCCGCCACTGAATAAAAAATAAAACAAGGTAATTGAGACTTTTTATCTCACAATTTGGACTTTTTTTTCTCGCAATTGCGAGATATAAACTCGCAATTCTGACTTTTTTTTTCTCGCAATTGCGAGATATAAACTCGCAATTTTGACTTTTTTTCTTGCAATTGCGAGATATAAACTTGCAATTTTGACTTTTTTTCTCAGAATTGCGAGATATAAACTCGCAATTCTGACTTTTTTCTCAGAATTGTGAGTTTATATCTCGCAATTCTGACTTTTTTTCTCGCAATTGCTAGATATAAACTTGCAATTCTGACTTTTTTTTTCTAGCAATTGCGACTTTTTATCTCGCAATTCTGACTTTTTTCTCGCAATTGCAAGTTAATATCTCACAAATCTGACTTTTTTTTCTCGCAATTGCGAGATATAAACTCGCAATTCTGACTTTTTTTTCTCACAATTGCGAGACAAACTCGCAATTCTGACTTTTTTTCTCGCAACTGCGAGTTTATATCTCGCAATTCTTACTTTTTTTCTCGCAATTGTGACTTTACATCTCACAACTCTCACTTTCTCGCACCATAGGAAACAACTCTCCGTGTAAGGCTTTGCAGTGCTTTGTTCAGTTTGCACTATCAAAATGAATTAGATGAATGTTGCGTCCGAATATGATTTTTGAACACACATAAAAATGACTCATTATTCTCCATTTCTGTGTTTTGTGCTCGCGGTTGGACAGTACCATTACCACCGGGCAGGGTGCGGGATCACAGCTTTCAGACACAACATTCTTCATTTCTTTATAGTTCTGAGTTTGAGGGAGCTTCTATCGCGTCATTTTAATAACAGCTGTCAAGTAAAGAGCGTATTATTGTAACACGAGAGTGGATATATGAATGCACGCAGGTGGATTTCCTTCACTCTCGCATAAAGCACGCTTTCATCACTATGTTCTTGCTAGAAATATAAAACAAGATGGCGGCGCGTGCACACGCTGCGGCTTCTCTCTCTCCCGACAGAACGGTGTTTTCGTGTTTGTTATCTTGTAAATCGAAGTGTTTTTGTACGTCTTCGTCGCGTCTATCTGTCTTTAAACGCGCATACAGTCGTGAGTTTCTGCTCGACGTCGGCAGAACCACATTTTTAGAGTTAAACCTCGCGCACGCCGAAGAGCTGCGGGACCTCGGTCTGCTCCGGAGGCCTACAACATCACCGACCCCCACTGCTGCATCTCGCCCAGAGCGGAGGCGCCACAAGCGGCGCGAGAGGAAGCAGAAGAGGGGTAAGCGCGGAGGTATCCGGGCTAGGCTAGTGGCTAACCCACACAAGCCAGCTATCCCCACCATCGTACTGGCTAACGTACGCTCTTTAGACAATAAACTGGACTACATCCGACTACTACGCTCAACTCAGAGGACTGTAAGAGACTGCTGTGTTTTTGTTTTCACGGAAACATGGCTCAACAACAGCGTTCCGGACTGCGCCATTCAGCTCGACCAGCTAACATGCTATCGAGCGGACAGAGCTCTCGCCGAGGGAGGTAAGACCCGCGGCGGCGGGCTTTGTGTTTACATTAATGACGCGTGGTGCCGCGACGCTGTTGTGGTCTGCAAACACTGCTCGCCCCTGGTGGAGTTTATGATTATTAAGTGCCGGCTATTCTATCTACCGAGGGAATATACAGCCATACTGCTCGTTACTGTATACATCCCTCCCAGCTCCAACAACAACATCAGGAGTGAGGCACTGAATAAACTGTATCAGCACATCAGTGAGCAGCAGACAGCCCACCCAGATGCTTTTCTCATCTCAGCTGGGGATTTCAACCACGCAGACTTAAAGAGTGTGTTCCCAAAAATACAACAGCACGTAGACTTTCCAACACGAGGAAACAACACTCTGGACTTTGTTTACACCACCCAGAGAGGAGCTTACAAGGCCCTTCCCCTCCCCCATCTTGGCACCTCAGACCACATCACTGTCATGCTAATGCCTGCATACAGACCGGTCGTTAAAGTCACCAAACCTGTTCACAAACAGATACAAGTGTGGCCGGATGGGTCGTCAGAGGCACTTCAAGACTGTTTTGACACCACTGACTGGAATATGTTTAAGCAGGCTGCCACATACAATAACACCACAGACCTCCAAGAGTACTCAGAGTCTGTCACTGCCTACATCACCAAGTGCATTGAGGATGTAACGGTCACAAAGACCATCACTGTCCGGGCCAACCAGAAGCCGTGGATGACAGGGGAGGTCTACAGACTCCTGAAGGCTCGGAACGCTGCCTTCAGAGCTGGAGATGAGGTTGGCCTGAGGACAGCTAGGGCCAATCTATCCCGCGGCATCAGAGAGGCTAAGAGACAGTACTCCAGGAGGGTAGCCCATCGCTTCAGTGACAGCGGGGACACTCGGAGCCTGTGGCAGGGGATTCAGACCATTACGGACTATAAGCCCCCACCGCGCACCTGTGACAGCACCATCCCCCTGCTGAACGAGCTGAACGCCTTCTTCGCTCGCTTTGAGGCACAAAACAGCACCACTGCAGAGAAGACCCCACCTCCTCCCGGCGACCAGGTGATGACGCTGTCCCCGGACAGCGTGAGGAGATCCCTCAGCAGGATCAATGCACGCAAAGCTCCGGGTCCTGACAACATTCCTGGTCGTGTACTGAGAGACTGTGCAGCGGAACTCACTGATGTCTTCACAGACATTTTCAACATCTCGCTGAGTCAGGCTGTTGTCCCCACATGCTTCAAGGCTACCACCATTATTCCAGTCCCGAAGAAGCCATCTCCATCCTGCTTCAATGACTACCGTCCAGTCGCACTTACTCCGATCCTCATGAAGTGCTTTGAACGGCTAGTCATGCATCATATCAAGTGTGCCCTCCCCCCCTCCCTGGACCCCTTCCAGTTTGCATATCGGTCCAACCGCTCGACCGATGATGCCATCGCCACTGCCCTCCACCCAGCCCTCACACATCTGGACAAAAAAGACTCGTACGTCAGAATGCTGTTCATAGACTTCAGTTCAGCATTCAACACAATCATCCCTCAACAGCTCATTCACAAACTGGTCCAGCTGGGGCTCAACACCTCGCTGTGCAACTGGCTGTTGGACTTCCTGACTGGGAGACCTCAGGCAGTACGGGTCGGCAGTAACACATCCAGCACCATCACACTTAACACAGGGGCCCCTCAAGGATGTGTGCTGAGCCCCCTCCTCTTCACTCTGCTGACCCATGACTGCACACCGTCACACAGCTCCAACCTCTTCATTAAGTTTGCGGACGACACAACTGTGGTGGGTCTCATTAGTAACAGAGATGAGACAAACTACAGGTGCGAGGTGAGCCGCCTGGCCGGGTGGTGCAGTGACAACAATCTCTCTCTGAATGTGGAGAAGACGAAGGAGATTGTTGTTGACTTCAGGAGAGTGCACACTCAGCATGCTCCTCTGACCATAAACGGTGCGACCGTGGAAAGAGTGAGCAGCACCAAGTTCCTGGGTGTGCACATCACAGAGGACCTCTCCTGGACTGACAACACCGCAGCACTGGCCAAGAAAGCACAGCAGCGTCTCTACTTCCTCCGCAAACTGAGGAGAGCCAGAGCCCCGGCCCCCATCATGTGCACCTTCTACAGAGGCACCATCGAGAGTATTCTAACGAGCTGCATCACTGTGTGGTATGGCGCCTGCAATGCGTCCTGCCGCAAGACACTCCAACGCATAGTGAGAGCAGCTGAGAGGATCGTTGGTGTCTCTCTCCCCTCCCTCCAGGACATCTACAACACCCGTCTCACCCGCAAAGCCCTCTGCATTGCGGGTGATCCCACCCACCCGACACACAGCTTCTTCAGTCTGCTGCCATCAGGAAGGAGACTGCGGAGTCTCCAGGCCAGGACCAGTAAACTGAAGGACAGCTTCATTCATCAGGCTGTCAGGAAGCTGAACTCCCTCCCGACCTTGCCCCCCCTCCTCTCTTTTCCCCCACGCACCACTGAACTCTGACCCCCCCCCCCCCCCCCCCCCCCCCCACTTACACACTGTGACCCGCACCAGTCACTTAGTGCACCACTGGACTGCCCACTACCTCAGTCAGTATTGAACTGACCCCACTCAACTACCTCTTCTGTCACTTTAAACAGCCTGATAAGCTATTTTTGCACTACACTCTTTATATCTGCACAGTTTTCGTTTTGTTAAGCTCTTTTTGCACTACACTCATATCTACACAGTTTTGTTTTGTTTAGTTTTGTTTATTTAACCGATTTGCATTTCATCTGCCATGTGCCTTATGCCACTTAATCAAACTCTTTTCTACAATGTTCTTATTTGTATATTTGTATAGTTTGTTTTTATATTTTAAACTGTATTTAATTACATTCTACGTCTACTGTTAGTGTTTTATTGTTAACTGTATGCACCATGGGTCTGAGAGTCACGCAATTTCAATTCTCTGTATGTATGTGCTGTACATGTGGCAGAATTGACAATAAAGCAGACTTTGACTTTGACTTGACTTGAGAATTATCTTATCTCCTGTATTTAATGTTGTAAGATATCGACCAAGCAAGACATCCCCGATGAAAATTGTAAATAAGTTAAGGATTCATTATTTATTAGTTAGTATTATTATTTTAAGTATTTTTTTATTATTATTATCATTTAGTCAATTATATATGAAGAGTTCAGATGCATAAGCCTCTAAATGAACATTTTTCTCAGGCTCCTATGTTTATGTTCAGTTATTTCACTTTAATGACAATGAAAAGAACCTGTACCTGAGAGAAATGCTCATTTTAGAAGAAAATTTCATATGGCATTTAGAGGCTTTTGCATCTGAACTCTTCATGTGATTAAATTATCATTGCTATACACAATAATAATATAATAATGTTGTATGTATCTATAAGTTGGTCTCGTTCTGGTTGCAGTTCTTGCTGTAAACTAGGTAGTGTAAAATCTAAGAAGCATATTCAGGAAAACGTTTATGAAAATGTACAAACACAGGAAGCCTATAGCCTATATTCCAGATAAATGCCATCTAATTCAGGGGTGAAAATTCAGTTTCTTGAGGACCACAGCCCTGCAGAGTTTAGTTCCAACCCTGCTCAAAAACACTGTTGTTTAAAAAAAAAATATTCTGATTTATAGCTGAACCGTGTGTATTTGGATTGATGCTAAACTTTGCAAAATGAGTTAGGCTACTATTATAGTATTATAGGATTATTATGACTAGATGAAATAAAGTATGACGTACAGAGTAGGCCTAGTGATGTTCTGGTTTGGCATTATCAGTAACAACATCTACTCATAAGTCACTCAGAAAAGTTCTGATGAATGAAGTATTATGCTCTTGAAGGACAGTCAGATTCTGCTGTACCAGCACATAAAGGGATTTCTGGAAATAAAGCTGCCGATGAGCTAGCAATTATAGTGTTACAATAATATGCTCTTTACTTGACAGCTGTTATTAAAATAACGCGATAGAAGCTGCCTCAAACTCAGAACTATAAAGAAATGAAGAATGTTGTGTCTGAAAGCTGTGCTCCTGCACCCTGCCCAGCGATAATGGTACTGTCCAACCGCGAGCGCAAAACACAGAAATGGAGAATAATGAGTAATTTTTATGTGTGTTCAAAAATCATATTCGGATGCAACATTCATCTAGTTAATTTTGATAGTGTAAATTGAACAAAGCACTGCAAAGCCTTACAAGGAGAGTTGTTTCCTATGGTGCGAGAAAGTCAGAGTTGTGAGATGTAAAATCGCAATTGTGAGAAAAAAAGTCAGAATTGCGAGATATAAACTCGCAATTGTGAGAAAAAAAGTCAGAATTCCGAGATAAAAAAATCGCAATTGCGAGAAAAAAAGTCAGAATTCAGAGGAAAAAAGTCGCAATTGCGAGTTTATATCTCAGAATTGCGAGTTTATATCTCTGAATTGCGAGTTTATATCTCACAATTCTGAGGAAAAAAAAGTCAGAATAGTGAGTTTATATCTCGCAATTGCGAGAAAAAATGTCCGAATTGTGAGATAAAAAGTCGCAATTACCTTGTTTTATGTTTTATTCAGTGGCGGAAATGGGCTTCCATAGCATTGCGATGGATTCTGGTGAGGCACTTCAATAACTGAAAGAAAAGTTTGTACCATTACACCATGTCCTAACTACACGCGACGCCATGATGTCATGACATGCGATAAAAGGTATCTTTTCCATGTTAATCAGAGTTTTTGTCCTAACTAGCCACGACGGCGACACGCGAAATTTCTAATTTAGAAACGGTTTCTATTTCCGCGACATCGCAGCTGGAACAACAACATACAAACTATATGACAGTAGATAATCTTAGGTGATTATGTACTTTTTTTTCAAAGTTAAAGGTGTCAAATATGAGTTTAAATATCATATTGCGTGACCTTATAGCCATACTGAAAGCAACAATAGATAGTTGACCTCAGATCTTGAAAGTAAATTAAAGCAAAGATGACCGTTAAAACTGTGACTCACTGCGAACCAACAAGTGTATTCCATGACAAAGAGGTTATCAGTCACTCAGTATGAACATTTAATGATGTTAAAAAGGTTTAATATTTATGAATTAATTATAAACATATCCATTTCGTTGCAAGAGCAGTGCGCTTCCAGAGAGAGCCCGCCCACACATGGTTCTGATTGGCTGTGAAATTTGATTGATTCTGTCGCATCGCGGTGTCACGTCGCGTCTGGTGTGGACACCGAAATTGCTTGTCGCTGGAATCATGTCGCGTCGCGTGTACTTAAGACACATGTTAGGAACTCTGAGGGAGGTGCTCATTTGTTTCCCTTACAACGTGCAGAAAAATTACAGTTCGAGCAGCAATCATGTTTTTGTCCCTAATTTTAATCGTTCATAAGTTCATTTATTAAAATTCCCGCCATTCTAAATCCACACAGTTGTTCGTCGTGCTCCGTCTCGCGCTCTGTTTGAACGGTCTCTAATGCAGCACTGGGCTCAAATAATCAGACATAGACATCAAAGGGGGCTTGAGCACCTGCCCTTTTTCTTCCTCGAGAGAAAGTGCCCTTTTTTCTGGGGGTTTATTTATTTATTTATTTTTTAATAAATTAATTTATGTATATATGTGTGCATGTGTGTGTTCTGTTTGCGCACAGCTTTCCCTGACAAACAAATAAAAAAAATCAAAATATCAGGTCGGGTCGGGACATGTTGCCTTTGAGGAGAGTGGTGATGAACAAAAGAGGCTGCCTGTGCCTCGAATTTACAGCTAATTATCCAAAAGACAAAAGGCAAATATAGTTAATTTGTCTTGTTAACATCCATGACTCATGAGAACTACCATGTAAGTTAGCAAAAGTTTAGCTAAAGCAATACGAAGTCTAGTAGGATAGGTGCGCGTTCTGTCACTGCATGATTCAGTGCATTTAGAATGATCACAAAATTCAAGATATGGGGGCAGAAATGTATATATTTAAATCATTTCATATAGTTAATCAGTATCACGGGAAGACTTACGTTTTTTCCACCAAAAAGCAGCATGATTACAAATGTGATATTGATTTTATACAGCAGTTCAATAAACAAGAATTTAATATTAAGACACTTACGTTTTAGACACAATATTGACAGTTTTTCTCTATTTCACCAACAAATATAATTCCAATTTGCATCTCTGAGCAACAGGACGCTGTTTTGTTCCTGAATGAATCAACCGTTTAAACGATTCGGTTCAGTCGCGATGACTCACTTATTAACAGTGACTTGCTGCCACCTACTGACAGTTTGAATTTCACATTTAAAGTATCTTTTCTTTCTTTTTTTTTTTCTTTTTTTTATAATTTCAAATATCAGTATTCAATGTTTTATGTTTAAAATATCAAAAGAGTATTAATGCATTTGTAGCTGGAGGTTAAATGCATTCATGTTCTGCACTAAACAGTAGTGTGTAAATACATCTAAATGCCTCTTCTAATGCAGCTTCTGTGTTTTCTCTGCATTGCAAAGATTAATTTTGTCAATACTGATTTAATTTGTTGGTAACAGCCCAAATGACTTATTATTCTAATTGACTGATTCAGTTTAAGAATTTGACTGAAAAGATGATGCACACTTTTAGAAAAAAAGCACTTTATAAAGGTAAAAATGCCCATAAAAGGTAAAAATAAATTTAAACTTACTGGAAAAGATTAATTTCTATCACTGTTGTGAACTGATCACCACACAGAATATGCAGAATATCAAAAACTTTAGGAGTCAGCTGTCCAAGGTAGTCCTTAAGATACCAGCACAATAACACACTCAGCAAAATATTGTCTAATCATCATTATCAATAAAATCACAGAAAATATTGAGATATATTTTTCGTCAATATCGCACACCCCTAATATATTTAACCTATTGTTTAGAAAAAAAATTAAAATAAATATGAGTGTCCTTTTTTCCACTTGAGCCCCTGCCCCTCAAAATGTCTGTGCACGTCCCTGCAAATAATACATACCAAACAGTATATTCTCCAGATGAGTTCAGCTCAGTACCGCATGGGAGAATATTTAGTATAATATTTATATGGAAAATACTGTGGAACCGCGTGTATTTTGAGGCTTAAGAGTGCCGCGAAACTAACACTGACATACATTTAACTACAAAATATGACGCTTTAAACCATACTTGTACTTTTCTTAGACAACATACGTATATGAATACAAATATTTACTTACCAAATGTGTTGGTTTGAGAACATTTTCACGCTCTGTGGAGAAGCTCACCAAGATGGCTGACGAACGTCGTCTTTCTGCAAGTCTTCACGAGATCTCGCGATAAGTGACATTAAGAATGTGATATCGTTATTAAATTGATTAAACACATTTTTTTTAAGTTGAGGGGGCAAATTGCTAGTTTTGTCAACTTACGAACTAGTTGAGACAGTGAAAATTTAAAATATTAAGTTGAATGAACAAATTCATAAACTGCAAGTTGAGTCAACTTTAAAAAATAATTGAAACAACTGCGAAAACTTTTTTTTTGCAGTGCAGAGGAGACAAATTGTTGAATAAAGTTGTTATTTTTGTTTACTTTGAGTGCAAAATGTATTCTCGTAGCTTCGTAAAATTATGGTTGAACCACTGATGTTACATGAACTGTTTTACCGATGTCCTACTGCGTTCTGTGCCTTGATCGTGGTAGGACCCTTGCTGTCTATGGGTGGGCCAGAGAGCTCTCGGATCTCATCAAAAATATCTTAATTTGAAGATGAATGAAGGTCTTACAAGTTTGGAACACCATGAGGGTAATTAATGACAGAATTTTCCTTTATCCCTTTAAACGTTGTCATATCAAAATGGAAAACTCATCTACTCACTAGTCTGCTTTCTCAGCCTCATTGGGCTTATTGTCAATTTATTGTCATGTTGGGTTTTTCAAGAGAGCAAATGCTAACAAATATATGTCATCACGTCATCACAGAAAATTCCAAGGCGCAAAGAAAATATTAAATTTCCCACTTGTAATTAGTACTTTGTCTTTGTGTGTTCAACTCGTAAATATAATCTCTCTGAAATGACTTGAATGCATGACATGTCTGACTGGTTAGCTTGGGTCAGTTAGCCATGGGTCATGGCTTAGGTTATCATAAATATGTTATTATATTATAGTAAAAAGTGTTAAATGGAGAATTGCAGAGCAGCTGAGTAACTCCACTGAACATGAATGCTAACTTAAAATACATTTTCACTGGATTTTTAGCTACCAATAACTTGCTTTTGGGCACATTTTAAACTATAATACTACTATATTACTTAAGAGAGCAAGTGGGAATATATATAATATGTTAAAATAATGCCAGGTAATGGCCTGACCTTTTTCTCTTAAGCAGCTCTCAGACATGAGCCTGTTATTTTCCCTTTGATGGCTTGTTAATTATGTTCATTTGGGTAATGAAGAGTCTTCAAATAGATCAGTGTAAATGCAGTAATGTCTACCAATTCATGCACTCTTCCCTGCATCTTCCCTTCCCTCCATATCAGTTTTCAAATCGTGCAGGATGTTAAAATTGTTTTGAAGTCATAACATAAAATTCTGCAAGTAACTGTGTGAAAATTAGCCTTTATTAATCAAAACTGTACCTGTAACTCATACTCCATGTGAAAAGGAATAAAAGTTGTCAGAGTTTTACTGCCTCTAGTGTTCATTTCAAATGGAAACTGCAGTGAATCGTACATATAGGTACGTTTTTTTCAGTTTTGCAGAAATGTATGTAGAGGCACGTATTTCCAATGAGCCTTAGGTTGGTTTGTTTAGCCTAAAAGCTTTAATTAGCCTATTTTTACAAGACCTCACACACTTTCATTGAACAGAAGGGAAACATAAAGCCCTCATGCTTCCATTTTAGGTGCCAGAAATAGCCAGTGTTGCTGTAACACTGTTCTTTTGTGCTCTAATAAGAAATAACCTATCAACAGACTAACACTGAAGAGAAATCTTTTGATAGCTTGTCTAATATATCCATCAGAGGATCTAATATTGTTTCCTTCCACATTTTTCCCCCTGTAGAAACCCATTAATTCCACAGTTTAATGCTGCTTAACGTAAAACACTTTGCATTTAGATTCAGGCTCATTTGTCTGTCTGTAGACAGATTTTATCAATAAGGTGATTAATAAATTTGGTCTTCCAAGGTCACTGTCTCAGTACATTTAAGCCATATTAAGCCTTTCCTTTATAACAGTTTTCTATAGATAAAGCTTAACGTAAACCTTAGTAATTTGTGTGGGCTCATCAGTTTGTCTGTACACAGCAGGCTATTCATTATAAATAATTTACAAAAAAAAAAAAAAATGTTAAGCTTCTTTGTGTGGCTTCTATGGGGGAGAAAACTTGTAACTTAAAAATGTAGTCTTTCTCTGTGAATTATGATGTTGGAAGTGAAATTATGATGTTATGATGAAATTATGATGTTGGAAGTGAAGAATCAACAACTGGCAGACAATCTGAATGAGTTCTACTGCAGGTTTGAAAAAACACCCCACACCCACCCTGAACACCTCTCCACACAACCATTAACACCTCCAGCAACCCCCCTCTCCCCCACACCTGCAGTTCAGATCAGTGTAGATGACATGTGCCAGGTCTTCAGAAAGAACAAAAGAAGGAAAGCACCAGGCACAGACGGTGTGTCACCAGCCTGCCTAAAAACCTGTGCTGACCAGCTGGCCCTCATCTTCACACAGATCTTCAACAGATCACTGGAGCTGTGTGAAGTCCCTTCAAGCTTAAAACGCTCCACCATCATCCCCGTCCCAAAGAAACCCAAAATTACTGGACTTAATGACTACAGACCTGTGGCTCTAACGTCTGTGGCCATGAAATCATTTGAAAGACTGGTTTTGGCTTATCTGAAGGCCTCCACTGGACCCTCACTGGACTCTCTGCAGTTTGCCTACATAGCAAACAGGTCAGTGGATGATGCAGTCAACATGGGACTGCACTTCATCCTGCAGCATCTGGACAGACCAGAGACTTATGTGAGGATCCTGTTTGTAGACTTCAGCTCCGCTTTTAACACCATCATGCCGGACACCCTTCAGAATAAACTAACTCAGCTCTCCGTGCCCACCTCCGTCGGTCAGTGGATCACCAGCTTCCTGACAGACAGGCAGCAGCTAGTGAGGCTGGGAAATTTCTCATCCAGCACCCGCACCATCAGCACTGGAGCTCCTCAGGGCTGCGTTCTCTCTCCACTGCTATTCTCCCTCTACACCAACAACTGCACATCTAAAGACCCCTCTGTCAAGCTCCTGAAGTTTGCAGATGACACCACACTGATCGGCCTCATCCAGGATGGTGACTAGTCTGCTTACAGACAGGAGGTTAAGGAGCTGGCTGTCTGGTGCAGTCTTAACAACCTGGAGCTTAACATGCTCAAAACTGTGGAGATGATCGTGGACTTCAGGAGAAACCCCCCTGATCTCCCCCCACTCACCATCATGAACAGCACTGTGACTGCAGTGAAGTCATTCAGATTCCTGGGCACCACCATCTCCCAGGACCTGAAGTGGGACAATCACATTGAGTCCATTGTGAAAAAGGCCCAGCAGAGGTTGTACTTCCTTCGCCAGCTGAGGAAGTTCAACCTGCCACAAGAGCTGCTGAAACAGTTCTACTCCGCCATCATTGAATCCATCCTTTGCACTTCAATAACTGTCTGTTTCAGCTCAGCTACCAAATCTGACCTCAGAAGACTACAGAGGGTAGTCCGGACCGCTGAGCGAATCATTGGTATAACCCTCCCCACTCTCCAAGAACTGTACTCATCCAGAGCGAGCAAAAGGGCTGGCAAAATCACTCTGGACCCCTCACATCCAGCACACTCCCTCTTTAAACTGTTGCCGTCTGGTCGATGCTACAGAGCTCTGAGCACCAGAACAACCAGACACAGGAACAGTTTCTTCCCTCAGGCAATCCATCTCATGAACACTTGACACTAAACGTGGAACACACAACACTATTATACATTATTTATTCACCACACATACTTTTTTATTTATTTTTATTTTTTTTCATTTCAAATTTGCACATATCATAACTGTACATATATAATTGTCTATATTATATATTGTGTTTTTGCTATTTTGTACATTGCCTATTTGTATATTTGCATATTATTCTTTTATTATCTGTGTCCTGTCCTGTAGCTGTCTTTCTGTTGCACTGTGGAGCTTCTGTCACTATAACAAATTCCTCGTATGTGTAAACATACCTGGCCAATAAAGCTCATTCTGATTCTGATTCTGATTAATGGAACGAAATAATAATGGTCCTAGGGTCAATGACATGACATAAATCTATGAATTTATAAAAAAACAAAAAAAAAACAAACAAACAAAAAAACCTTGCTTTTCTGTGAATTGCATTATAATTCTTGTCAGTGCATTCAGCAGTACACTTATATTTCATATTGCAAAGAAGTAATTAGGAAATTACATGTAAAGCTGTCCCACTTAAGTGGGTCAAAAAGCTAATTATATATAATATAAATTTATGATACATTTCCATTTAACTGCAATTAAGATGCAGTTAAGTGTCTGAAAACATAATATTCAGTTACATTGCAGTTAAATAATATATTTTAAAGCATATTATTTTTGTAATATGTAGGCCTACTGTTGGCCTATGTGTGAGTGTTTTAGTCAGTATTGTTTCACATTTTACTTTCTTTGGAAGCTGTTTTCTGAGTGATCACCAGTGGTGTATAAAGTACCTGAAAGCCACACTCAAGTAAAAGCACAGATATCTTACCAGAAAATGACTTTGGTAGAAGTTGAAGTCACCGTTTAGTATATTACTTGAGTAAAAGTTTTAAAGTATGTGATATTTATTGTACTTAATTTTGAGTTTTAACAGACTCAACGTGTAATAAATCAATGTGCGTGCACTCTGTGTGTGATTTGGTGATATAGCCTACTTGATAATGTCAAATCGCACATCATTACAACAACACTTACCATATTATCGCAGACCAACGATATACTGTATATCGCACACCCCAGACTCGACTTGAGTGGAAAATGAAATCATTTGCGGTTGTGCACGCACTTGTTCACACATGAGCAAAGGTGTTTTTAGTAGTCTAACTTGCAAATGCCAGACCACTGATTCGTCAAACCTGCTTTCTTGCAGTATGTGTTCTTCTGACTTCTGACTATTTTGTAGTAAGTAACGAATATGCTTTGGGGAAATGTATCGGAGTAAAAGTATACATTTTAATTAGGAAATGTGGAGTAAAAGTAAAAGTTGGCTGAAATATAAAAACTCAAGTAAAGTACAGATACAACCAAAAAATACTCAAGTACTGTAACGAAGTATTATTACTTCGTAACATTACACCACTGGTGATCACTGTGCCCTCAACACATCCTTGGCAGGATTAGGACACTGTAATTGATGTGCAATTAATTTGCAGTGTATGTCTTGATTACGGTCAGCAAATTCCATCTTTTTTTTTTTTTTTTTTTGTGAACACAACCTGAGGCAAATTCCAAATGAGCTGGGAAAGAGTGGGAAGTTTGCTTATCAAGTATAAATACATAAAAAATTAAAAAAATTAATCAAATGAGGAGGGCCTGAACATATCAATCTAGCCAACGAAAAATCTAGTGTCAATTCTGGGCACATGCACCATCTCTCATTCGCATAACAGCCAATTTAGCTGATGAATAAACAGCTCCGCTGAGTGCTTTGATGCCTATGTTGGATTTTCATAAATTTAATTTTGGAGGACATGTTCAATGATCACCTTTAGCCCCTGACAGCCTTCTGTCCCTTTGCCCTTATTACTGGCACTAACGTAAGGCCTACGAGGGCCAAGTGGGATTTGTGGGTGTTTTGTGCCGACACACACATAGCATTTAGATTAATTACTTGGCACTTACTAGAGAAAGCTACAAATCACAGGGCGAGACAACGGGTATGATTTCCTTGAGAGCTTGTGGCCTCAGGGCAAGTAGGTCAGTGGGTCAATAGCAGGATGTTCATTTATTTATTATTTTTTTTTTTTTGCCTTATCTATTAATTTATTCAAACATACATTGAACGCTGTTCAAACATAAAATAACTAGAATACACCTATTCTATGCACTTCTATCTCTAAAACCATTCAAAATCATTTTTGGTTATGGAAATAAAGCTTAAAATAAATAAAATCATGTAAACTTAAAAACTTGAAAATTAGAAATGCTGCCTGGGCATCTAGCTGAAATAAAGTTATAAATTGAAGTACTAAAAACTATTTAGTAGCTTATATTTTGCTTTAAACTATTTTTATTTCAGTTTTAATTTTAGTATTTATTTTGTTTTAGTAGCTTATTTTATTTAAAACAAAACAAAATAAAAACTAATCAAATGACAAAAGCACATGGCAGAATTACTAAAACTTAAAACGTGATAATAAAAAGCTAATTCAAAATATTAATAAACACTATACTTCAATTCAATTTCAGCACCATGAGGTTTGACCAGCAAAATATCACGTGGGACAACATGCTTGAAATATTTATAAACAGAAAATTATATTATATTAAGGACCCCAGTGACCATGTGGAAAGCTGTAAATACATCTCTTAAAATTTAAGAAACTTATTTACTTGTCAAGATATCAGAAATAATTTGGGCTTTTTATGATAAGGCAAGGTAAAATGTCATGTGGTGACATTTAAAAATTCATTCTTATAAATTCATAACATTTGTAAATCCATTAAAATATTTAACACGTGTTAAGATGAAAAAAGAATATGCTATTACTTATTACTTACACCCCCTGACACATGATGTTTTTTCAAAAACATATGGAACCAACATGGATGCAAAGATTTGTACACTTATTTTAAAATAGACTTTAATGAGATTTGTCCTTTTCATGTGTATACTCTTATTTCATTGACCCCTGTTATACCTGGAGAGGCTGTATTTATTTATTTATACATATATTTAGGAGCATTTGAGCCAATAATCTTAGCTGTAAAAGCCATTTGACTAGAGCCAAAAGGAAATTATATCATGACAACACTGACGGGCTGATGCCTTCACACAGCAGTCATCAAGAAAAAGACAATATGATGCATACAGTGGTTTTGACTGCTGGCACTGGTAAAACAACTGAAACATTAGTCATATTTATGTTGCTCGCAAAAGTCTTTCGTCAAAACACACTTGGGACTAACAAGGCCATGCTAACCAGTCAAACTCTGACCGTACAAAAAGATTCACAGTTGTACATTTCATTCATCACTTCGATAGCTCAACCTTGCCTTGGGCAGCAAAGAAAACAAAATGCATTAAAAACAGAACGCCGCTATGATCCGTTTCTTTACATACTGTAAGAAAATGTGCTCTAGGAAGAGATAAAGAAACACTACTCAGCATGCCAGTCAACAAAATGCCCCATGAAACCAGTACAAGTGTGATTCATGGTGAATACGGGAGGGGAAGTGGCTTATTTGCATATAATGAAAGTCAAATGCTAAGAATTCATTAATGCAATAAGCACACATTCTTTTTGGATGTCAAACATGTGAAATAACAGCGAGGAAATGCTGCCTATGCAAACATATTCCCCTTGAAATATGTCCTGTGTGCCAGCAGGAAATGTATATTTACTTCACAGGAAGATTTTTGTTGTTGTTGTTGTCTTTTTTTATTTATTACTTTGAATGACAAATGCATGCTGTCTCATTTCTTTTATTGTTTTATTTTTGAATTGTATAAATATTAAAATGAGCTCAGCTTTTCACTGTCATTTGAAAGGCAAAAAAGGGTTTAAATATTAAGTAACTTTTTGGGTAGTTTGCACCATAATTTATACGGATGAAGGTGCGCAACAGCCAGTCAGCTTTATTTCTATGAGATTTCTTCTTTGAGCTGAGCTAGCATTTGCTCTCGGCAGTCAATAAAGTATGTCCACTCAAGATTATTCAGTAATATTCAACGCATATTTCAGCTACAATACATCCTCTTCTTCTGTAATTGTAAGCCCCTTTTTAGTACTCTTAATTCTATAAATCATTCAATTGAAAGTTTAGCGTAGCATTCAATAGTCATTTGCCTTATCTTTGGTTTCGCAAGAAATTTAACATGAAAAAGATGATATACTCACACGAAAGATAATTCACTTAATTCACGTCATGTATAGAACGCTAAAGTCTTTAACTGGGATGTTTTCAAAGCGGCCTCGTTGTCATCTGATTAAGTATTTGATTTCATTCATCAAATTGTCTTAATTACTGCTGACTTGAACGTCCTTGAAAAGCTACCCAGTGTAGATTACATGTATTTTCATCTAGATGATTAATGACAAGATTTATTCATTGCGAAAAGTGCCTGGCTGTCTTCAAAGACATTCAGTGTGGAGCAGTAATTTGATTCAATTACTGGCAAGTGCTTCACAAAGGCACAATCAATTCAGTGGGGTGCTCACAAATATAGCTGTACATATTGCTATTAACGCTATTATTGCTATTAATTGCTATTAAGTTGATTGAAAGCCATTTGTTTCGATTGGGAGGCACAAAGACCATTACAACAAACAAAGCAGAAGAAAGTGCTCCTATATGTTTGTACAGCCTCCTCCCCTCTAAAAGCAACATTACAGAAGCTTGAACAAAGTACTTGTTCGATTATGGTCCAAGAAAGCCCAGTTTAATAACTGTAATGGTGCCATATGCCCCAGGAGCCTCTGAAACTGTTTCAGTGGGACCGCCGTCCTGCTCTTGAACGTATTCAAGCAGTTCAACACCGACTGAGCACGTTCCT
The DNA here is from genome assembly GCA_039654775.1 of Spinibarbus caldwelli. Classification (NCBI taxonomy): domain Eukaryota; kingdom Metazoa; phylum Chordata; class Actinopteri; order Cypriniformes; family Cyprinidae; genus Spinibarbus; species Spinibarbus caldwelli. Next base: position 23,009,224 of record CM077253.1, on the reverse strand, counting down.
GCGTGAGGCGTGCTGTCTGTTCAACCGAGTCCAACTCCATACCGAGAAAAGAGATCCTCTGCGTCGGGGAGATTTTGCTCTTTTCCCAGTTGACCTGAAGGCCCAACTGGCTGAGGTGCAAGAGCACCAAGTCCCTGTGTTCGCACAACTGATTCCGAGACTGAGCTAGTATGAGCCAGTCATCGAGGTAGTTGAGAATGCAAATGCTCTGCTCTCACAGGGGAAAAAGGACTGCCTCCGTAACTTTCGTGAAGACACGGGGCGACAGGGATAGCCCGGAGGGCAGGACCTTGTACTGATGTGCACGTCCTTCGAACGCAAACCGCAGGAATGGCCTGTGGCGTGGAAGGATCGCCACATGGAAGTACGCATCCTTCAGGTCGATCACTGCAAACCAATCTCGGGGATGGATGCACCTGAAGATGTGTTTCTGCGTCAGCATCTTGAACGGTAACCGATGAAGGGCCCGGTTCAAGACACGCAGGTCCAAGATCGGTCGTAACCCACCGCCTTTCTTGGGTACAATGAAGTAGGGGCTGTTAAACCCCATCTTCATATCGGCTGGAGGGGCTGGCTCTATCACATCCTTCGCCAGTAGGACTGCGATCTCCACACACAATACAGGAGCATCGGCCGCCTTCACTGATGTGAAGCGGATGCCGCTGAACTCGGGGGGACGCCGGGCAAACTGAGTTGAATAGCCGAGTCTGATGGTCCGCAGGAGCCAGTGAGAAGGTTTGGGTAGCCAGGCACCATACAAGCCATGCAAGCTGGACCAGCGGGACCACCAATGTACCCGCGGTGGGGCAGCGAAGTGTAACGCAGGGTGTCTGAGTCTGAGTGTGTGGTGCAATGCTTACCTAGTTCCCTGGTTTGGCAGAGGGTGCGTGAGTAGGACTTTTGATGACGCTCTCAAACCGCCCGCTGCTGCCTACTGGTGAGAGAGGAGGATTGAGTGTGGTCCGGTGTTGGTCCGTTTGCAACTCTCCATGCCCTCTTGGAACCCAGAGACAGATAAAACTGCTTTTATCGAGATTTTTGGAAACAAAAAATTCTCCACCCTGCCCTCCTCCGGGGGAGGGAGAGGTGCATTCACCATCTCCCAAAGAGCAGTTCCCTCTTCCTCTGGGTCGCCCATCCCGGGGCCTCTTGCTCTTCCGCTCACCGCTAGGCTTGACGGGTGCTTGGATGGGCGGGGCGGCCTGCCTACGTCCAGCTCCACGGCACTGCTTGACTGGAGGCTGCTGCGGATGCGGCACAGGAGTGGGGGTGGGCGTAGGGGACTGCCCTCGGCGACGAGCAGGCTGGGGCGCTGCAGCCGGCAGACGGGGGGTGGAAGCAGCTGCCCGCCGGGGCAGGACGTGTTGGATCGCCTCAGTCTGCTCCTGTGCAGCCGAGAACTGCTGGGCATGTTCTGGTCTGGGACACAGGGACCTTGAGGAATCGAACTTTGTCGGCGTCCCTTATGTCAACCAGACACAGCCAGAGGTTGCGTTCCTGGACCACAAGTGTGGACATCGCATGACCCAGAGAACTCGCGGTGACCCTCGTCGCTCGTAGCGCGAGGTCAGTTGTGGTTCAGAGCTCTTTCAGAACTTCCGGATCGTGACCACCCTCGTGCAGGTTCCTCAGTGCTATAGCCTGAAGAACCTGCAGTAACGCCGTAGCGTATAAGGCAGAGGCAGCTTCTCTACAGGCCGCATAAACATCGCCGGACAGACCAGAGGAGTACCTACAGGCCCAGGAGAAGAGGCACGGTTTGCCCTGCCGGGTGAAGGCAGTATTAGGACACAACTGCATCGCCACCAACTGCTCCACCGGGGGGACCCCCGTATATCCCCTAGCTGCACCACTGCCGAGGGTGGTGAGGGAGGAGGAGCTAGCAGGTCGGTTTCTGGCAGTAAAAGATGCCGTACATGACCTTGTAAGCCCCCCATGCACCTCCGGGAAGAAAGGGCAGGGCGCTGAGAACCAACGCAAGCTACCCCGAGAAACCAGTCGTTCAACCTCGAGGGCTCGGGACACGGTGGAGGTCTCCACTCGAGCCCTACCCCCTCACTGGCCCGGGAAAGCATAGCTGTCATTTCCGAATCTTCCTCTCCAGAAAGCTCTGACTCACCCTCTTATGCAGCGATCGACATCCGGTCGTTGGGAGGAGTGCCGAAGGATACCGCTGGTACGCTCTTTGAGAAGGCCCAGCGCGTTCCCTCGGCCGCTCAACTGGTTGCGGAGCGCAAGAGTAGCAATGGTCCCTCGAGGCTTGGTTCCCTGGAGGGTTTGCCACCACTGTAACCCTCAGACCACCCGTACACTACCGCCTGAAGTAGTCCTCGCCTGGCTGCAGCCAGGACGAGAGCCAGATCGATGCAGGCAACGGAGCTCTGCCCCTTTTGAGGTAATGGAGCCTAGTCCGCAGCTCCGAGATGATCATCTTCCCGCAATGGGAAGATAACTCATCCACAAACGCCACCTCAGCGTGCTTTATGCCCAGACACGTGAGGCAATGATCGTGACCATCACCCAGCGCCAGGTAACGACCGCATCCAGAAACACATGAATGGTACGTTGTCTATAGCAAGACCCACATCATCTTTAAAAAGACGCACCCGTGAATGCTCTTTTAGGGAAAAAGCTTTTTTAGCATGCTGAAGCACACAGGGGAGATGGCCGCTTGCAACACAAACAGGGGGTAGTGCAGCCTGATGTGTGCAACCCACCGACATGGGAAAACCACCACTGCTGAAGCGCCGTACCACCAACACGGAGAGCTCTCAAAGAGCGCGCTGAACTCGTTCAAACTTCTTCTCTCAATATAGTAGTCAGGAGCAAAACGATGTGATCGCTCGGCTCTGAAGCAAAAAACTGAGTATGCGTTGCACCTGCTGCCTATTTATGCTCGCGCTGTCAGCTGGATGCAATCATCGCATGCCAATGTGCATTGGCTTGTTTAGTTTACACTCGAAGTGGATTGATCTCTCTAAGCGAGATCCCAAAGTCGGTCATTACCGACGTGACGTCGAGAGTGACCGACTGAAAGGGAACAGGTTATCATCTGTTGGTGTGGCCACTAAATAGTTACAGTTACCTATGTACTGGAGTTTTTAGTGCACTCTAGAAAATCCTGGGTTATTTTTTTTTTTTAACCCAAATGCTGGGTTGAGCCTTTTGGGTCATTTTTTCAGTGTTTGGGTAGTTTTTGTGTTTACCCAGCTCCTGGGTAAAATGTAACAACCCAATGTTTGGGTAGTTTTTTAGTTTTACCCAGCTCCTGGGTCAGACGTAACCCAGCGGTTGAGTTATTTATCACGGGGGTTCTACGTCCTCTTCTGGAGAGAGCCGTTCTAAGCGCCATCGAATTGATGCATTTCTTCGGTAAATACAGGTTTGTGTACATTTTATTATATATATATAAAATAGTTACTGCGCTGTATATCGTTCAATTTCATGCAGAGCAACATACAGGCATGTGATGTGAATTACCTAAACGTTGGTCTCAGCCACCTCGTAAAATATTTACAAATTGCCGTGAGATTGGGCTGGTCTTATCTCATGATGGAAAAGCCTGGTACTCTGCATAAAATAAACTATTTTATTCATAAAGATACAGAATACAAATACTTTGGATGTTAAAATATTTCCTCAGTTTGTTTTTGGGCAGGTTATGAAGACAGTCGCAGTATATTTCAGCTATGAGTAAAACACAGGGCGGCGGTCTTAGAACACGAACACGACTCCAGCTCGGGCATGTGAACCAGCGCCGTTACGGTGGAAACGGAATAACAGAGACTGGACAATTACACGTGAATTACTTCTGTTTAATGTTTACTTTTAATGTTCGTTAAATGAGTTTAAATATATTTATAAATAAATAAATATTTATACATAAAAATGATAAACAATGCTGTAAATGATAAATAAAAGAAAATAAAGGAAGTTATCATGCAAACCAGTGGTTGTGTGGAGTATTTTACAAAAGTTTAGAGGATTTAAGTTAATCTGTAAACATTATTTCATGTATAAAGTAAAAAATATGCTATATTATAATAAAAATGAATCAACCCATTAGCTGGGCTAAATCAACCCATTATGATGGGTTAAATAAATAACCCAATTTGCTGGGTAAAATTAACCCCAAATGTATTCTGTCCTATATTTACCCAACCCTTGGGTTAAAAACAACCCAAATTGTGTTTTTTAGAGTGTGTGAATGGGCCTTTGAAAGAAATATTGCCATATGAATGAAGGATGCTGTGGCAACATTTTTCCACCCAGTATCAAACATAACTATTGTAAATGATGGCCCTGTCAAATTTTATATATGACTTTTGTCAAGGTAAAATTCATTCCAGTTAGAATATTTTATGTGACCATGTAGTCAAACAATCAAACAATCTTATGTAATTCATACAGTTTTGTAACAAACAAACAATAAATAAATAGTTTGTTTAGCATATTGCTTTTATCTCAATTTGTATTCTGTATAGCTCAAACTATCAAAAAATAGCAAACAATTCTAAAAAAAGAAGTGTGCTTAGCTGTATTGAATGTGCACTTTCAATTTGTTTCAAATGATAAAAGTATATATTTAAAAAAAAAAACAAAAACAAAAAAAAACTGTACTTGCAGCTAATATAACATTAATGAAATAAAAGACCACCTAAGTAAAGAGAGTACACTTTCATGTTTCTTAACAGACTGAGGTACATTTTTAAACAGTGCACTTTGTAGTGATGTCGAATGTAATATTTTATTTTAAATTATATTTTAAACCTTTATGTTTTAATAATATTTTTTTCATGCTTTAAAGTAACTTGTTTTGATGTGTTGACTAACAAATAAAGCAAATGTAAAGTGTTTCATTATAATTTTAGCTGCAGTGTGTTATGTAAGGGATAATGTATACAGCCCGTTGTTATAAAAGAATAAACCCTGACAGAATGACAGGGTTTTACAAAAAATACATGTTTACATTAAAATTAAGAGTAATCTATTATCAGAGATAAAAAAGTAATGTCCATATGGCAGAAATTTACAGTTCTAAGATAATACAAATGATGCAGTCATGTATTAGTTTAAGCAGAAACAATGAACACATTAAAGCAATGATTACATGTTGTGATCATAATAGGCATCCCGAGGCAGAAAAGCAAATAGGAAATAATATTTTAAAATGTACTTCTTTTTCATGAAGGAAAATAGCCAGATATTTTATATAATCCTCTAAAATGAGGTTAAAAACATTACCAGAATGACATTTTGGCAGTTGTTTGAACAAACATCAATACAGCAACATCAGCAACAAAAAGTTCGAAACGCATCAACACTTTAAATTGTGTTTACAGATGGCCTAACCGTCTGTACCTGTTTGATTTTGTATGCTGGTTTTAAACAGGACTTTGTTACAGAAAATCGTTACACATTCAAACCTTGTAATTACACAAGTCGAAAGTCACACATTAAACTGCCCCATGTTTGTCCCTAAAGTGCCTAGTGACTAAAAATAACCACCAGTTGAGAATCTACACTGAAAATTTACCATTGATTTGGCCCATCCACATCAGCATTAGGTGTCTGAGGTGGGAGACGTGATAATGGGTTTATCTCACCTGCTGCTATATTCATCAAACTTGTTTTCCTGACAAGTAGAGATCTCACTACATCTACACACATGTGTAACACTTTTCTCCTGCTTCTTGCTCCTTTCTGCTGCTCCTCTTTGGCTTCAATTTGTGCAGCCAAGGCTCATTGGAAATATGTAAGTATGGCTACATTTCTACATAACATGAAATGTGTTGCTGCACTTTTTCAGATGATGTCCACAAGAGGCGCTATATGCTTATATGTCCACAAGAGGCGCTATATGATAACTTTTCTTTAATAAACGGGTTTATTAGACAGCTTAATGTCATGTAAAAAGGTGCCTGTGAGTAAAATGGTTGAAAAATTATATTGCATTGCTTTTAGCATGTTTCACGTCAGTTTCAAAGTGAAATACAGCTGCAAGCAGTGATTACTGGGGTTCTAGCGCTTTAAGGCATTTAAGCACATATGAAAAAATACATTACATGTTATTTAACAAGCCTGTAACCACCTAAATCAATGATTAAATATAGGATTTTTTTTTTTTTTTTTTTTTAACAATATAAAAAGTATGATTTTTAACCATGACTGTTATAGCACCACCTATGGTTGGATTTCCATAAAATTTTGCATGCTTGTTTAGAATCATCTGTCGCATGTGCTCACCTAGTTTCATGAAGTTTTGGGTTTTCGTTTAGGTTTTTGGGTATATTTGGACACACCCCTTTTCTAAACGACCCCATTATATCTATCCAAATGGTAAAGTTCAAGATTTTTTGATAATTATTGACCTAGAGAGTCCAGAGAATTGTACTGCAGTGTTTTTTTTTTTTTTTTTTTTTTTCGAGACTGAGCGAAAAACCTAGGACTGGTTCGCAAAAGTATTTTTTTTTTTTTTTTCATATTCTCAATTATTTAACAAACAATTTGATTGATAGCAGTGGTTCTAGAGGCAAAGTTGTTTGGAATGAGGAGGTCTATCATAATTGTTTACGCCCTTGATAAATATGATATTGCCCCCCCAGTTGCTGATTTCTTTCAAACTTCTTACAGACCTTTAGGGCCATGGGTCAAACAGGTCCACTGAGTTTCGTTCCAATCGACCTCTGTTAACCTTGTCTAATAGGTACTCAAACTTCACATACTTCATTTTCATATGGATCGGACAAATGGCTGCGTAGTTATAGCCATTTTTATGTTTTTTTTTGTTTTGTTTTCTTTTTATAGCACCACCAAGTGGCCAAGCTCCAAGCTCCATTTTTTTGTCATGTGACCTCAGATTGAGCTCTTACAAAAGTGTTCTGAATTTGGCAAAGATATCTCATTCCATTCAAAAGTTATAGCCATTTTAGGAAAAGTGGCCCTGCTCCTTGCGAACGTTTTTGCGTCCCTTCGCGACGGTGAGTTGAAAGTTCAACTTTTTTTTTGATAATTATTGATATTCACTCTCCAGACAATCTGTCTGCACTGGTTTGTTTCCGGTCGGGTGAAAAACCTAGGACTACTTCGCAAAAGCAGGTTTTTCAAAAAAATCCAAAGTACCTGAAAATTTCAAAACGGAGGCACGCGTTTTGTCCTTCGTGAGCCCAAGGATTCCAGTGATATAAAACACTTGAGTCTGCAACTAACCGTTTAGAAGTTATGAGCGATTTCGTACTTTTGATCGCTGTAGCGCCCCCATCAGGCTGATTGGGGCGAGCCTTGGTGACGTTGTAGATGGTGTGAGTACTACCGTTCCTCCAAGTTTCAAGTCTCTACGAGTTACGGTTTAGTCTGCCCGATCAGTTTTATGTAGACATTGCTGATCCTTGGCCATTCTAACAATTACAATAGGGTTTCTGCGTTCTACATGCTTGAACCCCTAAATATCCAGAGTCTGTCACTAAAAAAACATGTTCAGTTTTTTTTTTTTTTTCGAAACAGTTATATGTGACTGTGACATTGTTTTATAACATTGGTTGTTGTATCATGGCAGTTTGTAAATGAAATATCTGGTGAGTGGCGCTAAAAGGTTACTGCTCTATCACATTTAAAATTAACGTACTACCTGAACTATGTTCTAGCACACTCAATTCGTAACTATTGTAAGTTTTGGCAAATTGGTGGCTAATTTGTATGAATTAAATCTCATTTGTACATTTTCATACAATCTGCTTTTGGGGTTTCATACCTTCATGCTTCCTTTTTTCCCCAAATTTTTTATAGGCCTTTACAAGAAATATTGACACATCAGTAAAGGTTGCTCTGTTCACCAACTATCAAGCATCATATCAAGCAAAATTTGCACTTTTTAAAAAGGGATTCTATGAAATCTCAGCCATATTTTGTTGTGTTTGCCCATTGTTGTTTTCATGTACAGTAATTGGTTATATTTTTCATGGGTAAAAGTTATTGTAAATGATAGTTCAGTCCAAATTTATTATGATTTTCATCATGTCAGTTCAAAGTCTTTCCAAACCTATGAAGGTTGTGTCATCTTCAAGTTGAGATATTGTATGTAACCATGTGGTCAAGCAATCATACAATTAATCAATATAGTTCTTTAACAAAGCATCCTTTTTTTTCTTTTTTATTTATTTATTTTTATTTTACATCTCTGTATCAAATCAATGTATGAATTCATACAAAACTGCCACCTCATGAAATCTCAAGACTTAACTAATGCTGCAAAAAAAAAATAAATAAATAAATAAATAAAAAATAAAAAAAAATTCTGAAATCAGCTCAAAATAAGCTTTTTTTTTGTATGTCTTAGTACTGGTTTCTCTGGTTAAAGAAATGGTGAGGGTATGGTTTGGTTAAATTCAACATGAACACACTTCACAACTTATTTCACTTGCACAAAGTATAAAGAATACTTAAGGCGGATTTGAATTTCTACAACAGGAATTTATTAGATCATGAAATACCATCCCAGAATGGAGACCATGTTTGGAGAGGAGCTAAAACTCACCCACACCATCATGATGATTTCAGCTGGAATGGAAAGCCGTTTATTAAGTTATTACATTTTAACTACATTTTACAAACCTGATTATGACTCACTTGATTATTATTTTTAATAATCATAATTAATAATAATTAATAATAATTTTAATTACATGCACTAGTAATTCTTAAGACTTCTTAATAAGAAAAGTGAGTGTCAAAAAATAATAATTTAAATACTTCAACACAGAATTTTAGGGCATTTAGTGCCTAGGTAGACTGAAATAACCAAAGTGGCCATTTAGTAAATTCACCCAATGTTTATTTAAAGATTTTAAAGCCAGATTTTTAAAGTAGTCTCAGTCAACACATCAATTTATCTTTCAGAGCACCAGCCACTTATGCAATACAGGTTTTAACAGTATGCCAAAAAGTGTAATGCTCCTCGATCAGCGCTTATCAGCAAGAGGTATGATAGCATCTTTCTATATTGTCACCGCAACCCCATCACAAATCAGATTGCTATCATTTTACACTCCATATCTCCATCATTTTCTCACCGTCTGTCACTGCACTGGTCGCTGCGCTTGGTATTATTACTATATATTTCTTTCCTTTTTTTTCCTTCCCTATCAGCCTTGAGGAAAAGATTGTTGAATCCAGACTCACGATGAGCTCTGGAGTTTGACTGGGAATCAAATTGTCATTTCCTAAGTGACAAGGTGCTGATTTGCCCAGGTGGCAAAGAGTGATTGGACATATCTGTTGACAAATGGACACAAGGACAGAGCTGGCAGGGTGCTGCAGGAGACAAAATGCCCCTAGCCACAGGTCCGTATTTTTATCCAATGTCGCAGCAGGAAAGGTGTCGCTCACACATTCCAGAACAGCAGGGGTTTGAATTGGGATAAGCAGCGGACAAACACTCTTAACAGCATTTTGGTGTAGACCTAATTGATATCATGTAAAAATAAACCACTAACTCTTTAACTGTGCTGTTGTGGTCAGATAGCTCTTAGAAATACATGAGATGTCATATCAGAGTCTTTTATGGATTATCTGCCATAACTGACATTTCTTTTGTTATGTGGAAAACACACAGCACTTCTAATTGTAATGTATTACATAAAAACATTGTCAGCCACTAGATAAGATTTTGCACAGTTGTTGCAGAATATTGCAACATATTTTTTCCGTAACTACCTGTAGTTATGTGTATCAGGATAGCTGACAAATAACATGAACATGAACTTTCTGTCTTTAAGAACTTCAAAATTTCAGGTCAAAATTAAATATTTTAGGCTCTGTAACTGGTCACCAAGTTTTTCACATTTTATTTTTACTTAAATAGACAGCATAAATAAAAATTTAATCTAAAAGCACAAATATTTAGTCTTGTCACTCATTTATTTATTGTTGTGTACAAGTACAGTGTGCAAAGTGCAATGAAAAACTCAAATGCTTCTCTGCAGACTATGGACAAGACAGAATACAATATCACTGCTATGTACACAAAAATATACATGTGTACAAAAATTAAGACAATAAGTGACAAGTTACCATTATGAAATGTTCAGTATCATTATTGTTATTATACAGTAATGTGTGTTGAAATGTCATATGACATTGGGGTAGAAACTATTCCTGAATATTGTGGTTTATGTTCAAATAGTCCTGAGCGGTTTGCCAGAGGGTAGAAAAGAGAAAAGAGCCTGTGTTGGTTGACTGTCTGTAGTCCTTCCTGATGTGCTTTGTTTTTCTGAAGCAGCGTGTAGTGTAGATGGCCATAACTGCTAGCAGCTGTGTGTCATTGATTTTTTGAGCTGTTTTAGCCCTTTGTAGGGCTTTTCTTCTTCCCTTTCCAGTGTGGAGCAGCAGGATGCATGGTATGCATTTCATTTAATCTCTCAATTAATATTTGGTCTTGATAAGGTTCAACCACTAGTGATACTAAAACAACATATGTATATATACTGAGTATACTGAGTTTTTATTAATATTTTGAATTAGTTTTTATATTTTTATATTTTCTGTTTTCATTTTAAAAACAGAAAATGAAGTTTTAAAGTTTAAGTAATTTTCGCTAGATCAAAATATTTCGCTATTTCAAAATATATTTATGGCCCTATTGTAACGATCTAACGCATGGTCTGAAGCGCATCGTGCAGGTGCACTTAAGGCGTGTCTGAATCCACTTTTGCTAGTTTAACGACGGAAAAAAACAGTCGGCGCAACAGGCACATGGTCCAGTAGGGTTGTACCTATACTCTTTTAATGAGTCATAGGTGTGTTAAACCAATCAGAGTCTCATCTCCTATTCCCTTCAAAAGCCAGTTGCGCTTCCACATGGCGGAATTTGCAAGAGCAAGACTGAACGCTTCTCCAGAGAGGAAATGGAACTGATCGTGTGCAAAGTTAAAGTACACAATAATAATCTTTTACATTGTAATCCTTTCATTTTTAATATTTGGCATGTATGTGTGCTGCTGCGCATCCTTGTGTGTGTAATAAGCCGTGTGTAGGCGTGTTGTGCACCCACCTAAAGGCGCATATTACTAACGCGCCCTTTAACCCTTAATCGGCCTTTTAGTAGGGTTTACGTTTTTGGTCCTTGCGCTCAGATAGACCCCACACGTTTACAGAGTGATTGCATAAGGAAATAGACATTTTTTATATGACAAACTATATATCATTTTTTATTATTTTTTTTTTGATTTACTTCTCAACTATAAATTTATGCTGTGTTTTTGTGGATATTTGGAAGTTTTTTTTTTTTTACCTATTTACTGCACAATTACTCAACTACGCCATAAATTGGCTTATGTTTTTTTTTTTTTTTTTATGAAAAAATCACTTAAATGATTACCTAAATTAAATATAACAGGTTTCTGGAAATTGGCCCATGTCTTAGGGATAGAATATTGCCATCTGCAGGTTAGAGGAAAAACTTTAGGAATTACAGTTAAAGAAAGAAAGTGCAATGACCACATATATCCAGCAGAGGTCCATAAGGACTCATTCATTTTCAGTTCAGTTTCAAGTCAATTTTTCTTCATGTTTCAACTTCTCGTAACTTTATGATATATATTTTGTGAATATATATTTTAACATTCTAAAATATATTAAAAATCTATATTTTTGTCAAAGGTTAGAATTAGTTGTTGTCTGATGTCTTTTGAATTGTCTGCTTTTGCAAATTGTGTTGCATAAATTTGCAGAAATGTCTCTCTCTCTCTCTCTCTCTCTCTCTCTCTCTCTTCTTTCCTTTCCAGTGTGGAGCAGCAGGATGCATGGTATGCATTTCATTTAATCAATTAATATTTGGTCTTGATAAGGTTCAACCACTAGTGATACTAAAACAACAAATGTATATATACTGAGTATACTGAGTTTTTATTAATATTTTGAAACAATGCAGCCTTATTTTCACAGCCTTCTTGGATCATATATACCAAGGGTATGAAAAATTTTGAGCACAACTGTATATCATACCTGTGTGTGTGTGAGTGAGTGAACATGCTTGTTCCATGTTGCATTTGTGCCCTCGTACCAGTCCTTCATTTATGAGTGTAAATTTTCAGATTTATGCCAGATTTGTTGATTTTATATGCCAATTTCTATAAAAAATGCTCTCTATTGCACTCACACACACATGTGTGTGTGCATGAGATAGAATGTTTGTTCCAATTTGCATTTGTGCTCTAGATCCAAGCCTTTATAAAAATGTAAAACATTCCAGATTTATACTGGGTTTACTACTTTTTTGACAAATGAAACTAAAAAAAAAAAAAAAAAAAAAAAAAAAAAGAAATTTCTTTTCCCACTCATTTGGTTTTAATGTTTTTTTTTTTTTTTTTTTTTTTTTTTTTACACACCTTTAGAACAACCAAGTCAAGTCCAGATTTTTTGTGTGTGTTTAGACAGATAATTTAGGAAAAGTCACAGAATTTCATGCCCCTGAGATGAAGGGAACACTTTTAAAAAATGAAGGAAAATTCAAATGGAGTCAGCTGGACCCCAAGGGCTTAAAAAAAAAAAAAAAAAATAAAAAATACTGCGCCATTGGGCCCTATCATACACCCGCCGCAATGCGACGCCAGGCACAACATAAGTGTTTTTTGCTAGTTTCAGCCCGACGCAGTTATCATTTTCATGTCCATCACCACGTTGTTTAAACAGCAAACGCACTTGCACCCATCTATTCGCCCATGGGCTGGCTGGTCTGAAAACGAGGTGTGTTCAGGCACGTTGCTATTTTGAGGCAACTGAAAACGATTGCTCCACTTACCAACTAAAACCTAGTCTAAAGTCAATGGTGCAGTATGTATATTTATTTAGGGCACGTTAGTAATATGCGCACAACGCACGTACACTCTGCTTATTACACACATATTAAAAACGAAAGGTAAAATATTACATTTACATTTAGTTATTTAGCAGACGCTTTTATCCAAAGCGACTTGCAAATGAGGACAATAGAATCAATCAAAACCAACAAAAGAGCAACAACATGCAAGCGCTATGACAAGTCTTGGTTAGCCTAACGCAGTACACATAGCATTTTTTTTTTTTTTTTTTAAAGAAAACAAGTAGATAGAATATAGAAAAAAAAGAAACCTAGTGTTCCCTTTCAGTCAGTCACATTCGACGTAACGTGACGTAAATGGGATCTCGCCCGAGAGCCCAATCACCTTCGAGTGTTAACAAAACAAGCCAATGACAGTTGGTGTGCGTGTTTCGCCACGCGCACCCCGCCCCGCAGCTCAGCGCGGGTATAAAAGGAGAGCATGTGCAAATGCACATCAGCTTTTCGATTCGGAGCCGAGCCTTCTGCAAATCTCCGAGAGTGTCTGCAAGACAGCATTTGACAATGTTGGTGTGACGCTGCGTCAGCGGAGGTTGCTGTCCAGTGCTGCTGCTTCATCTGAGCGTGCTGCAGCTCTAATTCTGTGGTCGCGCAGTGACCTCTCCTGGGCACTTCAACACTTTTCCTTTCTAAGAGAGCAATATCTAAAAGAGCTCCATGAGCGATGGCCATCTTTTTAAAGATGGCTTCCCGCTCGTGTGTTTCTGGATGTGGTCGTTCCTGGCTTCATCTGACGGTCACGATCGCTGTGTCTCGTGCTTGGGCTATCAGCACACTGAAGCAGCGCTCGTGGATGTGTCATGTTCTCATTGGGGGAACATGACCATAGCGATGTTGCGGTCCAGTTACCTCCTCGTCAAACGAGGGGGTATCCCCCTCGCCATGCCCCATTCTAGTTCCTCCGTCTCTCGGGGGGCTACTTCGGCTTATGGTCAGGGTGATCTGAGGATTACGGTGAGAGCTTCCCCGTCGAGTGCGTCTCCACGGGCCTCTCATTCCTCCAGCACATCACTCCATCTGGTGTTTCCAGGCGAGTTTGCTGGATCCTCGGACAGGGCGGGGCCCAGCATCTCGTTCGGTGCGCCAGCGGATGACAGGATGTCGATCGCTGCATCGGAAGACGAGCTAGGCTCTGGAGATGACGATTCGGCTGCTATGCCTCCGTCAGGAAGAGTGGCGTTGCCCGAGTCAGATCCAGAGCTGACTGCTATGCTTTCCCGGGCCTCCAAGAGCGTCGGGCTGCACTGGAGGCCTCCTCCTTCTCCCGAACGCTCGAGGCTGGACGATTGGTTCCTGGGGGTGCAGGCCGCTCGCCGGCAGTCGCCTCCAGTTCCATTCTTCCAGGAAGTGCATGAGGAAGTGACTAGGTCTTGGAGGGCACCGTTTTCTGCCCGAAACAGAGCTAGTGCTTCTTCAGTCCTCACTGCACTCGATGGCGGGGCGGCTAAGGGGTATGTGGAGATCCCCCCAGTCTAGTGCGCTATTGCGGTGCAGCTTTGCCCGTGGAGCGCTGCCACCTGGTGGGGTAATCCACGCCTCCCATCCAGGGCCCGTGGGTTCTCGTCCGTTTCCACGGCCGAAGCTTACAGAGCTGCTGAACAGGCCGCCTCTGCCCTGCACGCCATGGCCCTCCTGCAAGCCTACCAGGCCAAGGCGTTGAAGCAGCTGCACGAGGGCAGTTCTGACCCAGGTTTGATGCAGGAGCTGCGCACGGTGACGGACCTTGCCCTTCGGGTGACGAAAGTCACGGCGCGGTCCCTTGGTCAGACAATGTTCTCTCTGGTGGTCCAGGAGCGCCACTTATGGCTGAACCTGGCAGATATGAGGGAATCCGACAAGCAAAAAAAAGAGCTGCTTCCTGGACTCCCCGATCTCCCAGGAAGGCCTCTTGGGCAACGTGGTGGAGAGCCTTGCCCAGTTCTCCGCCGCACAGAAGCAGATGGAGGGCATCCTCCCCTGGCGGCCCGCTACTGTCGCCACCCCACTGCCAGCTGCAGCCCCTCTGCCCGCTCGTTGCCGAGGACACCCTCCTGCTGCCTCCACCTCCACTCCAGCGCGACCCCAGCAGCAGCCCTCATACCAGCCGCAGCTTGGAGTGGGCAGCAGGGAAGCAGTGCAGCCCGTCTATGCCCCTGCCAGGCCCGTGAAGCGCCAGAGCAAGCGGTGGAAAATCTTTTGTTCCCTGTTGTTGTTGTTCTGCCCCCAAACTTTCAAAAAAGCAGTTTCCTATGTCTCCGGTTCCCAAGAGGGCGAGGACGGCAGGGCATGGGACACAGTCTCAACACCACCGTCCCCCTCTCCTTTCGCCAGAGGGCAGCAGGGCCCGGTTCGAGGATGCGATGCCTCCTCACGTGCCCCCTGCCCAACCGTGGAGCCAGGTAAGTGTCGCACCGCGCACTCAGACCCCACTCCAAGATGCACTGCCTTCCGGGCCAGGTCCCTGTGCTCCACTTCGCTGCCCCACTGCGGGTATGTCGATGGTTCCCCTAGTCCCGCTTGTTCAATCTCCGGGGGCCTGGCTAGCGCTCCCCAGACCGTCTCGCTGGCTCACGAGAACTGTAAGACTCGGCTATGCAATTCATTTCACCCGGCATCCTCCTAAGTTCAGGGGCATTCGGTTCACTACTGTGCTGAACCAGGATGCCCCCATCTGGCGGGTGGAGATCGCGGTCCTACTGGCGAAGGATGTGATAGAGCCTGTCCCTCCAGCCGATTTGGAGTCGGGGTGTTACTGCCCTTACTTCATTGTACCCAAGAAAGGCGGTGGGTTACGACCAATCTTGGACCTGCGCGTCCTGAATCGGGCCCTTTACAAGCTCAAGTTCAGGATGTTGATGCAGAAATGCATTTTTTAATGCGTCCGTCCTTACGATTGGTTTGCAGCGATCGACCTGAAGGATGTGTACTTTCATGTCTCGAGCCTCCCTCAACACAGGCCATTTCTCCGCTTCGCGTTCGAGGGGCGAGCATATCAGTACCAGGTCCTCCCCTTCGAGCACCTCAGCCGATTGGGGCTTCGGGTCAACTGGGAAAAGAACAAACTCTTCCCTGTGCAGAGGATCTCTTTTCTCGGCATGGAGTAGGACTCGGTCAACCTCACAGCACGTCTCTCAGTAGAACTTGCTCAGTCGATGCTGAGCTACCTGGAGTCTTACCAGTGCAAGAGGGTGGTTCCACTGAAACAGTTTCAGAGGCTACAGGGGCATATGGCATCCGCAGCCGCTGTCATGCCGCTCGTATTGCTTCATATGAGACCGCTTCAGTGTTGGCTTCACAACCGGGTCCCGAGATGGGCATGGCATGGCGGCACGTACCGGGTCTCTGTCACCCCATCCTGCCGTCAGACCTTCAGCCCGTGGTCGGATCTTGCCTTTCTTCGGGCAAGAGTGCCCCTAGTGCAAGTGTCCAGGCATGTTGTTGTATCAACAGATGCCTCTACCATGGGCTGGGGTGCCATGTGCAACGGGCATGCAGCTGCGGGGCTCTGGACAGGGCCCCGGCTGCAGTGGCATATCAACTGCCTTGAGTTGCTAGCAGTATGGCTTGCTCTGCGCAGCTTCAAATCACTGCTACACGATAAGCATGTACTGGTCCGTACGGACAACACTGCGACCGTTGCATACATCAACCACCAAGGTGGTCTACGCTCCCGTTGCATGTCGCAACTCGCCTGCCATCTCCTCCCTTGGAGTCAGAAGCGTCTGAGGTGCCATTCATGTCCCAGGCGAGCTCAATTGTGCAGCCGACGAGCTCTGACGTCAGGCCGCCCTTCCAGGAGAATGGCGACTCCACCCCGAGACGGTCCAGTGCCGGGAAGACCCCCGTAGATGCCCGATCAGGGTCGTGCTCTCTTTTCTGCAAGATGGGTTGGAGCGAAGGCTGTCTCCCTCCACCCTCAAAGTGTATGTTGCCACTATTGCCGCACATCACAATGCAGTAGACGGTAAGTCTGTGGGGAAGCACAACTTGGTCATCAAGTTCCTCAGAGGGGCGAGGAGGTTAAATCCTCTGCGCCCTCATCTGGTACCCTCTTGGGATCTCCCCTCGGTCCTGACGGCCTTGAAGGAGGAGCCCTTTGAGCCTCTGCAGTCAGTAGAGCTTAAGTTTCTGTCGTTGAAGACAGTGCTTCTCACTGCGTTGACCTCGGTCAAGAGGATAGGGGACCTGCAGGCATTTTCGGTCGACGATTCGTGCCTAGAATTCGGACCGGGTAATTCTCATGTTGTTCTGAGACCCCGGCCTGGATATGTGTCCAAAGTTCCCACCACGCCCTTTAGGGATCAGGTGGTGAACTTGCAAGCGCTGCCCCGGGAGGAGGCAGACCCAGCCATTGCTCTGCTCTGTCCCGTCCGCGCCTTGCACGTTTACGTGGACCGCACGCAGAGTTTCAGCACCTCAGACCAGCTCTTTGTCTGCTTCGGAGGACAGCAGAAGGGAAAGGCTGTCTCCAAACAGAGAATTGCCCACTGGATAGTGGAGGCTATAGTCTTGGCATACCAGGCCCGGCGCTTACCGTGCCCCCTTGGTGTAAGAGCACACTCTACAAGAGGTGTGGCATCTTCCTGGGCATTAGCGCGGGGCGCCTCAATAGCAGACATCTGTAGAGCTGCCAGCTGGGCGACACCTAACACGTTTGCGAGATTCCATAATCTCTGTGTAGAGCCCGTGTCCTCCCGTGTACTTGCCTCAGATGGTCAGTAACACTGGAACCTGCTCGGTGTCAATCACGCTTGCTGCACCATTCCCCTCTACGGACCGGATACCTGCACTTTTATTGCTTCTCAGTTCAGTTCCTCTTGGCGAACCCTGTTGAAGTTCCTCCCGCACCCTCGGCAGTCAGGCGTGGCGGAGCACCAGACGCCAGGTCCAGCACTCGTTTGTTTCCCAAGGTCAGCTCTTGTGCTGGGCTAGGTGGCCGTATGTAGTGATTCCCCTTTCGGGTGATCCCACGTGTATTCTTCCATGGTACGGCTCCCCTCACTGTGAGCCCATGTCTTTCCCTGGCAGAGACCTTCTGCCATCTCTGCTGTGTATTGATCTCACCCCAGGCTGGCTGAGTCTACCTCAGAGACTTCCATATGTAGCACTGCCCTTGGCCAGTCCATAATGTATGTGTAATCTCCACATGTTACCTCCTAATATGCAGGATGTGGCTTCTGTAGCGTTCCCCTACTTGGAGTACGTTTTCCCAGTGTTATCCATACCCACTGTATGGAACAGCAGTGGCTGTTATCTCTGCCTAAGCCCTGTCCTATCTTGTGTCCCAACTGGTGTGGGGGGACTTGCCGGCTTCCGCAGGGCACTGGAGGGGGTCAGCAATAGTGGCGTTTTCATAGGGATCCCATTTATGTCAGTTACTTGACATTACGTCGAACGTGACTGACTGAAAGGGAACGTCTCGGCTACATACATAACCCTCGTTCCCTGAAGGAGGGAACGGAGACGTAACGTCCCGTCGCCACAGTTGCTGTACCACCGCTGTACGGCCGGGGCACACAGTCTCTGCTCCTCAGCGAAAAACTGATGTGCGTTTGCACACACTCTCCTTTTATACCCACGCTGCGGGGCGGGGTGCGCGTGGCGAAACACGCATGCCAACTGTCATTGGCTTGTTTAGTTAACACTCGAAGGTGATTGGGCTCTTGGGCGAGATCCCATTTACGTCAGTCACTTGACGTTACGTCTCCGTTCCCTCCTTCAGGGAACGAGGGTTTTTTTTTTTTTTAATAAAGAAACAAGTATAATAGAAAAAAGAAAGCTAAAGTTTTATTTTAGCTTTTTTTTTTTATAAAGAAAAACTAGCAGTTAGAGAATAAATATGTAGTTGATAGAGGGTCAAGTGTGTGTGATTGTTTTTGTTTTGTTTTTGTTTTTGTTTTTTTTTAATAAAAAGAGAGATAGATAATAGAGAATTAGAATAGAGAGTGCTAGAGTAAGAGGGTCAAATAAAGATGGAAGAGATGTGTTTTTAGCCGTTTCTTGAATATTATTATTGTGTACTTTAACCTCATGCACGAGCCTTCCTCTCTGGAGAAAGCGTTCAGTCCAAGGTTATTTTCGTAAACGAAAACTAAAACTAAGACGAAAATGATTGGTCAAAAAACATTTTCGTAAACTGAAATAAATAAATAAATAAATAAATAAATAAATAAATAAATAAATGAAAAACTAAAACGAAACAAAACTAACATATCGCAAAACTAACTGAAATAAAATAATAATTATCAAAAATAAATAATCGTTTTCGTAAACATTATGTTCTCACCCCGTGGCGGAAAATATGAGCTGTGTGTCGGTTTAGGGAAATACCTACCCGTAAATGGCGCATCATGCACGTGACGTTATCTGACGGAGAGACGCAAAGAGTCCTGGACAGGTCCTGTTTGGTAAACCTGCATCCGCAGTACATAACAGAACACCCGACCCGTTATCCGACAGCAGCTCCAGTTTAATTCTGTACCCGACTCGTTTGACATAAAGACCGCGTCCTGAACCGCACCCACATTAAATAGGCTACTGCATCAGTAAGGCAAAATTATTTTCTCATGTAACACAAGCAATCAAACCAAAATAGGTATTCTAAGTTGGTGCTTTGAGGAAAAATATCCTTACTGCAAACAATAAAAACTTTTGCCTACATCTTGTGAACAATCTGCCAGGCTGTTTTGAACAAATGTGCATAAACTACACGCTTAATTCTTCATAAATGAAAAGAACATATTTAGATATGCCTTTACTGTTAAGTGCCATTGTCTCTCCTTAAACTCTGCAGTGTATAGGCTATATGGCTGTTAGTCGTTTACAGAAGGATTAAAAATAAATCTTAAAAATAAAATGATATATAGGCTACAGAAAGTGAGCAATGAGCGCCAGGGGCGCAACTGCACATTTGTCGAGGGGTATGCAAGATCAGTGCCAGTGCCCCCCTGTATTCTAGTAGCCTCTAACACTAACTTGCGCAGAAAACTTTCTGCAAGTCAGTGACCAAAAGCCCATTACTAGCTTGTGCATGGAAGGATACAGATATATCAGGAGTGAAAAAAGTGATAAAGGTTTGAACCCCCTTCCCTCTTTTTTGATACCATAGGGGAAAAAAGTAAAAAGTAAAAACAAGAAAAAAAAAAAAGAAAAGAAAAGTGTGTCACATAACATCCCCTTTAACTCCTGATGGTAGACCCCAGACAGTAGAACACTTTTTTTTTTTATTCTTTTTTTTTTTTTTTTTTTCAAACACATGTAATATTGCTCACTTGCTATTAGGGGTGTGCCCGAAGACGAATACCTTATTCGGAAAGGCACGAATAATGGCTTCAAAAACTAATAACGGATAACGAATAATTCTGCCCGAATATTCGGCTGAGGCTGGCCCAGTCTGGTGTTTGCTAGATAACAGGTGAGCCAGGGGATTAGCGCAATATTTTACACAAACCTCTAAAGTCACGCAATAATGAGTGCGTGAATAAGTGAATGAATGTAAACTTTATGAATAAAACGAGCGCAAATCAAACACCGCATTGCTGTTGCCTCTCCGTGCATCTCAGAAATCAGAGCTTAGAAAGAGTAATATCAACTAAAATACTACATCATACGCGTGCTATTACTTGTGTATATTTAAATGGCAATTATTTAAACCTTGTACGATATGATACACAAATGAATGGAATAAGCACAGCGCGATCACCAATCAAACAGCCGCGTTGCCGTCTCTGCGCGTCTCGGTCTCTCAAAAACCAAACCAGCTCTCTGTCAAGAGTAGGCTAATAAAACTTAGATACATAAACATTTTCTACTAGGCCTACATGTTTGCTTCTTTATCTTTTGCTATTTGCGTGGCACACGCACATTTGTTTACTGAAGTAAAAAAAAAAAAAAAAAAAAAAAAAAAAAAAAAAAAAAAACTTTTTCTTTCTGCGTAATGAAAATGTGCGCCTTGAATTAATTCAGTCGTGATAAAATTATCACTAAACGTTTGCCATGCAATCTCTCTGCTTGTATGATAAATTTATTTTTAGAAATGATTAATTTTATATTTTAGAACAGTGAATATATAGGGCAAATAGTCGAAACACAAATATGTTTCCATACTCTGTTCTTTTTTTCCGTACTTTTCCAGACCTGCAATTTACTTAAGTGAAATACTTTTTTAAACTGTGCAGGAACTGATGAGCCAAAGGAAAGCATTTTGTTTTACATAAACCTCTTACAACACAGTAACAAGTTTGTGAAGTAAAATGAGTGTAAGCTCTATGAATGAAATAAGTGCAAATAAAATAGCAGTGTTGCAGTTGCCTTTTTTCATGCATTTCCTGGAAATTACTTAAATTTCCGTATTTCAAAACTGCGTAGGAACCCTTACTGTTTTAATTATTATTATGTTTTAATTATTAGAAATGGCATTTGGTCTCGTACTGTATCGCGTACCTTGTCAGTGTCTGTGCTTGCTTGGCCATTTATTGTGATTTAACAGGAAAGTGTGTCCAGCTGAATTCAGTTGGTGATTTGTTAGACGGGTATAAATAAGCTTAGTTTACCACTGTAGCGGTCGCGGCAGCCCTCGTGTGAACCCCTCGTCTTGTGAAGACCGAAGAGTGTAAAGACCATCGACTCTACCGTGTGACCCCACCGGGCAGGGACACTGGCAATGGATATAAGTATCACTTTTTATTTATCCTCTTTCCTATTACTCGTTTCACTTTTGTTTTATAACTAATTCTTACTATGTGTTTTCAGATCACTACTATCACTACCACTTGCAAACCTCGCATCACACACTGTAGGCAGCGCAATCCTAACAACCTGCGCACTTTGCCTATGTCTGCTAATACACTACTTTCTTTTTCTGTTGGTCTCTGGATTTGTCAGTCTGCTGTCAACAAAACTGATTTCATTACTTCCATTACTAGTCATTCAAGGCTAAACCTCATGGCCCTGACAGAGATTTGGATCAAACCAGAGGACAGTGGTACACCTGCAGCACTCTCCAATAATTTCTCCTTTTCCCACACCCCCCATTTAACTGGAAGAGGTGGAGGTACTGGTCTGCTCATTTCTAAAAATTGGAAATTTACTCCTTTACCATCTCTATGTATCAACAGCTCCTTTGAATCACATTCGGTTACTATTACCTACCCTCTAAAAATCCATTTTGTAGTTGTTTATCAACCTCCAGGACCACTAGGTAAATTCGTGGAAGAATTAGATGTGTTGCTCTCAACCTTTCCTGAGGATGGTACTCCCTTAGTTATACTTGGAGACTTCAACATCCACCTCGATAAACCTCAAGCTGCAGACTTCCACACTCTGCTTGCCTCTTTTGATCTCAAGAGAGTGTTAACTACGGCTACTCACAAATCAGGCAACCAACTGGACCTTATTTACACACAACACTGCTCCACTGATCATGTGCTGGTTACTCCACTGCACACCTCGGATCACTTCCTCCTCACTCTTAACCTCGACATGATTCCTGACACAACACATACCCCTCCACATGTCACTTTTCCAGAGGTGGGTAGTAACGAGTTACATTTACTTGAGTAAATTTTTTGGGTAACTAATACTTTTAGAGTATATTTTAAAATGGGTACTTTTACTCTTACTCAAGTACATTTTTAGTGAAAAATCTGTACTTTTACTTCGTTACTGTGGGCGACGCTCCTCTTGTTACTTTATCTTAATGCAATACAAGTTAAAAATCCTTCAATTTATTCCAAATGCGCCGTCTACTTTTTTTTCTGGGCAATGAGCGATGCCCGTTCGCAAATGATTCATTCTTTTGAGTCAATTCTGTTCGAAGGCTTGATCAAACCATTTGGCAAATCAGTGAATTGATTCGCGAATCAGTTTGAATGATTCGTTCAGTTCCCTGCACGCACTGAGTCGTCTGAAGCAGTTCTCACTCAGAGCTGTAACAGAAAGTTTAAGAACATCAAGAGCGTTGAAGACGTGGCTTTGGATCTACAGTCAGTTGAAAGCAAATCTGCAAAGGCTATGGTTTGCTAGCTATGAAGATCTTTATTAGATGAACACTGCGTGTGCTGTCGGTTCCACAGGTAGAGATTCGATTACAGTACACGATACTATTATGACATTACCAGTTTGTTGTACATATACATTGTATTTAATGTATAAGGTACAATTTATTCATTAAATAAGCCGTCACAGAGTATGAAATGAACACCCGCCAAACCCGCGTTAGTTCCAGGAGGAATGCCTTTGCCTAGATACAATTAATATTGATATTTTCACAATATTTATGCTTGCAGAAATAAAGGCTACATTTGTTTACATTTTGCAGAACAGACGGAAGAAGATCCGTCAATGTGCATTTGTTTCGTTATGTTCAGATGTTCTGTAGCGGTCATGTGAGGAGTTTTCACTCTTCTCCGTGTCAGAGGTTATACACATATACATTTATAATACATAATTAATATACTTTAAAATATAATTTAATATAGTGATGCAAATCAGAATTTTTAACAGCTGTTACTCCAGTTTTCAGAGTCATATGATCCTTCAGAAATCATTCAAATATATTGATTTATTACCAGTGTTGTTGAAAAAAAAAAAACAGCATATGCTGGTTAGGTATGTTTTGAAGCTGGGATGCTGGCCTTTGCTGGTCATGTGCTGGTCTGACCAGTTTAAGACCAGCACATGACCAGCTTAAATCAGCTCAAACCAGCATCCCATGCTTCAAAACATACCTTACCAGCATATGCTGTTTTTTTCAAAAGGGAACAGTTTTGCTGCTTAATATTTTTTGGAACCTGTGACATTTTGTTCAGGATTCTTTTATGAATAGAAAGCTATAAAAGAACAGCATTGATAATAAATCAGGCTGATAAAAATACTGATTTGCATCACCGAAATAAATTACATAAAAAAAAAAAAAAAAAAAAGTATTTTGAACGGCAGTGTGTGTGTGTGTGTGTGTGTGTGTGTGTGTGTGTGTACACTCACTGGCCACTTTATTAGGTACACCTTGCTAGTACCAGGTTGGAACCCCTTTTGCCTTCAGAACTGCCTTAATTCTTTGTGGCATAGATTCAACAAGGTGTTGGAAACATTCCTCAGAGATTTTGGTCCATATTAACATGATAGCATCACGCAGTTGCTGCAGATTTGTCGGCTGCACATCCATGATGCGAATCTCCCGTTCCACCACATCCCAAAGGTGCTCTATTGGATTGAGATCCGGTGACTGTGGAGGCCATTTGAGTAAAGTGAACTCATCGTCATGTTCAAGAAACCAGTCTGAGATTTGAGCTTTGTGACATGGTGCATTATCCTGCTGGAAGTAGCCATCAGAAGATGGGTACACTGTAGTCATAAAGGGATGGACATGGTCAGCAACAATACTCAGGTAGGCTGTGGCGTTTAAACGATGCTCAATTGGTACTATGGGGCCCAAAGTGTGCCAAGAAAATATCCCCCACACCATTACACCACCACCACCAGCCTGAACCGTTGAGACAAGGCAGGATGGATCCATGCTTTCATGTTCTTTACGCCAAATTCTGACCCTACCATCTGAATGTCGCAGCAGAAATCCAGACTCATCAGACCAGGCAACGTTTTTCCAATCTTCTATTGTCCAATTTTGGTGAGCCTGTGTGAATTGTAGCCTCCGTGTCCTGTTCTTAGCTGACAGGAGCGGCACCTGGTGTGGTCTTCTGCTGCTGTAGCCCATCTGCTTCAGGGTTCGACGTGTTGTGCGTTCAGAGATGGTATTCCGCATACCTTGGTTGTAACGAGTGGTTATTTGAGTTACTGTTGCCTTTCTATCATCTCTAACCAGTTTGCCCATTCTCCTCTGACCTCTGACATCAACAAGGCATTTTCGTCCACACAACTGCTGCTCACTGGATATTTTCTCTTTTTTGGACCATTCTCTGTAAATCCTAGAGATGGCTGTGCGTGAAAATCCCAGTAGATCAGCAGTTTTTGAAATACTCAGACCAGCCCGTCTGGCGCCAACAACCATTCCACGTTCAAAGTCAAATCTCCTTTCTTCCCCATTCTGATGCTCGGTTTGAACTTCAGCAAGTCGTCTTCACCACATCTAGAAGCCTAAATGCATTGAGCTGCTGCTATGTGATTGGCTGATTAGCAATTTGTGTTACCAAGCAATTGAACAGGTGTACCTAATAAAGTGGCCGGTGAGTGTGTGTGTGTGTGTGTGTGTGTATATATATATATATATATATATATATATATATATATATATATATACACACACACACACACACACACACATATATATATATATATATATATATACACACACACACACACACACACATATATATATATATATATATATATATATATATACACATATATGTATGTGTGTATATATAAATTTTATCTAAATATCTATATATCTAAATAAAAACAGACTATATTCAGTATATGATCCAAAGTAACTAGTAACTAACTACTTGAGTAGTTTTTTTATCCGATACTTTTTTACTCTTACTCAAGTAATTATTCAGACTATTACTTTTACTTTTACTTGAGTAAATATTTCTTCAAGTACTTTTACTTTTACTTGAGTACAGTTTTTGGGTACTCTACCCACCTCTGCACTTTTCGACGTAACTTACACTCACTCTCACTCTCCCAGTTATCTGTTATGGTTTCATCTTCGCTTCCTCTATACAGTTATCATCTCTTGATGCTAACAGTGCTACTGATACTTTCTGTTCCACTCTGACATCTTGTTTAGATACTTTCTGCCCCTTATCTTCCAGGCCAGCCCGTACCACCCCTTCTGCCCCTTGGCTATCTGACGTTCTCTGCGAACATCGCTCTAAGCTCAGGGCTACAGAGAGGATATGGCGCAAATCACAAAATCCTACTGACCTTAATTTATATTGATCACTCCTCTCTGACTTTTCTGCTAATGTCTCTACTGCTAAAAGAACATACTATCACGACAAAATTAACAATTCGCCTAACTCTCGCATGCTCTTTAAAATATTCTCCTCCCTCCTTTGTCCTCCTCCTCCCCCTCCTTCATCAACTCTAACAGCTGACGACTTTGCCACATTCTTCATTAATAAAATTACTAACCTCACTGCACAAATCTCCACACCACAAACTGTCAAACACATCTTACCATCAAACATACACTCGTTCACATCCTTCTCTCCACTCTCTGAGGCAGAAGTCTCTAAACTCATCCTTTCCAGTCATCCTACTACTTGTCCGCTTGATCCTATTCCATCCCATCTCCTTCAAGCCATTTCTCCTGCAGTTGTACCTGCACTCACTCGCAACGTTAACACATCCCTTCACACTGGAGTTTTTCCCTCAGCATTTAAACAGGCTCGTATAACCCTACTTCTTAAGAAACCCACTCTTAACCCAACTCTTTTAGGGAACTATAGACCGGTTTCCCTTCTACCTTTCATTGCAAAAACACTTGAACAAGTTGTGTTCAACCAAGTCTCTGCCTTTCTCACACAGAACAACCTCCAGGACAGTAACCAATCTGGCTTCAGAAGTGGACATTCGACCGAAACTGCCTTGCTCTCAGTTGTTGAAGCCCTAAGACTTGCAAGAGCGGCTTCCAAGTCTTCATTACTTATCTTGCTGGATCTATCCGCTGCTTTTGATACGGTCAACCACCAGATCCTCCTGTCAACCCTATTGAGAAAGGGCATCTCAGGAACTGCTCTCCAGTGGTTTGAGTCTTACCTCAGATAGATCCTTCAAGGTATCTTGGAGAGGTGAAGTATCCATGTCGCAACATCTAGCTACTGGGGTGCTTCAGGGCTCAGTCCTTGGACCACTTCTCTTCTCTGTTTACATGGCATCATTAGGTTCTGTCATTCAGAAACATGGCTTTTCATATCACTGCTATGCTGATGACACTCAACTCTACTTCTCATTCCATCCTGATGATCTGACGATAACTGCTCGCATCTCAGCATGTATAACATACATTTCTTGCTGGATGAAGGACCATCACCTTCAGCTCAACCTAGCTAAGACAGAACTGCTTGTAGTTTCAGCAAACTCATCAGTTCATCACAATTTCACCTTCCAGTTAGGCTCATCAACCATTACTCCTTCAAAAACAGCCAGAAACCTTGGAGTGATTGATGATAAGTTGAATTTCTCAGACCACATTGCTAAAACTGCCCGGTCCTGTAGATTTGCTTTATATAATATTAGGAAGATCAGGCCCTTTCTTTCAGAATATGCAACACAACTCCTTGTTCAAGCTCTTGTTCTGTCCAGACTTGACTATTGCAATGTTCTCTTGGCAGGTCTTCCAGCCAATTCCATCAAACCTCTACAATTAATCCAAAATGCCGCTGCAAGATTAATCTTTAATGAGTCTGTTCATCAATTTGCACTGGCTACCAATAGCGGCTCGCATAAAATTCAAGGCATCAATGTTTGCATACAAAACCACCTTTGGCTCTGCACCCCTTTACCTAAATTCAGTACTTCAGACCTATGTGCCCTCTAGAAGCTTGCATCCTGCAAGTGAACGCCGCATTATTGTGCCTTCCCAAAGAGGCACAAAATCCCTTTCTCTGACTTTTTCATTAACTGTTCCCATCTGATGGAATGACCTGCCCAACTCAAACCGAGCAGCTGAATCCTTAGCCATCTTCAAGAAACGGCTAAAAACCCATCTCTTCCATCTTTATTTGACCCTTTAACTCTAGCATTCTCTTTTCTAATTTTATTTTATCTATCTCCTTTTTATTAAAAAAAAAACAAAAAGAAAAAAAACAAAACAAAAAAAAAACACACACACACACACACACACACACACACTTGACCCTCTGTCAATTGCATATTTATTCTCTAACTGCTAGCTTTTCTTAAAAAACTAAAACACTAGCTTTCTTTTCTATATTCTATCTACTTGTTTAAAAAAGTTAAAAGATTTCACCTCCCAAGAGCCAGTCTGTTTTCCCCTATGGGGTAGTTTTGTTTATGTTTTTATTTTGTGTTTATAAAGCCCTTTCTTCCTGCAATTGAGTCCTCGCCCTCATCTCTTCTCTTTACCCTGACAGAACAAACTCGCCACTATGAGGACTTAGCGGAGGAAGGGCCATCCTCCACCCTCCACTCTCTCCAGCCCCCTCTACCAACGCATCCTCCAATTCAGGGCCCTGGGCTCCCTCCGTCAGTGGGGGACAGATGTCAGAAAGTTTGCTCTGGAGTTCAGTGGTGCGGCAGAGGGTTTGGGGTTAAATGATGCGGCCCTCAAGGACCTCTTCAACAGTGCCCTTGACGAGCCCCTCAACTGGTGGAGGATGAGAGGGCTGGACCACCTGACGTTTGGGGGATTCGTGGATTTCCTGGCACGTCCCCCAGCTAAGGAGGCTGCAGCGCCCCCAGTGATGGCTGACGCAGCAGCTGTGCCCCCAGATGCAGTCCACGATGCTGCAGCTACGCCCCCAGAGGTGGCTGACGACACTGGAGCTGTTCATGGCTAATGAAGCTGCAGCACCCCCTGTGGTGGCCGTAGAGGCTGCAGCACCCCTAGAGGCGGCCAACAAAGCTGCAGCATCCCGCTCTCAGAGACAGAGGAGGAGGAAGAAGGCTTCTTCCGGCCCTCAAGGCTTGGAGGCTATCCCTCAGCACGCTGCTGGCCAGGAGGCCGTCCCAGAGCCGCCCAAGCTCCTTGCCCTGCTGGCGCCGCCCATGCTCCTTGCCCTGCTGGTGTCGCCCAAGCTCCTTGCCCTGCCGGCTCCACCCAAGCTCCTTGCCCTGCCTGCTCCACCCAAGTTCCTTGCCTTGCCAGCTCTGCCGGGTCCACCCAAGCTCCTTGCCCCGCCGGCTCCACCCAAGTTCCTTGCCCTGCCAGCTCCTCCCAAGTTCCTTGCCCTGCCAGCTCCACCCAAGCTCATTGCTCTGCAGGCTCCACCCAAGCTCAAGCACCTTGCCCTGCAGGCTCCGCCCAAGCTCAAGCTCCTTGCTCTGCCAGCGCCGCTCAAACTCCTTGCCCTGCCGGCGTCGCTCAAGCTCCTTGCCTAGCCAGCTCCACCCAAGCTCAACTCCTAGCTCTGACGGCTCCGCCCTTGCATCCTGTCCTGCCGGGGCCGCCCTTCCTGCCTGCAAAGCTGCTGGCTCTGCCCTAGCCTCCTGACGGGACTGCTGATGCGCTTGAGCCCTTCTGGTCTGTCCCTTGGCCCCGCCCTGGCTGTCTGCCAGGACTCCAGATGTGCTAGAGCCCACCTGGTCTGTCCCTCCAGCTCAACCCTGGCCCTCAGCCAGGTCTCCCGAACTGTTGGAGCCTCCCTGGCTCAACCCTCCCATCCCACCCTGGACCATCCTAAAGACTTCCTGGGCTGATCTACTGGCTCTGGCTTGGCTTCCCTCCCTCCCACCCTTCCTTGTCTCTGTTTGTTGACCCCTGTCTGTCTTATGTTCTCATGTTTGTGCTAGTCTTGTGTTGTGTCATGTTCCTGTCTTGTTTTTGGTGTCATCATTAGGGACGCCAGGTGGCGTCCCTTTGGGGAGGGGGTAGTGTCAGGGTTCTGTCACTTCGGTCTAGTTTATTCGTGGTTTTGTGACAGAGTTCTGACACTCCCCTCTTGTCTTGTTTTCTGGTGAGCACGTGGCTTCGAGTGTGCTCAAGTCCACGCTCTCTCGTCTGTGTGCTCTGTTTCATGTTGGAGCGTGGTGTTCGGATCCTGGCAGTCCTGTCTTGTTCAGGCTCGGTTCTGGGTTTCGTGTCGGGGTTCGGACACTTGCGCTGCAGGTTAGTCTTGCTGTGGGAGCGCGCGGTCTCGAGTTCGCTCAGGCCATGCGCTCCTCTGTCCGTGTGTGTTGTGTTTTGTTCGGCACACGGTTCGGGTTCGGCCGCGTGCTTTTTCGTTGTCTTGTTTTGTTGCACGCAGCTTGTGTTTTTTCACTGGCTGCGTGCTTTCATGTTTGTCATGTTTTGTGTGAACACGCGGCTTATGATTCTCCTCATTAGCTGCGTGTTCGTGTTCTGTTCTGCACATGGCTAGTGATTTTGTTTTGCTGGCCATGTGCTTGTGTTATTGGTTTGTGTGAGCACATGGCTTGTCTTGTTTTGTTCTATGTGCCATGTGCTCGCATGTCAATTGTCTTGACCCCACCCATCTTGTTACCTGATTATTGGTTAATTTACCCCACCTGTTTTTCCTCGTTACCTTCCTCATTTGCTCCCTTTATAATCTCCTCGTGTTTGCAGTCCCGTCCGAGTTTGTTGTCTAAATGTGGATAGTGATCCCTTGTCCAGCCTTGTCCAGCCGAGAGCCAGTCTGTTTTCCCCTACGGGGTAGTTTTGTTTGTTTATATTTTTATTTTGTGTTAATAAAGCCCTTTTCTTCCTGCAATTGAGTCCTCGCCCTCATCTCTTCTCGCTACCCTGACATTATTGTCTCGTTTACCATTTCCACTCTGTAATATTGTTCTGTTCACATGTTTTGCTAATGGATTTATATTTAGACATTATAAAATCACTATTATAACATTTAAAAATTTCTTTTTTGTCAAAGTTCAGCATTGTTTTGTATTGAAGTATGAAGTAGCAAGAGTTTTCAACTCATTGAATCTACTTCAATTACACAGATGGCCTATTTTAAATTTACAACAGCAATTTTCAGTGAAAAGTGGCTAGTTTGTATCCTTGTTTTCAATCTTCTCAGTTTCTCTCAAATGTAAATCAAATGCCCCTTCACAAACATGTGAATGGGCATTTGATTGGCACTTCATGTTCATATCGCCCTTCATGTTCATATTGGTTCTGGGTCTTAACACCCCCAAAATCTTGTTCTCCATCATTGCATAGACCCACTCATGGATGAGACATGCAGATAACCATAGTCAACCTTCACTGAATTTTATATAATCAATGAACTCTGAAAAAGTTATCAGTCATTCTGTTCTAACATTCTATTAGTTGTCAAAATTAATTCATTACAGCACTTTTGTCATACCTAAATCGAGCTCTGTACAAAGGAAAATAATGTAAGAATGTAAAATTAGTTATTTTATGGCTTCATTTTCTTTTCATTTTCGTACTTTACAAGTTAACGAAAAAATAGTACATATTTTCTAGTACATTTAACTGCACTATGCTCACATTTGGCCTACTTGTGCGTTAAATTAAAAAAAAAAACAAAAAAAAAAAACATAGCCTATCATCTTGCGCCCTATTGTGATTTCGAATTGCAGAATATTTCAGTAGGCTGCATGCATTTGAGAGAAAATGTAATGCACATACATGCATGCATGCACAGCTTTGCAGCTTTAATCGACATTTTGGTAATTTCGTGACTTAACTGACGATGTATGCTCGCAGTTTCTAGTGCGGTTTTTTATGATGAAGTGAAAGAGCGTGCGCCTCATTTTCGCATACAGTTGAAGAGTGTGCGTCGTGAGTACAGTAAAACGGCTGACAGGACAGGAAAGTTTGTTTTACTGACATATAACAACATCCCATCAGACCGCAGTTCCCTGTTGTTCTACTGAAGCTCATTTGGCACCTGTAGCCTACCTTTTCCGCGCTTGTTTGACTCGTGCGCCGAGGGCAAGCTGAAGTGCGCGTAAATACCAACCTAATACTATAGCTTAGTTAGGGGTGGATAATTTTATCAGTTGTTTATTATTCGTGCAACAATATGTTACTGTTAAAGTTAGTAACCATTGCTATACAGCTGATAACGTTGTCTAGTGCTCTTACGAATGTTTATAACATGATTTGTGTTAAATACTGATTTTGACAACGTTGATAACGTTTCTGGCAGATAATATCATGATAATTTTGCGTTTTCCTTATCGAATGTCGTATCCTGTCAGCAATAACCTGTCCATGGGCTTTTTTGATTACTGCCAGTTTGAGTGCCGGCGATGCGGTGTTGCCAGATATTGCTATTAAAAACAAAAACATACCTAAATAAAAGTAAACCGAACTATTTCAAATCTTTTGGAACTAAGATAAGATAAAGATATCTCTGAACCTAAACTACAACTTCTAACTTTATTAACTTTCTAAAGTGTCAAATTAAGTGGAAAATGAAGGCTAAAAACGCTTATAATAGCTGGATCTGGCAACACGGAGGCTGCGCCCGAGTCCTCACTCCGCCAGCGTCTCGCAGCGATCATTTTCATTCCACGGACGCTAAAATTCTTGCAAACTCTCTAAACTGAATTATACATGTCATGCAGACATTCATATGAGGATTTTAACAGCAAATTAGTCATTCAAAGAGCAAATTTTATTTTTGAACATGAAATATTTACCGAGGTCCGGACCTCGGTGTCCTCATGGCTGGCTACGGGCCTGGCCATTATTATTGAATTTCATTAGTCCCACTTATGATTTATGTGCGTTTGTTCTCTGGAAAGTTAGCAAGACACGACAGTTAAGGTATCATGATTATGGTTAAATAAGATGAAAGACATAGGCTATAATGTAAAGAAATTAGCTACATTTATTTTCGAATAAAACATCACAACACACATTTAGGCCTATCATTCAGTCTAGTCCGTTTTACATATAATGTAGCCTAAGCGCAACTTGTGTAGATTTAAAAAGGCATGACTGCTTCATTTTGGCTTGTATTTGTATACTTTTACCATCTAATCAATCTCAGCATGCTTTAATTTTGTGTTGCTAGATGTTTGCATCACTAAGTCTTTCTTTGGCCTGCGCTCTGGAAGTGATCTAATAAACTTTAATTGCTAAAACTAAAACTGAAACTAAACTATACAAAAACTAAATAGAAATGTGCTCACAAAATAAAACTAAACTAAAACTAACAAAATTATTAATTAAACTAATAAAAACTTGAAATTTGAAAACGATATTAAAATAAAACGAATTTAACGAAAATAAAACAAAACTATAATAACCTTGGTTCAGTCTTTGCTCTTGCAAATTCCGCCATGTAAATAGTAAATCCGCCATGGTGCAAGCACAACTGGCTTTTAAAGGGATGAGACTCTGACTGGTTCATTGCACATTAAGCCCAAAAGGATAGGTTCAACCCTTTTGGACCATGCGCCTTGCGCACCGACCGTTTTTTCCATTGTTAAACTAGCAAAAGTGGATTCAGATACACCCTAAGTGCATCTGTGCCATGTGCTTCAGACCATGCACTTAGATTGTTAAAATAAGGCCCAGATGGGCGCAAGTGCCTTTGCTATTTAAACAACGTAGCGCTGGACGTGAAAATGATAACTGTCGGGCTGAAACTAGCAAAAAACACTTGTGTCATGCCAGGCATTGCATTGCACTGGTTGTATGATAGGGCCCCTTGTCTTTAAATTGTGAATCAGAATCTGTTATTTCTTGAAAATTACCACTGTTCCTGTGAAGCACACAATCTGCTCCAGGTGGATGATAAGTATGCCAGTAGCACTGAGATACTATTTTTATTTTTTTTAGTTACACTTTATTTTGATAATTCACTTTAAACAGTCTACCTGTTATCTTCATTTCAGCTAATGCATTCATTTGCAACTACATGTCAATTAAGTCTCAGAATATTAGTAGACTGTTAAGTTAGGGTTAGTAGAATAAGCTGACATGTATTTGCATAACAACTTATAATTAGTAGTATAAACAGTCAAAATTAAGTGTTAGCAGATATTAAGTAGACATTCTACTAATACTCTAATGAATGGTAGCTGACGTAGTTACAAAATTAATTAATTAATTAATTAATTAATTAATTTATTTATTTATTTATGCTTTCATTTTCTTTCAAAGGTTTTATTTTTTAGTTTTAAATTTCAGTTTTACTTTATTTTAGTACACAGTTAAATTATAGATAGATAGATAGATAGATAGATAGATAGATAGATAGATAGAATATAATTCTATATAATATAATTCTACAAGAATAAAAAAAAAACAATTTAAAATATATCTTAACATATAAATGATAACATTTCACACTGCAGGACATTGCTGTCACTGCTTGATATGTCATGTCAAACACCCATCTGCGCTTGTGTGCAGATATGTATGTGTATTGATGTGAGAACTGTATGTTGCCAGGGTGTTTTTATGCCAAAGACTTCAGCTTGTGTGTGCGTGAGTGAATATGTGTGCATCAGTGGAAGTGTCTCTTCAGGCTGTGGTGGTTGTGAAGGGGAAGGGATGGCGGCGAGGACTGGGTGACATTACAGAATGGAGCTGTGGGGCGATTAGAGAAACGCAGCAGATACAAATCACTCCTCTCTCCTGCTGCTCAATTAATTAGTGCCACCAACCGCACGCACACATAGTGAGGAGAGAGACACAACATCAGTGGTCCCTGTGGGTGGATGTCAGGAATGTGAAGGGAAAGGTGATTTGACTTACTTCATTGTTACGTAATAAAAAAATATGGAGACAAAAGTAGATAACATGTTTGGTCTTATTTCTATACATGGAGTAATTTCATAATTGCAAATTAATGTCTCACATTTGAGACGTTATGTGTGTAATATCATCATACTCCATTTGATTGGCAAGGCAAGTTTATTTATATAGCACATTTCATACACAATGGCAATTCAAAATGCTTTACATAAAAGGAAGTAAAATAATCATAAAAAATAAATAAAAACAAGGAATTTAAAAACCTACTGTTAGTGATTGTGCTCTTAACACAAACAAACATTCTCAAGCTTTGTTTGCAACAATGTTGCTATATTGATTTTGCTAGATCCAAAAGATTATTTACAGTTTTTGTGAGATTTAAATATTTAGTCTTTAAATTGTGAATTAGAATCGGTTCTCTGATATTTATTAGAAATTATGCTACTTTCATCTGTGTTCTGGTGAAGCACGCGATCTGCTGCAGGTGGATGATGAGTGTACTGTAAGCTGATTTGGATAAAAGCATATGCTAAATGACTGCATGCGATAGGGAAAATACATTAGTGTGGCAGCAAGTGTCATTGCAGTGTCTGACAAAACTAGATTGCTCTCATTATAATCAACTGAGCTGTTCTATTGACGTACCTTCATTAAATGAACACCCATTGCAGTGTTCTACTCCACTTTATTTACTTCTCCAACTGAAATAAAATCATTGTAACTCTTTATGATGTATGCTGTCATATTAAGTCTTTATATATTTTATATAAAAAAATGTATGTATATATATATATATATACACACACACACACACACACACACACACACACACATATATATATATATATATATATATATATATATATGTATGTATGTATGTATGTATACACACACACATACAAACATGGCCTTGTTGGCCACCTTGTTACTGGACATTTCTAGTTTTATGTAATGCTGGCTTGACACCACTAGGTCTACAAGTGTAAAGATGCAGTCTGAAGTGTAAAGATGCAATTTCACAGGAAAAAAAGAGAGACTATTGTCTATTATCAATAGTATAGAATGTATGAAGCACAGCTCACACAGAATTGCATACAAACAAAGTAGCTTTCTGTTGTCAACAAATTTGCGTGAACAACTTGAACCAGGTGCTAAATCTGTGTGGGGAAAGCTTTTGTATTCATGTAAATATCCAGATCTCATGGAATGCTACTGTAATTACTGGATTTCACCCCACAAGATTCACTGAACAACACAATACTGGCGAAAAGAACATTAACCAAACATTTGCCCATTTTTTTACACACAAGAAGTTGCACCCACCAACAGTTGTTTTACTTTTCGAACGGTTTATCATGATTATTAAGTGAGTTGTTCACACTATCTAAAAGCATTTCTCACCTATGAACAGTTTTCCAACCAAAGGAATCAAAAGAATAGTTCAACCAAAAAATGAAAATTTAATGAAAATTTACTCACCCTCGGGCCATACAAAATACAGATGAATGGATCATCTGTAGTGAATGAGTGAATGGGTGTCTTCAGAATGAGAGTTGATAAAAAGACCACTGATAAAAAAGATAACAGTATTCCAGTATTAATGTCTTATGAAGCGAAAAGTTGCATGTTTTTGAGATACAAATCCATCAAGGCAATAATTTTAATTTTAATTTTAAATGTCACTTCTGAAAGAGTCCATAATCCATAACAACTCTTCCTTCAATGAAAAAGCCACAAACATATAGTATTTATTTAGAACTATTTTGGACTGTTTAACCTCTTAAATGGTGCTTAAGCTGTGCATATTTCTCTCCTGATTCAAATGCACCGCTTTTGGCTTCACAAGATGTTAACTGATGGACTGGAGTCCTGTGGATTACTTGTGTCCATTGGTGAGCAATGCTAAATTTCTCAAAATCTGTTCTGATGAAGAAACATCTACATCTTGGGGGTGTAAACAGCACATTCCAGGGGCCAGTTTTATGGCGAGGCCCCTCTCTGATCATAATAGTGGACAAAGGTTTGCTACATTTTGACTGGATCTTGGTGGATTAACATAAGCAAACTGTCCAATGCCATCAGATAAAGATGCTAGAACAACAGCCAGACACCTCTTAGATGGCAAAAAGAAGATCTCTGATACCAAGCCTGGGAAGTACAGGTCTTCTCATTGGTCCAGATGCAGTTTCCACCCTTCATCCACTTATGGACCGACTCCTAAGGTTTTGGCCTTGTGACCGCCATAAAAATTCCTTAGGACCTCCAAATGCAGCAGCAGTGGGTGAAACGAAGAGAGATCAGAAAGATCCATCCAAATCCATGGTTTTCAAACCTTAAAACTAATGCAAATTACAACACACCCATCTTATACTTATTCAGAGAATAAATATTCCACAGGAGGAAAGAAGTGCAGGCCAGGCAGAGTTCCCCCCACCTCTGATGGAAACAGCCAATCACAGCATGGAAATGGAAAAGCACCAAATAGCAGATACAGTACACACGTTCTGAGTCTCCGGCCTGCAAAAGCGAGACAATAGCAGATACACCATTCTGAGTCTCCCATCCAGTGAAACAGTAACAGAGGGAAGAGGCAATAACTTTTGAGGCATCAACAGATACAACCACGCTCTGAGCCTCCAGCCTGCGAGGAAAGAGATACTCTACATTCAGAGTCTTTGTCCAGTGAGAAAATAACAGATGCAGAGTCTCCATCCTAGAGAGACAAAGCAAGTTGACCAAGTTCTGAGTCTCTAGCCCAAAGAGGCAGAAGACATACAGACATTTGCAACAAGGTTAAGTTCTGGCGATCAGGTACTTTCGTCTGTGTGTTTCAGGCTAAGGACCTTCTGCACCTATTCCAGGGCCACATCTGCGTTCCAGATTTTAGGACCCTTTGGTGCTCCAGGCATCCTACAGTGCTTTGTGTTCAAGGCTGTTGAAACGGATTCCTGCTCCTTTCCCCACTGCATTGCTACCAGCACAACCAGTGGAAGAAGTCACCACCACCAGACTGCTCACTTGACCAGAGAACCAATGTCACTTATCCAAACTTCTTCCAGAGACCATGGCATTATTTCATATTTGAATTCTGCATGAATTTACTGATTTACTGACAATGTGCACATTAAAAAACACAGACACAGCTAGATAATTTCGATAATGACCAGCACAATCTACCAAGAGCAGTGCAAATTACCGTGTGCTTTAAGACATGCATTTTTCGGGTGTTAAATAATGGCACAAATACCAGTAATTTGTCGAGTGCAAACATTAGTAAATTGCATTGCGTGATTCATTTTAATAATCTCCTCCCATAAATTTTGCGTCTGAAAGGGAAACTCCTACAAATGCATATTCAGTAAGGTCAGGCACAAAAATAACTGTCCACACCTTTTCACCGCTAATTCTTCACTGCGCGTCTTTAGTAAATTCTGACAGTACTGTTTTAAAGCCAAAAGACGGTTTGCGCTGGTGCAAGCTGTTAGTAAATCTGGCCTATGATCCAAAAATCATAACATCATTTGTGACGTGAGTACCCATCACTACTGTCATGAATCTGGTCCATGCACTTCCGTTCACTCACCACCAGAGGTCACTCGTTCACCACATTGACTCCTGCACTACACTAACTGTTGCACGTCACCCCCAGACTGCATTTCCCATCATCCACTGCACTGATCACAGCTGTCACCAATCACACATTGCACTGATTACACAGCTGATCCCATCAGACACGCTTTATAAGCCTTAGACTTCCTCCCTGTCAGCGCCGAGTATTGTATGCACATATCTCTCTTCTAGCGATAGCTACTCTATGGAGCCCACTTAGTTGTCATAGTCTTGCCTTGCCTATTTTCTAGTGTTTTGATTTCTGCCCGTGTTTCCTGGATTAACCCTTTGCCTTGCCGTTCGGACTCTGTTTGCACCTCATTTGGATTATTGCTCGTGTACCTGGATTATCTCTCTGCCTTGCCCTGTTGGATATTGTTTGCCGATCGCAGACCTACGCTTGCCCTAGGATTACTCTTTGTCTTGCCTGTGATATACCTGTTTGCCATTGTTTGACCCTTGCTTGTTTTCTGACCACGCCTTTATAAATAAAAAGCTCACATATGGATCCGCACGTCTCTCGTCTCGTCGGCTCCGTAACAGAATACTCGGAATACACGAGGATCCAGCGGCTTTTCTAAAGTATTCTGGCCAGGTATGGACACAGCAAGAATGCTATTAGCTCTCGAGCAGAGCACACAATTGCTCGAGAGCTATATTTATGAGTATTTGGAGATCGTTAATTATTCTGATTTGCCTGACTGTGTCCTTTTTTTTGTGAGGGCATTAACCAGCAGTTCAAATCGCGATTAATCCGGGAAGGTCCCCGTTCGTCTCTAAGTGATTTTATGGACTTTGCTTTGCTTTCCATCGGCTCTTTGTTTACTGTGGGTGTCGCGGAAGAGGAACGCGACACCGCACTCACTCTTGAAATGGCGGCCGCATTAGAGCACTCTCACAAAATGGCGGTGACAGTGGAGCCTGGTCGCAGAATGGCGGATACAACAAAGCTCCGTCATGTCACAGCGGCCATTCATGAATCCAGTCAAGTCACAGTTGATCATCATGAGCCAAGTCAAGTCACAGTTGATCGTCACGAACCAAGTCAAGTCACAGTTGAAGGTCACGAGCCAAGGCAAGTCACAGCTGATCTTCATGAGTCAAGCCAAATCACAGTTGATCTTCATGAGCCAAGTCAAGTCACAGCTGATCGTCACGAGCCAAGTCAAGTTACAGTTGATCGTCACGAGTCAAGCCAAGTCACAGTTGATTTTCACAAGTCAAGCCAAGTCACAGTTGATCTTCATGAGTCAAGCCAAGTCACGGCTGCTCTTCACAGGTTAAGTCACTACTGCTCTTCACGAGTCGTGTCACGTCTCAGTTGATCGTCCAGGCTCTCATCTCGTCTCAGCTGATCATCTAGAGTTTCGTCACATCTCAGCTGATCATCCAGAGTCACGTCACATCTCAGCTGATCATCCAGAGTCACATCACGTCTCAGCTGATCTACCAGAGTCTCGTCACGTCTCAGCTGATCTACCAGAGTCTCATCACGTCTCAGCTGATCTGCCAGAGCCTCGTCACCTCTCAGCTGATCTACCAGAGTCTCATCACGTCTCAGCTGATCTGCCAGAGTCTCATCATGTCTCAGCTGATCTGCCAAAGCCTCGTCACGTCTCAGCTGATCTATCAGAGTCTCATCACGTCTCAGCTGATCTGCCAAAGCCTCGTCACGTCTCAGCTGATCTACCAGAGTCTAGTCGTGCCTCCACTGACCTTCCAGAGTCTCTTCACGCCTTCGCTGACCTTCCAGAGTCTCTTCACGCCTCCACTAACATTCCAGAGTCTCTTCACGTCTCCGCTAACCTACCAGAGTCTCTTCACGTCTCAGCGGATCTTCCAGAGTCTCTTCACGTCACCATTGACCATCCAGAACCACGTCACGTCACAGCTGATCATCCAGAGTCTTGTGACATCCTGTCCGTCACACCCAGATATTCAAGGTCAGTGCTCCAATTTACCCGTCTGATTTCCAGTGTGAGGGATGCACCGCTGGGGCCTGCACGCGCAGCTGGTATCCCCAAACCAATTCACTCTAGCCCTCCTTTGCCTGAACTAATTCTCTTGTCTGAAGTGCTTCCCATGATGGGGATCGCTTTTTGGTGTGTTTGGGCTGCGTACAGCACTACAGAACTCACAGAGACAGCGGCGGCCACTATTGAGGTCTCCAGAGGTGGCGGCTGTTGCTGCAGAACCTTCGGAAGTAGTGGCCCTCGTTGCTGTGTTCCCCGAAGCGATGGTGCCTGCTGCAGGTTCTTCAGAGGTGGCGGCGCATGCTGCAGAACCTTTTGAAGCAGCGGTGTTCGCTTCAGCTCCTTGCGTGGTGGTGGCGCCCAGCAATACACTTTCAGCCTGTCATGGTCGAAAGAATCGTAAATCAGCACTGTACTTGTCCTGGCAATGAACTCTCCCTGTTTCCTAATGGTACTGCTGTAGAACCTCCAGAGGTGGCGGCACCTGCTGCGGAACCTCCAGAGGTGTCAGTGGTATCCACCTATGATCTCTCTGCCTGCCCTGTCAAGGCTATGGAGGCCATCTGTGAACTCTCGCCTTGCTTTGAACTGGCCACAGAGGCCATTAATGAACCTTCCTTTGCCCATGTCACGGCCTATGAACTGTTGTCCTGCCCTGAGTCAGCCGAGGAGGCTGGTTGTGAATTACCAGTCCCGTCAGTCACAACTGAGGAGGTTATGGGTGAACTTCCTGACTGTTGCGTTGCGCCTCTAGGGGCCATTCGTGAACTCTTAACCCTGCCTTTCATGAACTCAGAAACTATAAATGCACCCCATGTCTGTCCGGTTTCAACCTATGAATCTGAGTTTGCCTGTTCAGTTGTCACTTATA
This sequence comes from Spinibarbus caldwelli, assembly GCA_039654775.1. NCBI lineage: Eukaryota > Metazoa > Chordata > Actinopteri > Cypriniformes > Cyprinidae > Spinibarbus > Spinibarbus caldwelli. The sequence goes on along the minus strand of CM077253.1, from coordinate 22,968,581 downwards.
CTCTTGATTTTGAGCTATCTGTCGGTCCTGTTCCAGCCAATGCATTTGATTATGAACTGTCTGTTGGTCCATTTCCAGTCACTGAAATGTCTGTGAGTCCAGTTTTCCTCAATGAGTCTGTTTCTGAACTGTCTGTCTTGCCAGTTGCTGTCACTGAACTGTCTGGTTCAGTCTCTGTCTATGCCCCAGATCCTGAATTATCTGTATGTCCTGTTCCAGTCCTTGAGTCTAATATTGAACTGTCTGTCTGTCCAACCATTCTCAAGGAGGCCAATACCGAGTTTGTTGCCCTGTCTGTCACAACCCAGAAACCCACCTTGGAACCCTTAAACCTGCCAGTCATGAGCCCAGAGACTATCAATGCATCCCATGTCTTTCATGTTAACTCTGTCACTGCCATAGAGACTAATTATGAACTGTCATCATGTCCAGTTTCAGTCAATGAACCCAATTTTGAACTGTCACGAATCTGGTCCATGCACTTCCGTTCACTCACCACCAGAGGTCACTCGTTCACCACATTGACTCCTGCACTACACTAACTGTTGCACGTCACTCCCGGACTGCATTTCCCATCATCCACTGCACTGATTACAGCTGTCACCAATCATACACTGCACTGATTACACAGCTGATCCCATCAGACACTTTGGACTTCCTCTCTTTCAGCGCCGAGTATTGTACACACATATCTCTCTCCTAGCGATAGCTACTCTACGGAGCCCACTTAGTTGTCATAGTCTTGCCTTGCCTGTTTTCTCGTGTTTTGATTTCTGCCCGTGTTTCCTGGATTAACCCTTTGCCTTGTCATTTGGACTCTGTTTGCACCTTGTTTGGATTATTGCTCGTGTATCTGGATTATCTCTCTACACTTACCCTGTTGAATATTGGTCGCCGATCGTAGACCTACACTTGCCCTAGGATTACTCTTTGTCTTGCCTGTGATATACCTGTTTGCCATTGTTTGACCCTTGCTTGTTTCCTGACCACGCCTTTATAAATAAAAAGCTTGCATATGTATCCGCACGTCTCTCGTTTCGTCGGCTCTGTAACAACTACACTATTTTGCCACCCTAGGTTGGTGAAAGCAAATCACTACAAGGGTGAGTAAATTTTCAGCTAATTTACATCTTTGGTTGAATAACAAGTATCTTTTAACAGCAAGTATAAGGTTTTGTTTACACCTGGTATGCGTTTCCTTATGATTCAATTTCGTCACACTTATAGAAACACTTCATGTTGTCAGCATTCTTTGTGTTTATTATGGTCCAATTACTTACAAATTTTTGGCCTAGCTTGGTTGGGTTTATACTTCTAGCATGAGTGTCAGTTGGGTAAGGAGTGTTTTACTGTGTTTAGCATCCATCTACAGCAATCCAGCTCTTTATTCAGTCTCTGCACTGCCGTGAGGTGTCAAAACAGGAAGAACACCCAGCTTCACCTCAGATAAAATCATCTCTTCAGGCTCTTCTCTGAAAGCCTTCAAACGGACACCTCAGAGTTAGCTCGACTGCCTCTCGCAGCTCCTCACTCGCCTGCAGAGTGCATTTTGAAGACTCATTTTTGGAGAACTAAATCTATTCCCCTAGACTTCCTATCTGTATTACCTGTGGAGAGAGAGAGAGAGAGAGAGAGAGAGAGAGAGAGACTAGAAGGACATAAAGTTGCCAAAAAAAAAAAAAAAAGAAGACGTTTTAAGTGCACTTTGAACCTGAAGTTCTGTTTTCAGGATGTAATGGGTTACGGGGATAGTATGAGCAAAACTACCCAAAAAGACAGCCATTGTTAAAGCTTGTTTGCAACCCTATTACTTTCCACAGCCATGAGTTAAAAAAAAAATAAAAATGAATAAAAAAAAAATAAATAAATAAAAAAAAAAGTTAAATTAGAAAAACCTACATAACTGCTGAAAGTTTGGGGTCCATAACAATTTTTAATGCTTTTGAAAGTTTTATGCTCACCAAGGCTGTGTTTATTTGATCAAAATACAGTAAATGCAATATTGTGACGTTATTACAATTTAAAACAACTGTTTTCCATTTTAATATATTTTAAAATGTAATTTATTCATGTGATGCAAAGCCGAATTTTAAGCATCATTACTCCAGTCTTCAGTGTCACATGATTCTTCAGAAATCATTCTAATATGTTGATTTGCTGCTACTTTTTTTTGCAATTATTATTGACACTGTTATTAATAACATTTCTTCTTATTGTTTGTTGCTTATTTTTTTTTCAAGATTCTTTGATGAATAGTAAGTTTGAAAGCATTTAATAAAATGACAGTTTTTATTTGAGATAGAAATCTTTTGTAACATTGCAAATACCTTTACTATCACTTTCGATTAATTTTACGCGCCTTTGTTGAATAAAAGTATGAATTTCTTTCTTATTTATTAAATCTTTCTTTTTAAAAAGTATGATTTAATAACAAAAGAAAAGAAAAGAAAAGAAAAGAAAAGAAAAGAAAAGAAACAAATATGGAATTTAAAGCAGCACAACTGTTTTCCGGACTGATAAGAAGAAATGTTTCTTGAGCCCCAAATCAACATATTAGAATGAACTGTAATTACATTTTATAACATATTTAAATAGAAAACTGTAACTTTAAATTAGCATAAGAGCATAAGAGACTTCTTTAAAAACATTACAAAAAAAAAAACAACCAAAAAAAAATCTTAATTATTCCAAACCTTTGAAAGATATAAGTAAATATGAAAAATACCAGCAAGCTCTCAGCAGTATGAATGCCTTGAACACATCTGTCACCTTTTTTACACAACTTGAATCAAAAATACTCCTTGAAAGTGTATGTGATTCATGCCAGCGGACCTGAAACCAGGTCGGTTAAGAGAGAGATAACAGGATTATGGAACAGAAACAGGCCAAAATCTACCTCTATTGTATTTTTGAAGGCTAGCTCACACAGGCCCAGCAAACACCAACAGCATTGTGTTAACCCTTTTGGCATTTGTTGGTTTCTGTTTTCACCAAGTGAACGTGTTTGATTGCCATTTTTAGAAACGTCTGAGCAGTGCAGTATGATTTTTCAAAAAAACCTGACTTTGTTGGGAACTGTTGCCATGACGATTATTTTATTTTTTATTTATTTATTTATTTTTTTTGTGGTGAATATGTTAAAAGCATGTGGTTTGTTTTTAAAGAAAGGAAATACAATATTCCATGCATTACTGCTATTTATTGAACTACAAAACTACAAAAACGACATAGGAAATGAAAATCTCCATCTAAAAATAAAAACTTTATGGAAATAATCATATATGTGTTATTTTTTCCACTTGCTGTTCTCAAGATGGAATTTGTAAAACTAATACATTATAGTGTCAAATTGAATAAATGTGTTAACTGTGTTAAAAAGTTCATATCCGATATATTTTCTGAATCTCTCTCTCTCTCTCACACACACACACACACACACTTGTTTCACTATACTTGTGGGGACTTCCATAGCCATAACGGTTTTTCTACTGTACAAACTGTATATTCTATTGCCCTACACCAACCCTACACCTAAACTTAGCCCTCACAGGAGACTTTTTGCATTTTTAGATTTTCAAAAAACATCATTCTGTGTGATTTATAAGCTTCTTTACCCGTGGGGACCTCAATTTAGGTCCCCACCGTGGCACGAGTCCCCATGAGTCTGTGTGTATTCAGGTTTAAGTCCCCACCTGAATAGAAAAACAGGTACACACACACACACACACACACACACACACACACACACACACACACACACACACACATATATATATATATATATATATATATATATATATATATATGTATATATATGTATATATATGTATATATATGTATATATATGTATAATGCCTTGTGTTTTTTTTTTTTTATTTTGAAAGACAAGATGCAAGTGTGAACAAGTATTTGTTAAAGCAGTGTGAACAGGCCTTAAATCTCCTTATTCTCAGAAAAAAGACCCTAAACATCTCAAGCTCTCGAGTTTCAGAAGAGATCTCAAGTGTGGAAATATTAATAATGTTTACTAGCTATAGTTAATTGTAATTAAATAAAAAGTGTATTATAGTTTAAATTTATATACATTTTAGAATGTTTTTTGATCCACTTAAGTAGGACTTAAGTAGATCTTTATAGGTAATTTTTACTTCTATTGTATTTGAAATACAGTTAAAGTGCACTGCTGAATGTACTGACAAGCATTTATAGTAACTAAAATATATAATGTAATGTCTATTGAAACATGTATGTCATGTATTTACATATATTTCGTACATTTAAAATACTAACTTTAAATTTAAAGTGCCCCTATTATGAGTTATGAAAGGTTCATATTTTGATTTTAGGAATCTCCAACAACAGGTTGACATGCAAGCAACGTCAAAAACACTTTCATTGTTTTATAATAGGCATTTATTTTTACCTTATTTGCTCAGTGACTCCCAAACGAATCGTTCAATGATTCATTTTTCTAAACCCCTCCTTTGATTGGTCGATTCATTTAAAGCAGTGTTTGTGAGCTTTTAACTCTCCAAAAGCGGCACCTAGTGGCAAAGAATGAATTTGCATTTTCATTCAGACCAACGCGAAAATTCAAGTTTTCTCAGGTATGCGCGCTCAACAAGTGGGTGGGCAATATGCTAATGTTTCATTTTGACGTCAAAATGAAAAGGCTTGGGATTCGTTTTTAAAACGACTCGTTTCAATGATTCAGAGTCGACTCATAACTCATAAAGAGACAATAACTTTATACACGGTTCACTTTCAGATTTAAAACTTTGCAGGATGTTTTTCATTCACTTAGAACTGTGTTACAAACTGCATGAAAGGTAATTTTCAAAAATCCATAATAGGGCCACTTTAATATCGAATAACACTACAGTTAAAATTATAATGTGCTTTATTATGTTAGTCAATGCATTAAAATAAGTGTACTTAACTGATCTATCTATCTATCTATCTATCTATCTATCTATCTATCTATCTATCTATCTATCTATCTATCTATCTATCTATCTATCTATCTATTTATTTATTTATTTATTTGACATAACATTACATTGCATTTAAGCCAGTTAAGAGCAAACACTTACTGATTAAAAAAACAAAACAAAACGGGAAGTTCTAAATGGTTGTTACAGTGCTTCTGTCTGGTAGTTACTATGTTTTTTTTTTTTTTTTTTTTTTTGTTTTTTTTTTTCTGGTAAGTATGATGTTGCTGGGTGGTTATTATGGTGTTTAGATGGTTGCTTACTGATCCAAAGCAAAAGTGAAATCAGAATATTATTAAATGGCTAGCTCTACTTCAGATATAAATTTGGCAAACTAGCAGCTTTCTTTTCATTTTGGGTTTTCAAATGATAGATTTGAAAATAATAATGTGCTTTATTATGTTAGTCAATGCATCAAAATAAGTGTACTTCTGTAAAGTATGATAAAATATTATTAAAATAATAATTTAAAATGCACTTTAATAATCCTGACATAATGTCACATAAAGTCTGAATTATTACTATTATTTTTATCCATCCATCCATCCATCCATCCATCCATCCATCTATCCATCCATCCGTACAAAACAAGTCACCTTCTGACCAGAACTGTAAATGAAGTGCAGAAGTGCCTAGACATTACTTGATAAGACCAACAGAGCAAGAGAGTCATGATTGTCATCTGAACAAGTCATACAGGTTCATATGATCCACTGTGTTATGACAGACCTGTAGGAGAAAGTGTGAATTAATTGACCATTAAGTGGATACATTTATCCACGCAGTAATAAAGTTGGGAGAAGGGGATCAGCTGGAGTAATGGGTAATTAAACAGCTACCATGACTAACGGGTTGAAAGGGGAATTTCTCGCTCTGTGTAGCACATCTTCATTCAGCACTATTGTTGCTGGAGCTCTTGCCACTGAAAAATGGATCCTCATTTCACACACACACACATAGACACACACTCAAATTTGGTGCACACTGATTTGATGCTCAAGAAAATTCTTATTGTTGAAAACAGTTGTGTTACTTAATATTTTTGTGGATACAATAATACCCTTTTTTAATGAAAAAAGAAAGTTCAACAGCATTTATTTGAAATATAAATCTTTTGTAACATTATAAATGTCACGTTTGATCAATTTAATGCTTCCTTGCTGAATAATAGTATTAATTTCCGTCTATATATATATATATATATATATATATATATATATATATATATAAATATATATATATATATGTATATATATATATATATATATATACACACAGTGGGTACGGAAAGTATTCAGACCCCCTTAAATTTTTCACTCTGTGTTATATTGCAGCCATTTGCTAAAATCATTTAAGTTCATTTTTTTCCCTCATTAATGTACACACAGCACCCCATATTGACAGAAAAACACAGAATTGTTGACATTTTTGCAGATTTATTAAAAAAGAAAAACTGAAATATCACATGGTCCTAAGTATTCAGACCCTTTGCTGTGACACTCATATATTTAACTCAGGTGCTGTCCATTTCTTCTGATCATCCTTGAGATGGTTCTACACCTTCATTTGAGTCCAGCTGTGTTTGATTATACTGATTGGACTTGATTAGGAAAGCCACACACCTGTCTATATAAGACCTTACAGCTCACAGAGCATGTCAGAGCAAATGAGAATCATGAGGTCAAAGGAACTGCCTGAAGAGCTCAGAGACAGAATTGTGGCAAGGCACAGATCTGGCCAAGGTTACAAAAAAATTTCTGCTGCACTTAAGGTTCCTAAGAGCACAGTGGCCTCCATAATCCTTAAATGGAAGACGTTTGGGACGACCAGAACCCTTCCTAGAGCTGGCCGTCCGGCCAAACTGAGCTATCGGGGGAGAAGAGCCCAAAGATCACTGTGGCTGAGCTCCAGAGATGCAGTTGGGAGATGGGAGAAAATTATAGAAAGTCAACCATCACTGCAGCCCTCCACCAGTCGGGGCTTTATGGCAGAGTGGCCCGACGGAAGCCTCTCCTCAGTGTAAGACACATGAAAGCCCGCATGGAGTTTGCTAAAAAACACCTGAAGGACTCCAAGATGGTGAGAAATACGATTCTCTGGTCTGATGAGAACAAGAGAGAACTTTTTGGCCTTAATTCTAAGCGGTATGTGTGGAGAAAACCAGACACTGCTCATCGCCTGTCCAATACAGTCCCAACAGTGAAGCATGGTGGTGGCAGCATCATGCTGTGGGGGTGTTTTTCAGCTGTAGGGACAGGACGACTGGTTGCAATCGAGGGAAAGATGAATGCGGCCAAGTACAGGGATATCCTGGACGAAAACCTTCTCCAGAGTGCTCAGGACCTCAGACTGGGTCGAAGGTTTACCTTCCAACAAGACAATGACCCTAAGCACACAGCTAAAATAACGAAGGAGTGGCTTCACAACAACTCCGTGACTGTTCTTGAATGGCCCAGCCAGAGCCCTGACTTAAACCCAATTGAGCATCTCTGGAGAGACCTAAAAATGGCTGTCCACCAACGTTTACCATCCAACCTGACAGAACTGGAGAGAATCTGCAAGGAGGAATGGCAGAGGATCCCCAAATCCAGGTGTGAAAAACTTGTTGCATCTTTCCCGAAAAGAGTCATGGCTGTATTAGATCAAAAGGGTGCTTCTACTAAATACTGAGCAAAGGGTCTGAATACTTCGGACCATGTGATATTTCAGTTTTTCTTTAATAAATCTGCAAAAATGTCAACAATTCTGTGTTTTTCTGTCAATATGGGGTGCTGTGTGTACATTGAGGAAAAAAAAAATGAACTTAAATGATTTTAACAAATGGCTGCAATATAACAAAGAGTGAAATTTAAGGGGGTCTGAATACTTTCCGTACCCACTATATATGTATATTGAATATAAATGTAATAGTTCACTTAAAACAAATTATATCATTTTCATAATTTTTCTTTTTTAGCAGATTAAATATTTTTTTTTTTTTATTAAAAATAAGTATTGTACATATGCATCTGAAACATGCACCCAAAGATAAAATATATTATTTTATATATATTCTGAAGGAGGCACTGATGCAATATGCAGCCAAAATCAATTTTATTATTTAAATGTCATCAGCTCATATTAAAACCGTATATCGTAGGCACCATACCTATGGAAGACATATCTATGCTGTAATCTGAACCTCTCACCTCGGCGCCATTTTATGTGTATGAAAGATGACACTTTGGCATATGACTGAATCTTCAGTCTCAGAGGAAAAGAGTAACATGTGAAAGCAACTTTCTGTGGCCTCCGCTGAAGGTCACTGGCCATCAGTCAGTCTATTCCAGAAGCAAAGATGGAAAGTCCATTCACAGTAAAATGGGAGCAGCTCAAATAGACCTTGTGAGTGTCTGATAACAGATATTGAAAGACCTCAAAGAAATGGATGGTCTCTTATACGTATTTTAGAAGCCTGAAGTGTGACTGAATTCTGCATCATTTTGAATTATGTGAAGCTAGATACACCAAAACAATCCCTAGATGCACTTCATGGCAGCAAGCTTTAGATTAGGGATGGGCAAAATATTAACTGAAAACGTTTTTGAATATTTGTTACATTTACATTTATTCATTTAGCCTAATGCTAGCAATACAACATAGGTATCTATCTATCTATTTATCTATCTGTCTGTCCATTTATTTATTTATTTATTTTAAATTACACTACATTGTTATATTTAAGACAGTTCAGAACAAACACTTACTGATTAAAAAAAAAAATCTGTTCATTATCATACATTTGTCAAACTAGCCGCTTCTCTCCATTTTTAGCCAATTTAATGATAGACATCAGTACATTCTTAAATTATTATATCAGGCAGTTCTATATGGTTGTTGCAGTGCTTCTGTCTGGCAGTTACTATGATTAAGGTTTTTTTTTTTTTTTTTTGGTATGATGTTGCTAGGTGGTTATTATGGTGTTTAGATGGTTGCTTACTGATCCAAAGCAAAAGAGAAATCGTAATATTATTAAATGGCTCTATTTCAGATTATCATAAGTTTGGCAAACTAGCAGCTTTCTTTGCATTTTGGCTTTTTAAATGATCGATTAGGAAATTATATATATATATATATATATATATATATATATATATATATATATATATATATATACACACACATATATATATATATGTATATGTATATATAAGATCAGGAAGTTCCAAATGGTTGTTACTGTGTTTCTGTGCAGCATTTAGGAGATTACAATGGTGTTACTAAGTGGTTGTTAAGATGTTCTGGGTAGTTTTGGTAGATGGTTGCTAGAGTGTTGCTACATGGTTTGTGTGATGTTGGTACAGTATGTTGTCCGTTTTGTGTTTCTAAGGGATTACTGTGATGTTGCTAGGTGGTTTTAATGGTATTTGTGTGTTTGATTATTGGTCCAAAGCAAAAGAGTCTTATTAAATGGCTACAACATATTGAGAATTTAGTTTTACTTCAGATCAATGGTGAGGCTTAAGGGCCTGATTGGTCCACCCAATGTATTTATGTAAAAATAAGTAATAACATCCTGGTGGATGAGCACTGATCATCCAGTTGTGCGCTTCTATTCCATAGCGAATGATAAATGCAAGAGCTGTCAATCTAAGTGATCAATACAATCTAGTCCGTCTGAAACAAGAATATCTGCTCTAACTAATTACAACCCCAGTTCGAGAAAAGTTGAGACGTGTTGTTAAATACAATAAAATCAAGAATCTGTGATTTGTTAATTCTCTTTAACTTTTATTTATTTGACAAAAGTACAAAGAAAAGATTTCAAAAGTTTTCACTGACCAACTGTCAGTGAAATGTATTTTGTAAATATAAACAAATTTTGATTTTGATGGCTGCAACACACTCCAAAAAAGTTGGGACAGAGGCAAGATAAAAGTGAAAAAGTTATAGAATATCCAAATTAAATTGTTTTAAAACAGTTCACAGTAAGCAGGTGAACTGGAAATAGGTGAGGGTATCATGTTTGGGTATAAAAGGAGCAAGTCCTTGCAAGCAAAGTTGGATCATGGCTCATCGCTTTGCGCTAAATTTCATATGAGAAGTGTCAGAAAAATCAAAAATCACATTTCTCAATGCAAAATCGCAAAACATTTAGGTCTCTCACCAACTAACATACCATAATATTGTGAAAAGATTCAGGGAATCCAGAGAAATCTCAGTACATGTAGGGCAAGCAGGAAACCTCAGTTGAATGTGCATGACCTTTGAGCCCTCAGATGGCATTTCATAAGAAACCGTCATGCTGCAGTGTTAAATATAGCCACATGGGCTCAGGAGTACTTCAGAAAACCGCTGTCACTTAACCCAGTGATTTTCAATCCTGTTCCTCGGGACCCACTGCTCTGCACATTTTGCATGTCTCCCTTATCTGACACACTCATTTGAGTTCATGGAGCTCTTTCCTAATGAGTTGATGATCTGAATCAGGTGTGTAAATTAGTGAGACATGCAAAATGTGCAGAGCTGTGGGTCCCCAGGAACAAGTTTGAAAACCACTGACTTAACCCAGTCTGCTGCTGCATCAATAAATGCAACTTGAATCTCTGTTACTGGGTGCCCAACCCTGTTCCTGGAGATCTATCTTCCTGCAGAGTTCAGTTCCAACCCTTATCAAACACACCTGTCTGTAATTATCAAGTGCTCCTTCAGATCCTAATTAGTTGTTTCAGTTGTGTTTGATCAGGGTTGGAGCTGAACTCTGCAGGAAGGTAGATCTCCAGGAACAGGGTTGGGCACCCCTGCTCTAGGAGAAGCTATACATTAATTATATGCAGTGATGCCACGAGGTTCACTGGGCCAGAGCTCATCTCAGATAATCAAAAAGACAGTGGAAATGTGTGCTGTGGTCAGATGAGTACACATTTCAACTTGTTTCTGGGAAAAATGGACGTTGAGTTCTCAAACGTCTATAATGGTATGAGGGTTCAGCAGAGCAAACGGCATGGGTGACTGGCATATGTGCGAAGGTACCATTGACATTGGGGCATATATTGTACAGAGACATAAATTGCCATCAAGATGACGTCTTTCATGGGAAGTCCATGGTTATTATATCAAGACAATGCAAGGTCTCATTCTGCATGTGCTACAACAGCATAGTTTCGTGGACACAGAATGAATGTGCTTGACTGGCCTGCCTGCAATCCAGATTTGTCTTCTACTGAAAATGTATGACCAGTGATGAAAAGGAGAATCAGACAACAATCATCACAGACTGCTGAGCAACTAAAGTCTTGTATCAAGCGAAATAAAAATGTTGTTTGCAAAAAATGTTGCTTGCAAAACTTTAACAATTAGAGTCCTCAATTCCCAAATAATTAAGCATTGTACTTAAAATGAAAGTTGATGTAACACAGTGTTAAACATGCCTCTGTCCCAACTTTTTTGGATTGTGTTGCAGCCATCAAAATTCTAATTTCTTTATATTTAATAAATAAAATTAAGCTGGAAACATTGGAAACGTTTTCTTTGTACTTCAGTCAATTAAATAAAGGTTAAAGAAAATTAACCTTGATTTTATGGGATTTCACAAAACGTCTCAACTTTTCTGGAATTGGGGTTGTATATGTGATGTACTATGGGTTAGTAATGTTTGTTGAAGCTACAAACCAAAATGCGGCCATAAAGCAGAATGTGTATTTTTTACATGAACTTGGTATTGTTTGGTCTCCTGAAACTTGAATGAATGAATGAATGATGCATTTATATAGTGCTTTTATGTGTATTGCTGTACACCCAAAGTGCTTTACAATCATGTGGGGGGTCTCTCCTCAACCACCACCAGTGTGCAGCATCCACTTGGATGATGCGACGGCAGCCACAGGACAACGGCGCCAGTGCGCTCACCACACACCAGCTACAGGTGGAGAGGAGAGAGGGAGAGCCAATTCAGTGGATGGGGATTATTAGGAGGCCATGATTGACAAGGGCCAGTGGTGGGAATTTGGCTAGGACACCGGGGTTACACCCCTACTCTTTACGAGAAGTGCCATGGGATTTTTAATGACCACAGAGAGTCAGGACCTCGGTTTAACGTCTCATCCGAAAGACTTTTGCTTGTTGTATTCTGCTAGTTGAGACCTTTTTCAGATCTAGCTGAGATCTGTTATGTATGCTTAACAGATCACATTTTCAAGTAAAGTCACATTTTTATTTTCAGTTTATGAACATATTTTTGTTGTTTAAATTAGCTTCACTACTTTAATCTCATGTATTGTAATTCTGTCAGGACCACTATCGTCAAAGATGACTGACAATTAGCATACAATTTGGATTGGCGGTATGGTTCCGTTCTGGGCAAGAACTCCCTTCACATCCATGCTGCTTAGCATGGATAAGAGCAGGGAGAGGAGCAATAACCCCCAGGGTAAACAGAACAGAACCAAAATAAATATTGCAGACATCATTAAAGTTAAATTATATAATTAAACATTTTAGAAATTAGACTGATTCATGGAGAATCAGAAGGCCGAATCCTGCCTGAACAAGAGGAGGAGTTGGGGATGGAGGAGGGTAATTAGCTACTGAGCAACACAAAAGCTGGTGATAATACTGAAGGACCTTATGGCTCGTTTCCACTGAGCGGTACGGTAAGTTCAGTTCAGTTCAGTACAGTACGATTCGGTATGGGTAACCCATCAGGCTTGCGTTTCCACTGCCAATAGTACCCTTATTTGGTAGGCATGGTGTATGCCAGAAAGTAACGATCGACAATAAAGCGCGACAATAAGCACAACTCTGCCTCTTTTTGTTAAATATCAGTTTTAATGAACAATAATAGCCATTATAAAAGTATAAGTACGAAGTATAAGAGGCTTACATAAGAGGAAATAAAGACAAAAGCAAACAATTCAGTCAAACGTATGCTACAGGTCAGCGCTGTTCAAAGTTCAAAATAAATATATAAAGTTAAACATAACTTTGTGCTCAGCCAAACGATATGACCAGGAACAAATAATAGATTCATGAGCCCACGAATGCCTGTTAAATATAGCCTACCTAAAATTAATTGTATCTCATGTTTAATCACTACAGAGACATCAGAGCCAGCGGCAAATGTCGGAAGGACTAGCTGAGCTAAAGCTGCTCTATGCGGATACATTAGCACTGAGCACCCGGTGATAACCTGGAGCTCTGAAATCGGCATAGCAAATTTTCAAATAGGCGCTATCTTTATAAAACAATTACATAAAACAGTTTTAAACAATTACATTCTCACCTGAAAAACTCTTAAAACTACATTTCATGACACAATAACAGTATGTTTAGAAAATTACATTGGTTTTTGGGCAATGACGTTTCACAAGTCCACAAGAACAGACAAGAACGCATATTGAGAAATGACTATTGTCTGTGTGAAAATATAAAATTATAAAATACACTGTTATATTTTTTTGGGTTTGCGCACTCTGATGTAAATAAGCCCAACACTCACGGACAGCAGAGCGGAACGGGTGAAGGAGAAGCTTTATCCCCTTGTATCATGCAAAAGTGATGATCTAGTCAACAAATCAATGTTCTGCAGTGAGTTTAGCTCCACCCTTTTGGTACCCTTTGCTGTGCTAGGTACTCCAACGGAAGGGTACCAAAAAAGTGGTACGATACGGTTCGCTATTTTGGTACCATTCACAACTTCTGACAGTGGAAACGGAAATAATTGTGTACCGTACCGTACTGTACCGAACTGTACCGCTCAGTAGAAACGAGCCATTACATACAGTATGGATGCTGTGATAGGTGTCACAGCTCTATAGGTAGACATGGATCAGCTGAGAGTCAGCTGATGCGAGCTTGACTAACGTGACCTGCCAGAACTAACGTTACGCTTGATAATTTTGTACTTTATTTTGAGAGTAGGCACTTAGGTCTTGACACTGCTTCAGATATTTTTAATAATAAGCATTTTTAATAAAAGAGACCAGGAAAGTATTTTAAAAAAAGGATCAGGAAGTTCTAAATGGTTGTTACTGTGTTTTAGTGTGCTTCTAAGTGATTACTATGGTATTACTAAGGTGGTTGATAAGGTGTTCCGGGTGTTTTTTACGGTGTTGCTAGGGTTGCCATGGCATTGTCAGATGGTTCCTAGGGTGCTGTTGTTGTGTTGATATGTTGTTAATATGGTGTTTCTGGCTACTGTTTTTGTTTTTGCTAGAGGGTTATTATAGTGTTGCTGTCACGAATCTGGTCTATGAACTTCCGTTCACTCACCACCAGAGGTCACTCAGTCACTACATGGACTCTTGCACTACACTACTGTTGCACGTCATCTCCAGACTACATTTCCCAGCAGCCATTTCACTAATCACACGCTCACACCTGAGACTGATACCACAGCTGATTCCCATTACACCCCTTACATAAAACATGGACTTCCGTTCACAGATCGCCAAGTATTGTACGCACATATCCCTCTTCTAGCGATAGCTACTCTACGGAGCCCACTTAGCTGTCTTAGTCTTGCCTTGCCTGTCTTCCCGTGTTTGATTCTAGCCCCGTGTTTCCTGGATTAACCTTTGCCTTGCCGTTCGGACTCTGTTTGCACCTCGTCTGGATTATTGCTGTGTAGCTGGATTTACTCTCTCTGCCTTGCCCTGTTGGATACTGTTCGCCGATCATCGACCCACGCTTGCCCTAGGACTACTCTGTGTCTTGCCTGTGTTATACCTGTTTGCCATTGCCTGAACCTTGCTTGTCTTCTGACTATGCCTTTAAATAAAAGCCTGCATATGGATCCGCACGTCTCACGTCTCGTCAGCCCCGTTACAGAATACTCGGCCACTCAAGGATCCAGCAGCTTTTCATGTGGACATTGGCCAGGTATGGACACAGAACTTCTACTGTTACGCTTCAAGCAAGGTACCCGATCACTTGAGGAGTGTATAGAGGAATATTTAATTTTAGCAAATGACTCTGAGTTGCCAGACTGTTTTTTAATTGATTTATTTTGTGACGGCGTTAATCAACCGCTCAGATCAAAGGTTCTCCGAGAGTGTCCGCGTTCATCATTAGCACAGTTTATGGACCTTGCTTTGCTGTCTGTGGGCTCTGTGTTCAATGTGGGTGTCGCGGAGGAACGCGACACCACACTCACTCATGTCAGGGTGGCTGCACTAGAGCACGCTCACAAAATGGCGGCGACAGTGGAGCTGGATTACAAAATGGTGGACACAACAGCGTCCCGTTCTGTCACAGCTGTCAATCCTGTTTCCAGTCAAGTCACCGCTGATCGTCATGAGCATCATCACGTCTCAGCTGATCTGCCAAAGCCTCGTCATGTCTCAGCTGATCGTCCAGAGTCTCGCCAGGCCTTCGCTGATCGTCCAGAGTCACAGCACGTCACTGCTGATCGTCCAGAGTCACAGCACGTCATTGCTGATCGTCCAGAGTCACAGCACGTCATTGCTGATCGTCCAGAGTCATGTCACGTCGCCGCTGACCTTCCAGAGTCACTTCACGTCATGTCTGCCACCCCAGAGCCACGTCCTGTTGCGGTTGTCGTACCGCAACCCTCCACCATCCTATCAAGGGAGCCTGTCATCAAGCATCAGAGGTTGGCATCCAGCGTGGAGGATCCATCGCTGGTGTCAGCACGCACAGCTGGTATCCCCAAACCTAATCACTCTAGTCCTCCTTCTCATGAACTCATTCACCTATCTGCAGCACTTCCCGTATGGGGGGTTGCTTTATGGTGTATCTGGGCCGCATACATCACCGCCGATTTGCTAGCGGTGGCGGCGCCGGCTACAACATCTCCAGAGGTGGCGGCTTATGCTGTGGAACCTTCTGAGGTAGCGTTGGCCGCTACTGTGCTCCCAGAGGCCATGGTGTCCGCTGCAGTCCCTTCAGAGGTGGCGGCTCAGGCTGCAGAACCTCCCGTGATGGCGGCACTAGCCTCAGTTCCTTGCATGGTGGTGGCGCCCAGTGATGATCTCCGTGAACTGTCTGTTCCGGCCGAGGAGGCCATAAATGAACTTTCGTCTGCTCATGTCACGGCCTGTGAACTATTGTCCTGTCCTGCACTGGTCAAGGAGACCATTTCTGAATCCCCAGTCATGCCTGTCATGGTCACTGAACTCTCGTCCTGTCCTGATGGTATCAAAGAGACCATTTCTGAATCCCCAGTCATGCCTGTCATGGTTATTGAACTCTTTGTCTGTCCAGCCACGGCTATGGAGGCCATCTATGAACTCCCTGTCTGTCCAGTCCTGGCTACGGGGGCCGCTTATGAACTTTTTGCGTTCTCTGCCTCTGTCCTTGATGCGGAAAATGCATTGTCTGACTCTTGTGTCTCAGTTTCCCCTAGGTCCCAGTCTCTGCCATGGGCCTCTGCCCCGCCGTGGAGGTCGTCTGCTCCGTCTGCTCCGCCGTGGGGGTCTTCTGTCCTACTCTGGGGGTCTTCTGCTCCACCTGTTCTGTCTGCTCTGCCGTGGTGGTCTACTGCTCAGGTCTGGTGGTCTTCTGCTCTGCCGTGGTAGTCTTCTGCTCCGCCGTGGAGATCCTCTGATCCACCCTGGTGGGCTCCTGTCCCATCTGATCCGCCCTGGTGGGTTCCTGTCCCGTCTGATCCGCCCTGGTGGGCTCCTGTTCCGTCTGCTCCGCACTGGTGGACTCCTGCTCCGTCTGCTCCGCACTGGTGGACTCCTGCTCCGTCTGCTCCGCCCTGGTGGGCTCCTGCTTCGTCTGCTCCGCTCTGGTGGGCTCCTGCTCCGTCTGCTCCACCCTGGAGGGCTTCAGTTCCGTCTGCTCTGCCTTGGTGCTCTGTCCTGCCGGCTCTGCCTCAGTCCCCAGTCTCACTTCCACATGGACCTGGCCCTCCATCCCTCACCCTGTTCCCCCCAAGGAGCGGCTTCCAGACGCTCCACCACCCTCCTGTATTGTACTGAGTGTGGAGCGTCTGGAAGCCGCTCCTTGGGGGGGGGGCTCTGTCACGAATCTGGTCTATGAACTTCCGTTCACTCAACACCAGAGGTCACTCAGTCACTACATGGACTCTTGCACTACACTACTGTTGCACGTCATCTCCAGACTACATTTCCCAGCAGCCATTTCACTAATCACACGCTCACACCTGAGACTGATCCCACAGCTGATTCCCATTACACCCCTTATATAAACCATGGACTTCCGTTCACAGATCGCCGAGTATTGTACGCACATATCCCTCTTCTAGCGATAGCTACTCTACGGAGCCCACTTAGTTGTCTTAGTCTTGCCTTGCCTGTCTTCCCGTGTTTGATTCTAGCCCCGTGTTTCCTGGATTAACCCTTGCCTTGCCGTTCGGACTCTGTTTGCACCTCGTCTGGATTATTGCTGTGTACCTGGATTTACTCTCTCTGCCTTGCCCTGTTGGATACTGTTCGCTGATCATCGACCCACGCTTGCCCTAGGACTACTCTGTGTCTTGCCTGTGTTATACCTGTTTGCCATTGTCTGAACCTCGCTTGTCTTCTGACTATGCCTTTAAATAAAAGCCTGCATATGGATCCGCACGTCTCACGTCTCGTCAGCCCCGTTACAGTTGCTAGGTGGTTACTATTGTGGTGACCGAGAGAGCTCAGTGTGCTGCAAAAAAAAAAAAAGGCAATGAGAAAAACACCAGCAAAAAAAAAACAAAAAAACATCTTCATCAGTTCGACAACACATGTTGTGTTTCTGTATTTGTTTGCATTGTGAGTATTTGCAGCGTGTTTCTGTATTTGGTTGTGCTGTGAGTATTTGCTGTGCATTTCTGTATTTGGCTGTGCTGTGAATATTTGCAGCACATTTCTGTATTTTGTTGCACTGTGAGTATTTGCAGCACGTTTCTGTATTTGGTTGCATTGTGAGTATTTGCAGTGTGTTTCTCTATTTGATTGCGCTTTGAGTATTTGCAGCACATTTCCGTTTTTGGGTTCGTTGTGTTTCTGTATTTAGTTGTATTGTGAATATTTGCTGTGCGTTTCCAAATTTGGTTACACTGTGAGAATTTTCAGCGTGTTTCTGTATTTGGTCACATTGTGAGTATTTGTAGTACATGTGTTTTCAAACTGATGAAGATGTTTTCTTAATTTGTTGATTTTTTTTTTTTTTTTTTTTTTTTTCAATTTGCATTTTTTTTTTTTTTCTTTAGTTGCAGCACATTGAGCTCTCTCGGCCACCATGTACTATGGTCTTTGGAAGGTTGCTTACTGGTCGAAGGCTAAAGAACCCTTTAAATGCCTACAAAACATTGAGAATTTAGTTCTACTGTATACTTCAGATCATCATCAATTTGACTTTGTTTTTTTTTTTTTTTGTTTTTTTTTGCCCTTTTTGCCTTTTTAATAATAGAGATCAGGAAAAAACGAAAAGTGGAGAACTGGATCTGACATGAGCCATACTCAAACTTGCATTGCCTGCCTGCATATCATGTGTCAAGTGGGAGCCCGTTTACTACCCATCAAGGCACAACTTTCTCTGCTACTTTCTGTGCAGTTTTACTTCTTGCATGTGCTAAAAGCATATTGCTTGCTATATTAAACTGTGAAAAGGTTTTTATTTTTGTCCGAGACAAGGAGATTCCACCCCCCCCCCCCAGTCAATTATATTGTATCTTTATAGTCCTCTGCTATTTGTCCTATTAGGAGGATTATCGGCCTCACTATTTATTTGACCCATAAATATATCAAGCTGAGTAAATCCGTTAGGACAACATGTTTGAAGCATCTATCAATCACTTTCTCAGGAGTTGCCACTCATACCTGCTGCTCTCTGCTCTGCTGTATCGATCTCTTCTGCCTGTGGGTCAAATTCAATCACAAAGAATTTGTTCTTGTAGAGGGTCATCAGTGGGTTTGAGCTCAAAGGGCAGATAAGACAGATGCAACGGCCATTCCTTGATGGAAACCCTTTCCCGAACACCAAAGAGACCAGTTGTAGTTTACGTGGTTCACAAGATATAAACATGTTTAGTCCTTTGTGGTCTACTCTCCACGAATACTGTCAGCTTTTGATATCATGATTTTGAAATCAACCTTAGCTTTAAATTCACATTTTTATTATTTAACTTATTTTTTTTCCCCCACCAACTTAATGTCAACACAAATAACCCAAGTAGTGATATCATATACATATTATAGAGGGAGGGAGGGAGAAAAAAAAAGAGAGAGAGAGAGAGAGAGGGAGAGAGCGAGAGAGAGGCTTATAGCATTAGGCTTATAGCCTTGGTAATCCTGAAGACATTGATTAGCTTGTTCAGGTGTGTTTGATTAGGGATGGAGCAGAACTCTGCAGGACTGCGCTGGTTGCTTTGGTGTTTTGGGTTACTGTGGTGCTGTTTGGGTATAGTGGTTTCTAGGGTACTGCAGTCATGTTGCTATTGTGTTACTAGATGGTTGTTTTGTTTCAGAGTGGTTGCTTTGGTGTTCTGGGTCACTGTGGTGCTGTTAGGGTGTGATGGTTTCTAGGGTGTTGTAGTCATATTGTTATGGTGTTACTAGGTGGTTGTTTTGTTCCAGAGTGGCTGCTTTTATGTTCTGGGTTACTGCGGTGTTGTTTGGGTGTAGTGGTTAGGGTGTTGCAGTCAGCAGTCATTTTGCTATGGTGTTACTAGGTGGTTATTTTGTTCCAGTGTGGTTGCTTTGTTGTTAGGGTGTAGTGGTTTCTATGGTGTTGCAGTCATGTTGCTGTTGTGTTAGGTGGTTGTATTGTTTCAGAGTGGTTGCTTTGGTGTTCTGGGTTACTGCGGTGCTGTTAGGGTGTGGTGGTTTCTAGGGGGTTGAAGCAATGTTGCTATGGTGTTATTAGGTGGTTGTTTTGTTCCAGTGTGGTTGCTTTGGTGTTCTAGGTTATTGCGGTGTTGTTGGGTGTAGTGGTTTCTAAGGGGTTGAAGCAATGTTGCTATGGTGTTACTAGGTGGTTGTTTTGTTTCAGAGTGGTTGCTTTGGTGTTCTGAGTTACTGTGTTGCTGTTAGGGTGTGGTGGTTTCTAAGGTGTTGAAGTCATGTTGCTATGGTGTTACTAGGTGGTTAATTTATTCCAGTGTGTTTGCTTTGGTGTTCTGGGTTACTGCGGTGTTATTTGGGTGTAGTGGTTTCTAGGGTGCTGCAGTCATGTTGCTATGGTGTTACTAGGTGGTTGTTTTGTTCCATTGTGGTTGCTTTGGTGTTCAGGGTTACTGTGGTGTTGTTTGGGTGTAGTGGTTAGGGTGTTGCATTCATGTTGCTATGGTGTTACTAGGTGGTTGTTTTGTTCCAGTGTGGTTGCTTTGGTGTTTTGGGTTACTGTGGTGCTGCTAGGGTGTGGTGGTTTCTAGGGTGGTGCAGTCATGTTGCTATTGTGTTACTAGGTGGTTGTTTTGTTTCAGAGTGGTTGCTTTGGTTTTCTGGGTTACTGTGTTGCTGTTAGGGTGTGATGGTTTCTATGGTGTTGAAGTCATGTTGCTATGGTGTTACTAGGTGGTTAATTTGTTTCAGTGTGGTTGCTTTGGTGTTCTGTGTTACTGCGGTGTTATTTGGGTGTAGTGGTTAGGGTGTTGTAGTCATGTTGCTATGGTGTTACTAGGTGGTTGTTTTGTTCCATTGTGGTTGCTTTGGTGTTCTGGGTTACTGCGGTGTTGTTTGGGTGTAGTGGTTAGGGTGTTGCATTCATGTTGCTATGGTGTTACTAGGTGGTTGTTTTATTCCAGTGTGGTTGCTATTGGTGTTCTTGGTTACTGTGGTGCCGTTAGGGTGTAGTGGTTTCTAGAGTGTTGCAGTCATGTTTCTATTGTGTTACTAGGTGGTTAGTCTGTTGCAGTGTGGTTGTTTTGGTGTTCTGGGTTACTGTGGTGTTTCTAGGGTGTTGCAGTCATGTTGCTATGGTGTTACTAGGTGGTTGTTTTGTTCCAGTGTGGTTGCTTTGGCGTTCTTGGCTACTATGGTGTTGTTAGGGTGTAGTGATTAGGGTGTTGTAGTCATGTTGCTATGGTGTTACTAGATGGTTTATTTGTTCCATTGTGGTTGCTTTGGTGTTCTGGGTTACTATGATTGGTTGTTAGACTTGTTGCTAAATGGTTGCTGGCTTCTTCTCTGTGTTTTTATGGTGTTGCTAGGGAGTTGCTAGGCAATTACTATTATGATGCTAGGTGGATACTAGAGTGTTTTCCAGGTTGTTGCAAGCTGGTTATTGTGGTGTTGCTATGTGGTTTATAGCTGTCATGTCTGTGTTTAGTTTAGTTCATGTTTGTTTTTCATGCCTTTTATTTTTAAAATAGTCACGTTTCCTTGTTCCATGCCATGTGAGTACCTGTTCCCCTATGATACTGCATGTGGTTCCTTTGTTTCATGTGTTGGTTCTTGTTTCATTAGTTCTGTCCGTTTATAACATATAAGGGGAACAGGTACTCACAACAGGTACTTCAAAATAAAAGGCATGAAAAACAAACATGAACTAAACCAAGCGCTTTTGTCATGTGACCTAATAAAATGCATCTGGGTCCTCCACACCATCGTCTATGTCTGCTTCCATGCCAGCTATGGTACAATGGCTTTTTTATGGATGGTTTTTGTGGTGTTGCTAGATGGTTGCTAGCTTGTTCTGGGTGGCTTCTATGATGTTGCTAGGT
Source organism: Spinibarbus caldwelli (assembly GCA_039654775.1). Taxonomy (NCBI): domain Eukaryota; kingdom Metazoa; phylum Chordata; class Actinopteri; order Cypriniformes; family Cyprinidae; genus Spinibarbus; species Spinibarbus caldwelli. The sequence goes on along the minus strand of CM077253.1, from coordinate 22,946,987 downwards.
GGTTGCTAGAGTATTGCTACATTATTACTTTGATGTTGCTAGGTGATTGCTAGGGTGTCTGAGTGCTTGCTTGCTGGTTGAAGACAAAATATTCATCCCCAAGTCTGCATGATATTATGGTGCCAAGATATTGCTTTGGTCCTTCTTTCAAGACATGTTTATTTTTTTGCCTGTTTTATTGCCTGCCAGGTGAAAAACTTATATTAATATCACACCTGCCTTCAACAGTATTATTCATGTACATACGGTAACAGAAACAATGCCAAGTGAGTTGTATGCCAAAATATACTTCTTTGGGTTAGGGGTTTGGAAATTATAGCCCTAAGTATGAGCAATAGCAATAGCGAAGTTTGCCTTAGCAAGCGCTACTAATTATTTCAGGTAACAGCAGGTCTCTCAACCGTAGTAACTCACTGTTCTCTGGAAGTTCAGCTCAATCATGTGGCAACTCGTGGTGAAATTGCTCTCTTTCCTCACAGGTGCTGGACCAGGAACCAATTATCTGGAGATGTGTCTTGGGTCCCAAAATATCATTGTCAGGCTGCCACACACCAAGAGATAAAAGAGAATGAATGGAGTCGAATCCCAAAGTGACATGACAGACTGCCTTCTTTTCACTATCTCCTCCAAAAAGTAACTGATGTAAGACTGCTACTATGTTGTAAATATCATATTTTTCACATTTCTTGAGACCCCTATAATGTCCAAAAAAATAATTTCAACTTATCCCTCTTTTTTTTATTTTTTTTTTTAAGCAAAAAGCATGGTTAGGGGAGATTGGGTATGGTTGTAACATGGAGAGAGTTGTAACAGCACCATTTCCACCTATCAGGGATAAGATAGGAGTCCTATGATAATTTCATTATTTACCCACTTCCTCTCCAATCATATATGAATGATTGTCAAGGCTGTAAATAGATATATGCAGATGTTATAAAGAAAAAAACTGATTTTGGTGTAAGAATCCAATTTTTTTTTTTTTTTTTTAATTTACCAAAACTATATTTGGTACTTAAACCGTTGAAGATTAAATCATATTAATTTATCTAATTTACATTAGAATAAACTGTAGGTTCTCAGGCAAAATGTAATGCATTTTTAAACTGCTAATTTCAAATCGTTATGCTAATACCGCTAACTAAACATTGGATGACAGGGGTGGGGTAAGTTGTAACACATTTTAGCATTCCCTAACATAGAATTGAGAACTTTCATGCTGTCTATATGGAGCTTTTTTGGCAGCTCAAAGCCAAAGGAAGTGTGGGTAAAATGTGCCCTATGCAGTTTCTGGATCCACCAAGTATGCATTCTAGGGTTAAAAACATTGTTTTGACACCATTGTGAATCTGATCGAGAAAATTCATACATAGACACAATCTCACACACAAATTGACAGTTTTTTTTTTAGATCTACACGTTCTTTACCTCGGTACACTGGAATTGAGTGTTCAGTAAGCATAAATACCGTTAAGCAGGTTTGTTCTAGTAGTCTAATTTATACACACACGCACACACACTCTCGCATCGAACAGAAAGTGGATTGGAGATGTGGTCATTCGTAGAAAGTGTGACATTTTTTTGTATAGTTCTTTTGGATTGGACCGGCAGTGGGGTAGATTGTAACAGAGGTACTACATGTATTTAAGATTCCAGTTATGTCTCCTTAATTCCTCGTTATCCTGAGTTTATAAGCCCCAGTCTGTTCAGTTCATATTTGTTGGGTCTGTTTTTTGGATGTCGTGTGTTTCCCGTGTTCCTGTTGTGGATTTTCCCCTGTGATTCCATTATTAAAGACTGTTAAACGTTTCTCCGCGTCTCCAGCGTCCTTCCTACAGCAAATCGTGACAGAAGACCCGACCAAAACAGTTTTATTACATTTCTCCCTCCGTTTGTTTTCCGTTTTTTCAACCAGTGGTTTTTGTTTCCGTTGTGTCCATGGATCTCCTCCTTCGTCCGGAATACCTCCTCCTACTACTGGAGCAGGGGAGAGATCACTCGAGGGCCACACCACACTGTTCCTGGTGCTCGCCAACCTTTCCAGCTACCCAGACAACGCGCTCTGTGTGTTCTATGATGCCAGTTTAAACTTCGTGTACAGAGCGCCATCGTCCAAGGAAGGCCCTTGAGCGAATTTCGCCACCTTTGTGGAATAGACACTGGTGAGACACGGATCCCCTTTTGCCGTCTGTCCCGAGGGAGATCTCGCCAGTGCCACTCTGGACCCAGTGCCCAGCCCACTATCTCCCGCTGCATGGAGCGCATGCCCGAGCCCACCGCTGACGGACAGCCAGAGCCCGCCGTGACCGACAAGCCATCGCCCAGGAGTGCGACAGAGCTGAGGATCGCCACAGAGCCAGAGCCTCACAAAGCGTCAGACCAGGTGTGAGAGCCAGCAACAGAGCCCGCCACGAGGGAGAATGCCCGGTAAAGTGGACAGTGAGAGCGCGGAGAGGAGCTCCGCCCCCTGCACCGCAGCTGGGGGTGAACTTAGTATGGTGCGGGGTTTGTCCCACACTGAAGGAGAGAGGGCTCCCGTTCCTGAGTTAAGCCCAGAGAGGGCTCCCGTTCCTGAGTTAAGCCCAGTGAGGGCTCCCGTTCCTGAGTTAAGCCCAGAGAGGGCTCCTGTTCCAGAGATAAGCCCAGAAAGGGCTCCCGTTCCAGAGTTAAGCCCAGAGAGGGCTCCCGTTCCTGAGTTAAGCCCAAAGAGGGCTCCCGTTCCTGAGTTAACCCTCTGTGGTCTGAGGGTGTTTTGGGGGCCTGGTGAAGTCTTGACATGCCCTGACATTTGTGCTTTTTTCAGTTGCTTATAAAAATATAAATGGCTAAAGTCTAATAACAATGTAAACAGCACAAACTGGGCTACAATAATATGTTAGCATCATTTATGTTCATGATTGTGTTTTTGAGAAAGCAACGTTTATGTGTGGTTAGTGAAAAACTAAAATTTTGACATCACTGAAATAAGGCCATAAAACACATACAGAATATTTGTTTACAAGACTTTTGAGAACTGGATCTTGTAGCCTAGAGTTTTTGCTTCAAAATTATGTGAAAATCAGCTTGTTTACTTCACAGAAAACAATATATTGATTTAAATTTTTAAAGACATGTTTTGTGATCGAAAGCCTGTATGCAAGGGAGTGGCAATGGTCTTGAATATTAAGTGATTCTCACCTGAGAGACAAACGGCCCTCCCCTAATGGCCCCCTAATGGCCCATCAGTGTGACTGTGACTTTGAGGCAGGTAAGAGAGAATGTGAGGAGATTGAAAAATGTTTTTTTTTTTTTTTTTATCGTTATTATTTGTATTTTATTTACAACACAGTGTAATCAAAACATACATAATGAAGGTCAAATACACATTATTGTGCACACTGATCTAACCACAGAGATGTGAACAGATTTTGAGTTATTTCTGCAACAGATTCTGTTCAACAAGTGAAACAAGTAAATCATACCTGATATTTACTTGTTTTATTTAAGTGTTTCTGCTTCTTTCCATGGATTCAAGAAGAAGAAAAAAAAACATAATCAGTAGTCAAGGAGCTTGTTTTACCATAGAATATAGTAAGTTGTAGTTGAACATCTGATGTTGGTACAGCGCTCTCAGAGGAAAACAGTTTGAAGAGGCTGAAAGTCATCAGGATTCATCTGTGGTGCAGGTAAAAAAAAAAAAAAAAAATTGTGAGCATGTTAATATCAGGAGCATCTGTATATATATATATATATATATATATATATATATATATATATATATACAGATCACAGAATATTTGTTTTCGATAAGACTTAAATCATTTAGAAGTAGAAACTTCAAGTTTCTATAGATATAACTCCCTTGTCTCTGTGCTGAGTATTTGCTGAGTTACAGTTCATTTTAGTGACACGTTTCTAAAAGCAGCTTGCGGAGACGGAGAAGGCAGAGAGCGCACCCTGTTTGTTTTCTTTATTCTTCAAAAGCACAAAGTTTAGTTGTTATAATGAGTGTATACAAATAAAAGTAGACCCCTTACAGATTCGAATGGTGTATTGCTCTTACCTGTACAATCAAAAATGGCAGAGTAATTCAAGCTCTTTTCGGCCTTATCAGGAAAATCTGCCACAAAATGCATATCCGCGTTTGTTGACCCCAGAGGGTTAATATCAACTTATAAGGGCTGTGATATTCTTGCAGAGGTTTGAATTGGTGCCTTTTGTAGTGAACAAAGATGGGTGCTTTGTATAAAAGTTTGAGCACTCTAGTTCAAATATTCAGCGAGTTACAGATGCTGAAACAAAAAGTGTTACAACCATACCCAGTCTCCCCTACAGTAATGCAATACTGTGGGAATAAAAGATGTACTATTTTAAAAGGTATAGCCATGATAACATTATATGCTGGCATGGAAGAATGTAAGAATCACTTACTGGTCTTGTCTTTGTAACAGGGTTCTAGCTCTTTTTGACCAGTACATTTTCATGACTTTTCTATGACCTGTCCAGTTGTTTGTCAGTACTTGATAAGGTTTTTTATGAATTGTTTTGATTTGTTAATACTTTTTTTGGGGATTTGCTTGACTGATACTTTGACTTAATACTTTATACTACAGAGACATTTCTATTGGATGAAATATTTTTTATGCAGAGCGTAACAAGAAAAAAAAAATAACAACAACAAAAAAAAAAATTAAAAAAAAAAAAAAAATATATGTATATATATATATATATATATATATATATATATATATATATATATATGCCATAGAAATTGAAATAATCCATTGTAAAAATCCCTGATATTTCCAGGTTTTCCAGTTTCCTTGATAATCCATCAATGACCAAGTTTACTATGCTTTACCTACTGTGCTATGATATTAGCTTTATTTAAAAATAAAAATCCAGAAGCAATGAGTCAAAATTATTTTCCAAAATCCAAAACTTTCCTTTAAAACCAGGTCATAAATGAATCATATGTTGTGAGTTGATAAGATGTATTTATTAGTTTTACGGTGATATTACTCTTTCAGCATTGCAATGGGAGCAGGTATTCTCACGTCAGAGCCTGACAGCTCGCATTAGTGTCACAAACATGCTAAAATGAAAAAAAGAGGCGCGGGACTGCTTCACAGGCCATTAGAGAAATCAATCCCAGGGCGATAAGCCTTTCCTGACTCCCTCCAGATCTTAAGAACTGACTGATGGGTTTGATGTTCTGAGGTCACGTTTGAAAAATCTGTAATAAGCTTTGACGAAATGTAATTGCATATTGAAACACGGATGCCATCCCATCATGCTTTGCGGCTTCTCTCATGATGGTTATCATGGAGGTAAAGTCTCCAGTGGTAGAAATAAGACGTTAAGACATTGTTTCCTGTGTGATTGTTGTCCTGAGATTGAATTAGAGCTATAAAATAAAATCAATAATGCTTCATCCATTTGAGAAAAGCTATAATGACTTGAAGCCGATTACCCTTAATCATTTTCCAATATTGAGCGGCTGAAATTTCATTGAAAAATAACAAGGAATGGGTGCGAATCAGATGAGATATAAATTAGATTAAACTCTCCCCTTTGGCTGTTTATTTATTGGTCATGCTTACCCATCTTAATGGAATTGAGAGGCGAAGTGGGTTTATTTATTGGTTGTGAACTGTTTGAATACTGCAGCCTGATGCTGATCAAATTGCTTTTAGTCGAAAATAGAAATATACTGACAAGACTGGGCAAATATAGTGTGACATGGTGACATCGCAGACTGCAGTTTCTCCTCCAGCCCACCAGAGGGAACTATCTCCCGGATATTAGAGCTACCTATTTATTTAGTTTGCATTTTGGTTATGGAACTTTTGCCTATTGTTTTGGATTTGTTTGCTGATTTATTCTGAAGTCAAGACTTTGAGCACACAAAATAACTTGGGGCGCTGCCATGAACAAGATATGACGACAAGTTCTCTGGTGCCATTTTAAAAAAGCAGCATCTTCATTACAAAGACACACACACACAAAAATATAATCAGTAGTTTTTGTGTATGTAAAATTAACATTGAGTTGCTTAAGTGAATTTAGGCATAACAGCATTATCATGTATAGTTTGAAAAATAGATATATTTCCTTTGCTGTTATCTAGTACAATTACTTTTTTTTTCAGTTGATGATGGCAACGTAATCTTGAAATTATAAATAAGCAGGAATCAGCACCCACAATTATTATTATTATTATTATTATTATTATTATTATTATTTTTCCCCTATGAATTGCATTAAACAAAACTCTTGAATGTCTTTCATAAAAGTGATGCATTTAATGACCTTTAATAACTTTGGCCAATTTGGAAAATAGATCTACAAAACAGCTATAAATGAAATATTTGTATAGAACATTCTTTCTGTCACACTGGCAGTTAAATGCATTTAATATCACTTTAAATTTAAATGAAACACAGATACTTCTTTAATAGTCCTTTTCAGGTTCTTCAGATGGTTAAACGTTCAACAGTCTTTAATTTCTCAAGAGCACACGTCAAGATGTCATTATAACTCTTCTTTGACTGTCCTTGGCACTTTCTCACTTCCTCTTGTCGCCCGAAAGCTTTTCACCACCACAAACCGCCCTTCACCTCCTCTCACAAACCAATACTGATTACCATCAGCCAAGAGCTTTTATCACAGGTTAAAAGTTTCGAGGAACTTTTCCCCAGTCTGTCTGACAGTGACTGCGCTCATGAAGCGTTTATTACCTCAGTGTTATTCTGGGCCTGCTTTCACAGGCTTTGCTGACAATGTTATTGTCCTGACACCTGATAGATCAAAACAAGTCCAGGGTGGAGAGTGACGGGCTTCAGTGAAAACTCAGCCTTTTAACCTGTACACAATAAAGCAAGGCGTCTCGACTCAGAGCGCCTCTGCGGAGTCCGCATGGAGTGATTTGCTCAGTCGTCCGTCACTGTCACTCTGCTCTGCTGCGGCGGCATCACTGTTTGTGCTCGTAAATACCTCAATCACAACAGGCCCTGCCCTCGAGAAACATCCTCACTTTCCTTCTTATTTTCTTTATCCATTCTTGTTGCTCTCTTCTTTTCTCAAAATATCATGCTACACTATGTAAACTTTCACTGTCATGATCTCATGAATTACTTTTAAGCCCTTTCATTGTTTTGAAATATGCCTCTTATGCTCACTATGCCTGGATTTATTTGATTAAAAAACAGTAAAAACAGTAATAATGTGAAATATTATTAAAATAACTCTAAAAGAACTATTTGAATATATTTTAGTAATTGTAAAAAATAAAAGTGTAATTTATTCATGTGATGCAAAGCTGAATTTTAGCGGCAATTTCTCCTTGAGTGTCACATGGTCCATCAGAAATCATTCTAATATGCTAATTTGCTGCTCAAGAAACATTTCTTATTATTATCAATGTTGAAAACAGTTGTTTTTTTTTTGTTTTTTTTTTGTGGGAATTAAAATAATTGTCTCTTTTTTAGTTTGTTTTAATTTAGTTTTATTTTCAATTTCTTAAGGTAAATTGAGTAATTATAGCTATTTAATATTATGTTTGATATAAGCCATCATTTAGACCTAAACTGTAAATGATCTGATTTGTTTTTAACGATCAGTCTTTTGTTTATTACTTGTTATTAATAATTACAGAACATGACCATATCTGTTTTTGCAGTCTCACAATTATAACCTAGATACTATCTGTATTTGTGTTTAAAAGCTTACATAAAGATTTTAGGGCACAACTACACATTTGTTGAGTGTTAAGTAACCCTTTCTATATGTTACATAAACCTCTTTATGCAGCAATAATAATTTTTAGATGACGAACTGAAGATAACCACAGCTGTGAATGGTAAATTGTGGTCAAGGAAACATTCGATATTCAGTACTGTATCTTGAATGCAAACCAATCTACAGTATATCGACTTCAATACTAATAGTTTTCTTCTTCATGTATATTCCATTCGTCTTTTCAGCAACCATTATTCCTTTAACACAATTTAATCTAATTTAATTAACCTTTATTTAACCAGGTAAGTCAGTTGAGAACCAGTTCTCTCACAAAAGTCAGTCTTCACAGTCTTGGGTGGTTTGGGGATTCTGACTGTAAAGTTCAAACGGCCTTGTCTCTGCTTTCAGCACCTGTTGCGTCTTCTTGCGTATGTCTTTCTCGCTTAAACTAATAAATTCTCACCGTGGGCTTCACAGGCTGCTGTTCAGCCCTTTGAGACTGGCAGAGCGGCTCTGTTTTACAGTCTCAGCCGCACATTCCCACCCAGCCCACGTGTCTGAGATGAAGCTTTACATCTCCCTAAAGGTCAGAGCTACTGGAGACTGGATCAATGAGTTTGAACCTCCAGCACAGGTCTCAACCTCACATGTGAAGCTTGAGTCACTCTGGTAGTGATTACGCAGAGCTCGGTGACGACCTCATTGTTCAAATCTTCACTGGAACAGGAATAACTACATGTATTGACTAAGAAGTCGATCTGTCCGTTCTGCCAATGGCTCAGCATGCTGCGATTAATTATGGGAGAGTGAACACCAACTCCCAAAATATGAAAAAAGAGCTATTCTTTGTGCTTTTAGAGTTGCAATGAAATGCAAGTAACTACAGATATTTTCTGTCGTATTGCAACATACATCTAGTTAAGTGTAACGGATTGTCAAAAAAGAAAAAATGTAGGGGGAGGACTTGTGTCTGTTCATTAGTTGATGATTGGAATTATGGGCATTTCGCTCAAAAATGGGAGGCGAATAAACTAAAAGTTTGGTCCTGCATATATGACCAGTTATGACTTTTTGAATTGATCATTATGATGCCAAAACATAAAAAAATGAAACATGCACAAAACAAATTGGTTACAATAAGATCTATAATGTGGTTTTAGAATATAAATTTCACACCAACTTTGTATATAATATATTTAGAATATAAATTTCATGTCAGACCGCGTCAGTAAGAACTTGGTCATTTGTTCACTTAATTTTACCGCAGATTCATTTACAATTCAACAATTTCATTTTCAGAAAGACTGAAACTAAAAGATGATGCTGTGCCGACTGTATTGGATCCGATGGTAATGTTGCACCATACAAGTGTGAGTAACTGTTTTTATTATGTGATCACTATCGCTTTGTCTGCGATTACAGATCGTTTGATGAATATTTATGCATTTTTAACCGAAATCACAGTAGAGTCCATCTGTGAAGGACACTGCTGTCAAACATACACAACTGCCAATCATACCAGTGGGAGTTTACTTCCGAGTCTACAATTCGCCACGCCTATTCAAATGGAGGGTTTAAATGAGGGAGGTCAAAACAGGACAGAAAATAGCCTATTCTAATTTATGATGATTTTTGATGTAAAAATCTTGATAACTTTAAAAGTGGACCTCAGAGAACAGTAAAAACTAAAAAAAAAAAACTAAAAAAAACAAAAAAAAAAACAGAGGCAGTTCCTTTAAGTTTAGGTGTTGGTAGAATTAAGGGATCTAAAATTTGGTCATGCAGAATAAGGCTTTATAAGTACTAACAAACAGTCACTATGCTAGTATTATGCATGCTAAAAAGCAATTACTTAATAGTGAGTGTTTGCCCCTAAACTAAAGTGTTACCTTCCAAACATATAATATAAATGAACCGAAACAATGTTGCAATTGGTGACGAGGAAGGAGAGAAGCAATGAGCATTTGATATCACTGAAACAAAACTGTTTACTTCATCTGTTTTCTTTTGTCCTCTTTTTAGAGCCGTTTTACAGCAGAATTGAATTTTGTTTGCATTTACTCTATTTTCCTGTTTAACTTTGTAAAGCTGCTTTAACACAAGCTGTATTGTACAAAGTGATATATAAATAAATAAAGATGACTTGACGCTTCTTAAAACGGCAAATTAGGATTTTTAACAAATTACATAAATGAGCCAACTGTGTTAAATAACTGCAATTGAAAATATAATCTCACTGATCATGAATTCACTAAAATCAACCATTTAATCCCATGAATTAAATATTCATAAATTAAATTATTCACATTTATTTGTCTGTAAAGTTCGTATTTAAATAATTTACATTTTAGATGCCTTCAGTACGTCAATATTATGTTTTATTGTAGATTATTACACATTCTGTGCAAATGTGAATAAATATAGAAGCAAATTTGATGTAAAATACATAGGAAAATGAATAAGATCACATTGCAGAAACAGAAGGAGATTTAAGATTGTAATTTCAGCACTTTAAAAACATTAGAGGTGACATTTAAGTAATGTCTTTTGCGTGGTGGAATGTAATAAAAGGTCAGCAGCAAAACATTGGTAAATAACGTGAGATAAGATTATAACTTGTATTTGTATTGTTTAATATATAATCTCATTTTTGCAGCTTTGCATAAAGTTCAGTGTTTGTATTTCACTGTGCATTTGATTCATGTCGAGGAATATAGAATCTGTGCAACTGTGACAAGTTAGGAACTATATGCATTAAATTTATATGAAAAGTATGCAAACATGTAAAAAATGGAATTATGTTTTGGAATTAAATGCGATATGCAGAATAGAGCTTTTACTGGGTGGCAAATTTCATTGCCAGACGAAGAAAAAACATTAACATAGCCACTGAAGAAAAAAAAAAAAAAAAACACATTATGTCATATGAAGTTCAATCAGTACATCTCAGAATGAGTGTGTGTTTTTGTTCTTGTTGGATTTATTATTGACCCTCATAGCATATCAACTTATTGTTGTTGGTTTAGTACAGTTTGTTACCATGGCAATTAGAGTGCTATTGTGCTCACAATAGCAGTGAGAGGATGGGGGTGGAGTGGGGTTCAGTTAGCGTGATAGCGTTGGAGTAATTACTCTAATTATATGACCAGCAATGTTGCTGCTGCAAAACAAAGATAATCAGTCTCCTTCTTTTTCAGCTCCGTATACAAATCACGAGAAGAATACTGCACAGTGATACTATCTAATCTCCTGTAAAGAAGTGCGATTATCTTGTTGTATAAGTCTCTTCTTCAGCTCTGAGCACTTTGGAGCTTCTTCTGGAAAATCTTTCTGTGACGGAAAGAGAAATGAGAAAATAGTGTGTAGGAAGGTGAGAGACGGTATAGTTTGCATTGACTTCCACCTGTCTCAGGGCTGTATGTTTGTTTATTTAATCATTTATTTTAGGTGAAAGCACTGGTGCTAGTAGGCTAAAACAATTGCACAAATTAAAATTAATTATCATACAGAAGAATTATGGCTGACATTGTTATATAGGTATATTTTACTAATTTATTAAAGGCAGAGGCTATTTACACTAAGTGTAAATAGGAATAGAGGCTACTTAGATTAATTAATTAATTGCAAATAGCAATAAATGCTATTTACACTAAGTGAAAATAGCATATTTTCTTAGCGATAGATACTATTTAAATTAAGTGAAAATAGTGATAGATGTTATTTACACTTAAAGGGATAGTTCACCCAAAAATGAAAATTCTGTCACTAATTCACTAATTACACTCATATCGTTCCAAACCCGTAAGACTTCCGTTCATCTTCGGAACACAAATTAAGATATTTTTTGATGAATTCTGAGAGCTCTCTGACCGCAATGTAATTACCACAATTAAGGTGTAGAAACGTAGCAAAGACATTGGTAAAATAATCCATGTGACATCAGGGGTTCAACTGTAATTTCATGAAGCTAAGAGATTACTTTTTGTGCACAAAGAAAAAAAAAATACACCTACCCTAACCGATACTTAATTTTCAACTTTTCGATTATTTTCAATATTTTTATCGAAAATAAATGTCTTTCCGTTGTGATGTGAGGTTTGAAAAGGAAGAAAAAAAATTCAGCAAAAGTCGGATTTGAACCCGGGTCGATAGCGTCAAAATGGCTGTGGCATTCGCTTTCATATATATATATATATATATATATACGTAGACGCCTCATTAGTGACTGTTTCTATGGGCCGCTATATGTAAGCCATCCGCCATATTGTAGCGGTCTTGACTTTACGTCATTCACCATAGTAATCAATGAATATTTGAAAGATGCCACAATCCTAAACAGCCGATGGTCTGCGAACCCAACGGCTCTGTGCGAACCTACAGTATGGTGAATGATGTCAAATAGACCGTTCCAAGATGGCGGACGCGTCTACGTGCTTGGAGTGGTCAAATGGGGCGTCTATACATGTCTATGTTCGCTTTACCATCTACGCCACTAGAGTTGTTGCTTAACATTCATCTTTTGTAGTGTTGACTAGCCAAATCACACGTTAGTGGGCGGAGTTAGTAATCTCTGCCAACAAGGCGGGGCTATTTGCCCTTAGTGTAAATGGACACTCCATTTATGAAATATTCTGCAGTGGTGAGGCTTGCAACAAAGAGGTAGCCCATTTAAATCTGCTTCAAACGATAACCTTTCAACATTTGTCAGCTTTTGGCATGTATTATGCATCAACTTGATCATTTTGCATGAGGGATTTCCCCATGCAGATTTCACAACAGGTTCAAATTGACTGTGTGAATTTTCCATGCTGACCAACAGAAAGCTGCTTGGTTTGAAAGGGATTTCAGTGTGAGCTGTGCTTCATACATCACTACACTATTGACAAAATACACTGGACCTCTTTGCCTGCAAACTTTCACAGACATTTCACTAATGAACCACCTAAAAGTTCTTTTGAATTTGTGTCAGCAATGAACACTGAACAAATATTTTCTAATTCTTTAGTGTTTTACAAGGACACAACTAAAACATAATGGTAACACTTTAGTCTATGGACCAGTTCTCACTATTAACTTGTTGCTTATTAGGATGCCTATTATTAACATATTGGCTGTTTATTAGTACTTATAAAGAACATATTCTGCATAACCATATTCTACACCCCTAATCCTACCCAATACCTAAACTTAACAGCTACCTTACTAACTATTAATAAGCAGCAAATTAGGAGTTTATTGAGGCAAAAGTTTTGATAGATAGATAGATAGATAGATAGATAGATAGATAGATAGATAGATAGATAGATAGATAGATAGATAGATAGATAGATTAACAAATTCTAAATGTTAAAATAATACAGCTTAAATCAGCTAGCTAGTCACAACTGTTTCCCGAAACAATATGTCGTTCAACCATGTTGATTAATGATGTCATGCAACTTCTTTCAATTAATCCATTTAAGATCGAATTAATATCAGATTTTTTTGCTATAAGTTACGGATATGGCATCTGATGGCTAATTCAGTTTTTTCCTTTATTCTGCTTTTTTTCCAGATTCAATCTTTGGCTCTTTCTTACTTACTGGAGCACGTACGCGCATGCTTACTCTTCAAAAACAGCGCTTTAAATCTCTCAACAAGCTAAAAGATGTAAATTAAATTTGTATATATTAGAAATGAAAGTTACAAATGTTCATTGGAACTTTGGTTTCAAGAAACACTGACTTGTTGAACTATGCTGATAATGACAGAACTTGCAACCATATAGCTAATGATGCTTTTGAGAAATTCACCCCTGTGCGACATTTAAAACACATCCAAAGCAACACATTAAAGCTGAAGCATTTGAGGATAATACCATAGCAGACATCAGACTCAGCAAACAGTGCTGTACATGTTCTTTGCTGTAATGTTAGTATAACCAGCATGCACAGATATTCTAAGGGAAAGAGCACCAAGAACAATAATTAGCCGTGGTGTCAGTTACTTTCTCTCAAAGAGAATTAAAAATAGTCACTTTTTTTGTCCCTTTAATATTGTAGAAGAAGCCCTTTTTAAATTGCATTGGGTTCACATAAAATCTTCTGTGTGTAATATGCGCTGATGATTAGTTGATCTCATTTTGTTTTAAGGTGCTACGAGGTGCAAAATAACACATTAAGCAGATATTCTCCTGAACCTTTGAGAAAATCACCCATGTTTAATGACCTCCTACAGCTAAATGCAGCTGAATTTAACTTCATAGAAATTAAACATTGGAGTTGATTAGGCATAGATGATTTCACAGAGTCCACAAGAAACGCTTCATTCAGTCGCTCATCTGTTTCATTTTTATCTGTACTTGACCTGGCAGTGTCTTCAGTCTGTGATTTTTCAGACTTACAGCCCAAGCTGATGATGAGGAGAGCACTTTGACCACTCGCTCTAAGAAGAGAATTAATATTCAAAAGACCAGATAAAGACTCTTGATCACAGCACAAAAGCCGGCCAACATCAAATCAAACCAGTGGAAAAAAGCAATATTATACATTGATGTGAATGTTGGATATAGTCCTCTTACTGCTGGATGTGGTTGAAAACACATTTATTCGGTTCTGCATGTATGGTCGACTTGATGCTGGTTAATGCTTCATCTGAATCAATTAGGAGTAATATATATGTATATTTAAAAAAAAAAAAAAAAAAAAAAAAAAAAAAGAAAAAAAAAGAGACTTTGCCAACTTATTTATATAAATTCTCATGGAGAAGATTATAGTTTCCTAAAAATCTTGTGAAATGGCAACCCAGCTTACAGTCAAACACAGTGTCTTTCTAGATCAGAGGTAAACTGTGCACCTTGGATTTAGTTCATTTCCATTTGAATAACAATGTGAACAGCAGACAGCAAATTGCCAAAGAAAGTCTTTTATTGCAACTGTGAAAACGTTTACTTCTAGAGTTGATAACCTGCATTAAAATTCATTACTGGCCTATGAAAACTGAGAGTGGAGAAAGAAATTAAACAAATGTCTTCGTATTCCTTTTTGCTGGCCTTTGACAGGTGAATCAAATAATAGGTATATGGAACATGAGATTTGTAAGCGCAAAAGTTTAGGCATTTGAGCGGCACTTTGGAATATATGCGTTGGAAAAAAAATGAACTTTTTTTTTTCATTACCTATGAACATGATTCACTATAATTTGTCTTTTTCTGTTTGTTTTTTGTTTTGTTTTTTAAAGACCGAATGGGATATGGGATATGTTTTTGTGCATATGATATTTTCTTTAAAATAAATGTCACATGGTTTGATATTTTGTATGGCTTCAAGATTGCATTAAATTATCATCTACCATCATCAAGTATCATTTTATGGCCTGTGTAGGAAGTTGATGTATCAAATTTCAGGATCTGGTGTATGAAATATCTGCTTAAAATATACTGAACGTTAATTTGTCATCTTAAAAAAATTATAAATGTTAAAAATTAACACAAAATAAAAAAATGAACCTTGTACAGTATATATGTATTCTTTAACTCTCTTTGCATGCATTATGAAAGTGCATAATTTGCACTTTTATTACATAATATAGACTGCATTATTAACTAGTTCTCTTTTAGGCAACAAACGCAGTTCCTTATAACATTATAACATTTAAAAATAATGTTTACTTACTAACAAACATCAATTACACTGTATTTTTAATGGACAGAAAATCAATAAAATGCTTTTTGGACTCAAAATGTGCATCGTCCACATGGTTCACAATGCTAGAAAAAGATTTTAAAAAGACAGGCAGAATGTAGTATGGCTAAAAAATGTATTAGTTTATTCAAAATTATTTCATTTTTAACCAGTTATTGCCATCTTATATGTATCATGTACTTGTGAGATTGAGAAAAAAGGTTTGGTACACTGAGACAACATTGTGTAATGGAGATTTAAGAAGTACGCTACCATATTAGTCCATAAAGTTGTGGACTAATGCTGCATTTCATTTACCTCAGAAGACAGATATCAGAACTGAGAATGATGTCACACACACGAGTTCCAGTGCACAATTCAGAAAACCAAGATGGAAGGTATTTTGCACAGATAATACATAGTATGATGTCCACAAATAGACTGGAAAGTACCATGTGCACCATTGACTTTATTGAGACACACAAACAGAAGTGCTAATAAACAATATATTACTACTTACTTACACCTACTGCTGATGTGCTTAGCAGCCATTTTGGATTCTGAATTCAGGTGTTTTGTGGTTCCTCTGAGTTTCTGAGTTGGAACTCCAACATGAGGGGGGCATTTCAGTTTAAAGTTCCTGCTTGGAACTCAGAACTTCAGACTTCTGAGTACAGATGGAATGCATCATAAAAGCCACAAAGCTTGAGTTCATGGGGTCTTTAAGTGTACATTTTTGTGACCTGGTTATTAATGCAAAATAACCTCTGACAAGGATTTATTGTGTGAAAAGCAAAAGAGCAAAAATGACATGAAACTACCACTATAGGTAGGCTAAGGTAACTGGTTTCCTGGAAGCAATATTGTACCTGACAGGAAAATGCTGCATCTGACCAATCAGATTGAGGTATTCCAGAAAGTTATGTATAACAAGAATGACATATATTGAAAATGCAAACACAAATGTGCCAAATTCCAACAGGATCTGTATCTGTGCACGTTTTATTAATAATCAGATTATTCCAAATTAAAAATCACTTAGCCTTTATGAATACTGATATGGAAATGTGCAATCTCAACTTGTATTACTTAATCATTCAGTGTATTACCGCCTTTAGCTTTAGTGCAAAGCCAATTGATTTATTTGATTTCATTTAAAAGAAAATTGAGTTTTAAAACAGTAGAGTGGTGTGTTTTGCATGCAGTCACATGTTGTCCTCTGTAATTAAATTTGGTTCTTCCCTGGCTTGCACTGCACTTCTTATAACACATTTGCCCAGTCAATATCTGTATTTGCTTTCTTTAACACATTAAAGTATAAATTATCTTTGGTGACAAATCGTTATTGCCATCTCTCTACTGCAAGCGATGAGACAAAGAAAGCTGAAGTGAGATGGTTGTAATGTCAGCATCACAACTGCAAATGTGCGTGAGATTTATATGCAACTGGCTCTTGCTTATTTTTTCCTAGCACTAAATCACACAGACTTCACCCAATCAGACGTGATAAAGATATTCATGGAACAGTGTGTATGACTGTCACACTGCGGAAAAGAGCCCAGAAGAGCTGTGAAATGAGATCGAGAATAATCAGCATAAGAGATAGAATAGTAATGCTGTAGAAGTGTGCCTTAGAATAAACAGACTCTTATTTCTTATTGTTTTATAGGTTGAATTGTTTTCGTGATTTAAGCCTTTAGTACGTAGAAGGAAAAAAAAAAAAAAAAACAATGGAAAAATATTTATTTACACAGATGTGCATATGCACTTACAAATATGCATGTGCATATGCATACATAAATAATACATTTTAAATGCTCTCAATACATCCATGTTTCACATTTCAGCATATATAATAACAATCTTTGTTTAAATGTTACATGCAATTACCTGTCAATACTAATAAGATCAAGCTCAAGAGATTTGGACAGGAAGATTTTCAACAAATATCAACTTGAATTTGAAAATTCTGCTTCAGAGTGGGACCAAACTAATAGGTTATAGGTTAAAAGGAAAAGCTAATTTATATTAAATTGTCCATCTACATGCCCAAATCCATGTTTTCCAGAATTTAATATAATGTATATGTCAAACTAGAAAGCTGTGCTTCACATTACACATTAAAATGAAAAGCTTCTGCACCGCCGTTATCTTTATAATGCATTGAATTTCTCCTTCACGCCTGGAACACGTGATTTACGCATCACTTCCCTTTGAGATAACTGCAAATTAAAACTGCTCAGTTTCATTATCTTTATTGAACTATGTTCCCATTGCAGCTTGACGTCTCCCACATCCAAGCAGACTCCACTGAAGGGGACATTGGGATGGCACAAGCCTGTTTAAAGCCGATGTAATTATTTCAGTTTTAAAATACTTTCTTCTATCCCCACTTAATGTGCAAATACAGCTATAAGTAAAGCATTCTATAAGGTCGATTTGCCCTGAAAAATGTAAAAACATTCAAAGCTTTGCTCTGCACATTTTCGAAAATGCTCTAAAAGTGTTTAACTTCGGCATGTAACTTGTCACACTTTTCTGTCACTTGAATGGCACCTCAAATCATGAAGCTTGTTGAGGAGGGGTGTGCTGTTATTCTTATAAGCAAAAAATAAAGGAGGCACAAAGAGACTTCAAAGACACTTTGGGTTGTGTTCTTTTAACTTGGGCGGCCTGACCAGCCAGAACACCCCAGCAACAGTCTGGAAATACTCTAATCTTCAAGTTCTTCTGTTGAAATTAGACTGAGATTAATTTACATTTCAGTATGTACTGCATACAACAAATCTCAAGTTCTTTAATTCTACCAAACTATGGCATCTGTAAATTTGCAAAAAAAAAAAAAAAAAAAAAAAAAAAGGTGGTGTCAGTAGAACTTGAACAAATATGAAGGCAATCATTTTACATGGCATTTTTCATGTTTAAAAATGCCTTGAGTGAACTAATCTTGTTAACACATTGTAATTAGAAGAATTATGGAATTATCTATTTATATTAAGCAACTCAAGAAAAGTTCTATGTATTACCTTTATTTACATGACTTTAAATTACAATGGTGATATCACAGTTAGGCCTACTTCAGAAAAGAATACAACTTTCCTAACTTGACCGTAGACATTGTAAGTGTCTGTTTAAACATATAAAAGAAACCAATCTGCAATTAAATAAAGTATAAATTCATGTATGATATATTATATAATTTGATTGTTAATTTTAATTTGATAATATTAAGCATTAATATTAAATGACAAAACTGAATCAGCAGTTTCTCTTTTAATCTATTTAATGTTGTTAAATAGTACACTTTTTTGGTATTACCTCATTAAGTTACTTACCCAGCACTCATTATACTTGACATTTATTATTTGTTACACATTACACCTGTACTCGCTATAGTAATAATAGTAAATTATGCATTATTACAAGCAACTAACCCTAAACCAAATCCTACTTCTACCCTAAAGTTGTAAATTACTATTGTGTATACACTCTGACAAAGGCAACTTAAAATAAAGTGTAACCAGTAAATAAATAAATTGAATTATAAATGTTGAATTTGAATGGGCTTCCGAGTCCAAACAGCTGACACTCGATTATAATTTTATCAATATTATTTTATTCAAGTCAAGTCAAGTCAAGT
Organism: Spinibarbus caldwelli; assembly: GCA_039654775.1. Classification (NCBI taxonomy): domain Eukaryota; kingdom Metazoa; phylum Chordata; class Actinopteri; order Cypriniformes; family Cyprinidae; genus Spinibarbus; species Spinibarbus caldwelli. The sequence goes on along the minus strand of CM077253.1, from coordinate 22,927,970 downwards.
CACCTTTATTTATATAGCGCTTTTAACAATACAGATTGTGTCAAAGCACTTAACAGTATCAAATTGGAGGATAGAGTGTCAGTAATGTATAATAAGATTAAACACTCAATTTTCAGTTAAAGGCATTTCATTATTGAATTCAGAGATGTCATTGTCTAGCTCAGTTTAGTTTAAATAGTATATATGAAATAAAATTGACGTTAATCGTAAAAAATTAAGTGTCCCCAACTGAGCAAGCCAGAGGCGACAGCGGCAAGGAACCAAAACTCCCTCTGTGACAGAATGGAGAAAAAACCCTTGGGAGAAACCAGGCTCAGTCGGGGGGCCAGTTCTCCTCTGGCCAGGATATTATTATTTATTTTTTTACTTATTGTTTTAATTAAATTTTAAATGTATAAATGTATTATATTTCTATTTTTATATTGTTGCAATTTCTAACAATAATAGTATTATGTAGTTAGGTATTTTATTATATTTATAGTTATTTTGTTTAATTTGAAGTTTTATTGTATTTAAGTCGAGGCCTTCACTGGGGATATGTCCCCGGGGCTCATCCAGGTGTCCGGCCTCCACTGACGATCAGGGTCGCAGACATCATCTCCCGGCGCCGATCCACCATCTGATCCGGACACGGACTGAGAAACAGAATAATAAAGAAACAGAAAAATATTAGCGTAGATGCCATTCTTCTTACGATGTAACGAGTACATCGTGTGTTATGAGGAGTGTTCCCGGTTCCGGTTGATCTAATTAATGCAGCCTAACAATCCTTTAACGGATTTGAATAATAGAAGTGTATTAGTGTGTTATGTGTAAGCCAGGTTAAAGAAATGTGTCTTTAATCTAGATTTAAACTGACAGAGTGTGTCTGCCTCCCGAACAGTGTTAGGTAGATTGTTCCAGAGTTTGGGCGCTAAATAGGAAAAGGATATGCCGCCCGCAGTCGATTTTGATATTCTAGGTATTATCAAATGGCCAGAGTTTTGAGAACGCAGCAGACGTGGAGGACTATAATGTGATAAGAGCTCGCTCAAGTACTGAGGAGCTAAGCCATTCAGGGCTTTATAAGTAATTAACAAGATTTTAAAATCTATCCGATGTTTGATAGGGAGCCAGTGCAGTGTTGACAGAACCGGGCTAATATGGTCATACTTCCTGGTTCTTGTAAGGACTCTAGCTGCTGCATTTTGGACCAACTGTAGTTTATTGATCAAGCGTGCAGAACAACCACCCAGTAAAGCATTACAATAGTCTAACCTTGAGGTCATAAACGCATGAATTAGCATTTCTGCATTTGACGTTGAGAGCATAGGTCGCAATTTAGATATGTTTTTGAGATGGAAAAACGCAGTTTTACAGATACTAGAAACATGGCTTTCAAATGAAAGATTATCAAACAGCACACCTAGGTTCCTAACTGATGAAGAAGAATTGACAGAGCAGCCGTCAAGTGTTAGATAGTGTTCTAGGTTATTACATGTGGGGTTTTTAGGTCCGATAATTAACACCTCTGTTTTTTCAGAATTTAGCAGTAAGAAGTTACTAGTCATCCAGTTTTTTATATCGACTATACATTCCGTTAGTTTCTCAATTTGGTGTGTTTCACTGGGCCGTGAAGAAATATAGAGCTGAGTATCATCAGCATAACAGTGAAAGCTAACACCATGTCTCCTGATAATATCTCCCAAGGGTAACATGTAAAGCGTGAAAAGTAACGGCCCTAGTACTGAGCCTTGAGGTACTCCATACTGTACTTGTGATCGATATGATACCTCTTCATTTACTGCTACGAACTGATGGCAGTCAGATAAGTACGATTTGAACCATGCTAAGGCACTTCCACTAATGCCAACAAAGTTTTCTAGTCTATTCAAAAGAATGTTGTGGTCGATAGTGTCGAACGCAGCGCTAAGATCCAGTAGAACTAATAAAGAGATACAACCATGATCAGATGATAGAAGCAGGTCATTTGTAACTCTAATGAGAGCAGTCTCAGTACAATGATACGGTCTAAATCCTGACTGGAATTCCTCACAGATACCATTTTTCTCTAAGAAGAAATATAATTGTGAGGATACTACCTTTTCTAGTATCTTTGACAGAAAAGGGAGATTTGAGATCGGTCTGTAATTAGCTAGATCTTTGGGGTCAAGTTGTGGTTTTTTAATGAAAGGCTTAATAACAGCCAATTTGAAGGTTTTGGGGACATATCCTAATGACAATGATGAATTAATAATAGCCAAAAGAGGATCTATGACTTCTGGAAGCAGCTCTTTTAGTAGTTTAGATGGAATAGGGTCTAACATACATGTTGTTGGTTTAGATGATTTAACAAGTTTATACAATTCTTCCTCTCCTATAATAGAGAATGAGTGGAATTGTTCCTCAGGGGATCTATAGTGCACTATCTGATGCGATACTGTAGCTGACGGCTGCATGGTTACAATTTTATCTCTGATAGTATCGATCTTGGAAGTAAAGTAGTTCATAAAGTCATTACAGCTGTGCTCTTGGGAAATGCCAACACCTGTTGATGCTTTATTTTTCGTTAAATTAGTGACTGTATTGAATAAATACCGGGGGTTATGTTTGTTTTCTTCTAGAAGAGAAGAAAAGTAATCAGATCTAGCCGTGTTTAATGCTTTTCTGTAGGATAGGGTACTTTCCCGCCAAGCTATACGAAATACCTCTAGTTTTGTTTTCCTCGAGCTGCGCTCCATTTTCCGGGCTGCTCTCTTTAGGGTGCGAGTGTGCTCATTATACCACGGAGTCAAACTGTTTTCTTTGATCTTCCTTAAGCGTAAAGGAGCAACTGTATCTAAAGTGCTAGAAAAGAGAGAGTCCATAGTTTCTGTTACATCATCAAGTTTTTCTGCGCTGTTGGATATGCTGAGGAATTGAGATAAATCAGGAAGATTACTTACAAAGCAGTCTTTTGTGGTAGAAGTGATGATTCTACCATACTTGTAACAAGGAGTAGAATTTACAGTTTTAGCTATATGGAGTTTACACAAGACTAGATAATGATCTGAGATATCATCGCTTTGCTGCAGAATTTCAACACCACAAACATCAATTCCATGTGACAGTATTAAATCTAGAGTATGATTTCGACAATGAGTAGGTCCTGAAACATGTTGTCTAACCCCAATAGAGTTCAGAATGTCTATGAATGCTGATCCTAATGCATCTTTTTCATTATCGACATGGATATTAAAATCACCAACAATTAAGACTTTATCTGCAGCCAGTACTAACTCAGATAGAAAATCAGAAAATTCTTTAATAAAGTCTGTGTGGTGCCCTGGTGGCCTGTACACAGTAGCCAGTACAAACATCACAGGGGATTTATTACTAACACGTGTTTCTCTAGATAATGTTATACGCAGCACCATAACTTCAAACGAGTTATACTTAAAGCCTGGCCTCTGAGAAATACTGAGAATATTGCTATAAATTCAATATTATATTTATTCAATATTATATTTAAAATTAATATATTTTAAATGTACTGAATTGCAACTTCATCATCAGGAATGTGTAATTACAAATATATTTAAATTCATAATATATAAAAAAGACATTAAAGTATATTTTAGATTACCATAAATGCTTGTCAGCACATTCGACTGTAAAGTTTAATATTCATTCATTCATATTTCAAAAAACAAAAAACAAAAAAACAATAGATGTAATTATGAAACATAGTACTTATGAAACATAATACATATAAAGACATGGGTCAAAAAGCACTCTAAGGTTCAGCTAACTGCATTGCATATACATTCAATTAAAAAACATGTTCGTGTAATTGCAATTACCATGCAATTAAGTGTCTGGAAACATTACATTCAGTGCATTTAGGTACAGTATAACTGTAAAGTGTATTATTTGCATAAAATAATATTAAAGTACTCATTTAAAAGTATGATAAAATGTACTTCTTTTTCACCAGGGACATAAAGCCATTGACCAGCTTCTCATCTCAACATTTCTGATCTCAGTTCAAATCATATTCATTTTGTCCCCATGGCATCTGCAGCATGTTACGGCTGTCGGCAGCAATTAGACAGACTGAGTGACAGCCTGTTGTTTATTTACACCCTTATTGTCCATGATTTCAGCCATGGGAGGAATAGTAATGACCTACATGATGTGCTCTAATAACCCCTCGTAAGGCCCGGTGGGCATAGTTGAAGTGCATCATAACAGCTTAAACTAGATTGTAAGCATTATGAAAATGATACCTTTTTCCTTTGCTGTAGTTAATCATCATCTGAATTTAAATTAAGGTGGGAAAAGGGATGGATTGCAGTTTGCAGTGTTTTATTAGGTTTCCCTCTTGCCAACTTCTTTCTTGTGTTTGGCTTGTTTTGAAAAAGTGTGGGCTAAATTAATTATTTTATTAATTTAAGTTAATAAAATATAAATAATTTAAATTATCTATTAATTTATTAAAAGTAGAATGTAATATGCATACATACCAATGGGAAATACATTGACATTTAAAATATGTTTTATGATGTGAATACTGTATTATTTTGTTTATGAGTAATTCCTCTTGAAAAGTGAATCATTGTAATGTATTATATATGGTTTTCTTTGTATTTCATTCTATTTCAATTCTTTCTTTTTAAATTAAAAATTCAAATAAAAGCCTGTTTGCTACATCAATTCAAAATCAATTTAACTTCCGGAGCTGAATTAGAATTTAAAAGGCACTGTCAATTCAATTCCTAATGACGCATAACCCAAATGAACACCCACACACTCGTACGGTGTGTAATCCTCAGACAGTGTAAGTATAGAGAGACTATCTAACATCTCTTTTCCCTGTTACCCCATTATCAGTCTCTATTCAGACTCAAATGATTAATGTGAACATTTGCATTCAGTGTATGCTTGAGTCGAGAGTAAGAGAAGCTCTTAATTTATTAGCTTTCATTATGACCACCTTGTTGGGAATGTAACAACTCCACCGCTAAACGACCTCTTCACCCAGGAAATAAATCTCTTCAGCTGAAACTGATAATTTAGTATTAAAATAAGCACCGTAGGTGGCAGCTGCTAATTTCAAAATCACACATGGTCCCCTGATAATACTAATCCCGTGCGAATAGGGCTTTAGAATAGTCATTTCCTCTCCTCGCTAAACCGTAAACATGCCCCAGTCGTTTAATTTAACCTACATTAAAGATTTGAAGGCCATCTCATAAGGGTTGTAGAAGTAATTTTCATGCTTTGCTTTGTTTTTCAAGATTTAAAACAGTCCCATGGCCAGTTACTGTATCCGCCCTAAGGCCAGGAGATAGAAAATGAGGTGCTTGGCTTTGAATTTAAACTGACACTTGTGAAGACTTGGCCTTGAATGACTGATTAGAAGTGACACATTGACAGCATGAAGTGGGGATCAATATCTTTATCCATGATAACATATGGAGGAAGAGTTCCAACTGCGGCGATAAGTGCTGGTTCAGTTGGAGGCTGCGACACAGGGGCTTGGAGTCTTATTTGAAAGGTGATCAGTTCTGGTTTAATGCTTTGCTTCAAATAAATGACTTATTAAATGCCAGTCTAGAGACCGGGTTGTGATTTACTCATTACTGATGGACCATTTTTACAGCTGCCAATGGATTTCCTGTTGAAATCAAACTAACAGAGTTCTAAACAAAAGTCTGGGAAGAGAATGTTCATCGAATCCTGTCTGTCACAATGCAGGGAGGCAGTTTTTTTTTTTTTCTGACAATTCTTCTGGCTTCCCTCGAGTCAGCGTACAAATAGCAATGTGACTTTCATTAATTTCTATAGGTAATTTTCAGGGCACAGTCTGTTGAGGATTATCTCACAAAACCCAAACTTTACCATTTTAGAGAAACCTTTTAGCCTAAGCTAAACTTTTTTTTTTTTTAAAGCACCGATAGTCAACTATGGTTGTAAGTTCTGTCGTTAGCAACATAGATCAACTATTCAGTGTTTCCCGAAACCATAGTGACAACCAACATCTGAAAACAGCATCACAAAGTTGACTGGTTGGAACTACAGATTTTGCCCTTTGGTTAAGTCTTTTCTTGTTAGTTTAACCTGCGGACTTAAATAGATAATGTTCTAAAATAAAATAAGCAACCAGCAAGCTAACATTCAGTACAAACATTAAAATGATGCATGTGTGACTACAGTTTCGGGACACCAACATGACCACTTAGTTAATTTCTCCAACGAATATGGTAGCAAGTTCTACACTACATAGGGAACAAACCCCTAACTAGAAAAAAACAAAAAAAACAAAAACAAAAACAAAAAAAACACATTTTAAACCATATTAAAATTTGCTACCATAATATTCATAGTTCACATGTTCATATAATCTTTGAAACGTCAATAAAATCACAATAATAGACTGTGGAGAAAAAAAGTAGCATTACATACAATCAAATACACACAACATCAACTTGTCTTGAAAAAAGCAGTTACTAAATGGGCCTGCAGAGGTTGTCGGGGACATTAAATACCATCACACTAAACAGGTAAACTCATCTACTCACTAGTTCACTTTCACAGCCTTATTAGGTTTATAATTCGGTTTATAATCCTCTTGCAAACTATTATAACTCAGACTTTTAGGGAAAATACTTTTAGGGAAAATGAAAGAGTTTTTAGAAGCTTAGTGACAGTGATGCTGAAGTTCAGTTATAGTATAGAGCTTTTTTATTTTTCCAGTTGTTGCGATTTCCTATTGTTTTAGCTTTTTATTTTCAGATTGCATTTAAGCAGCAAAATTCATAAAAGTTGTGTTTATTTGTGAAGATTATCACAATGAACAAAACGTTCAAGAATCATAAACTTTTGTTGGTCACAGAGCTTATTTTCTGCAACATTTCAAAAGCCAATGGAAAAAATCCTATTGGTTTGTGGTTGAGGGATGCTAACTTCCAGGTTGGCCTACCAAATACGTCACCATTGCAGTACTCAATGGAGCAGTGTTAACCAGCCCAATCCTGACCCTTCAGCCTCACCCTAACTCCACGTTTATTTCTAATCCTACCTTGTAAATTAACAACAATTATCAAGGATAAACTCTTTCCACAGCCGTATCACCCTGCAGCCCAAGACCGGTTGCCCACTGAAGCTAAGCAGGGCTGAGCCTGGTCAGTACCTGGATGGGAGACCTCCTGGGAAAACTAGGTTGCTGTTGGAAGGGATGTTAGTGAGGCTAGCAGGGGGTGCTCACGCTGCAATCTGTGTAGGTCCTAACTCCCTAGTATAGTGACGGTGACACTACACTGTCAAAAAGCACTGTCTTTTGGATGAGACGTTAAACCGAGGTCCTGACTCTCTGGGGTCACTAAAAATCCCATGGCACTTCTCGTAAAAATATAGGGGTGTAACCCCAGTGTCCTGGCCAAATTCCATCCACTGGCCCTTATCAATCATGGCCTTCTAATAATTCCCATCCACTTGATTGGCTCTATGACTCTCTCTCCTCTCCACCTGTAGCTGGTGTGTGGTGAGAGCGCACTGGCACTGTTGTACTATGGCTGCCGTCGCATCATTCAAGTGGATGCTGCACACTGGTGGTGGTTGAGGAGAGACCCCCCCTCCCCACATGATTGTAAAGTGCTTTGGGTGTATGGCAATAGACCATAAAGCGCTATATAAATGCATCATTCATCATCATTCATCAACACTTTCAAGGATTATATCAACTTGTGAACTGGTGATATCATGTTGACTATTATTTTTCCTTCTTCATCTTTTTGATTGATTTTTTTTCTGGTAATGGAAGACGGATAAAATCCCTAGGCCATTCTGTGGATTACTAGATATACGTCTGGAGTGTTGGGATATGCCCATACCTCTCACATTACTTTTTCAGAGCCCATTTACAACACTGGTGGAAATGGATGTGCGAGGTCTGGATTTTTGAGTGTCAGCCTTCATGCCTCTCTCCGCACAGGATCAAAGCTTTACCCATAACTCCCCTCTCTCTGTGAAATTCAATGCAGTCTCTGGTTATCTTAATTCAATCATAGGTTACATTAGGGCAGTGACGGCTAATGACTCTTTGAATCTTTCAAAACGGCAGTCTTACCGATTTGTTGATGGGTTGCAAAATGATTCATACACAATCCTGATAGAAGCCCCCCTAGTGCTGCAACACTATATGCAACATAAGAAACATCTGAGGCACATCAAATTTACAGGCTTAGTAGACTGTGGCACGCATGTGCTGACTAATTCAGATTGATACACTCATCTTATAAACCAGAACAGAAAAAGCAATTCAAAAGCAATGTCTCCCCAAGTAGTGCATGGCCCTTTGCAGATAAACAAGAGGGTCATAAATCTCAACCTTAGTGTGATTTGGAATGTTCCAGTAGCATGGTGGGCTGAGGTACAAAACATTTCTGTTGTTTTTGATAATTGCCACATTCCGATAAGAGTATGTGATGCATGCTAGTGAAGAATATTGTCATTCTCACAGGATAGAAGGATTATATATTCATATGCTGCTACAAATGCCACACTTCACATTTAATTGTCAGCAATGTTCGAAAATATTCCTTGAATATATGCAGTTTGAACCATAAGGTCAAAGTCAGACCGTGGCAGACGCGTTAGCGTGGCTTCATGAGCTCCTGAAATGCATTTGCTGAACCAATCATGCCATTTTAGCGTGTCTTTGAACTCTTTTATTGTGACTTGTGTTTTGCGTAACCGAGAACTCCACATTGCAAGTGCAATACTGTACCAGATGATCTACAGAGCAAGTTTACTACATTAGAAAAGCCACATATATGGAGCTTGTAATGTGATTCAAATGTAAAAATATATTAGCTTACAAGTTATGCACTATGGTAAAAGTGTCCTTAACGTAGTATTGTCTTTATTAATCATTAATCTGCCCCTGTAATCAAAATTTGTATATAAATGAATAAAAGTTGATGTTTTTTTTTTTTTTTTTTTTTTTTTTATTGCCCCTAGTGTTCATTCTAACTGGAAACTGTATTGAATGGTATGTATAGACATGTTTTGGAGTTTTGCAGACATGTACGTAGGTAAAAAAAAAAAAAAAAAAAAAAAAAAATCCAAATTCCAGTGAGCCTAGGTGGCTTCAAAGCATGAAAATATTTTCCCCCAGTCTATTGCCTTTTGACATCACACCTTAGGATAGTCATTAGTGGAGGGTTTGTGATTATAGGCAGTTCTATTCTAGCAGTGCCATTAGTCAGTGCATTAGCATGTGAGGATGTAATTCTCCTGTGGCTCCAAAATAATTCATATGGCATTTACAGCTCAGGTGATTAGTTTGAAAACACTTGTGTACAGAACTGCTAATGCTTATCAGAAGTTTCCTCCAGGTGCTATAGTCCTCCTTTGTTTGAACCCTGCAAAATGTTGACGTTTACTGACAAATCTGTTTTATTACAACTCGATGGGGCCTAGAACTGTTCCCTGAGGAACGCCACTCAGATATAATAGGCAAGCATCAGTCCTGCTGTCTGTCATACTCTGGGACATGAACATTAATTATGGGTAACAACAGAAGGACCTATATGATCCATCATTTGAAATTAGATTCTATTTAGCACTAATTGAGTTGCCCTGTGTTTCAAATGATTGATTGAATAATCCAATTTTGATATGTGCACTTTGTGGAAGCAAGCAATAATCCATTATTATTCGATCGCTATCAATCCCCTTGTTCTAGGAATCACAGCTCCTCCTTTTGTTCTTTTCAGTAATATTATGATTGCGCTCCAGCAAGTTGAAAATGCAAGTAATTAAATGACACAGAAACAGCTCATTCATCATATCACCGCCATACTGTCACACAGTCAATGGGGAGTCTCTTCTAGTGCACCGGTTCACTCAGTTTAGGCAGGTAGCTGACACATACACACATACCTACTCCATGCAGATTGCAGATCTAGGCTAGGCCCTCAGAGCCTTTTCAAAGGCTGTACTGTATAGTCAAATGGCCTAGATATTTCTAAAATCTCATTCTTATTTTTTTTTTTTTTTTCTAAAACAGTGCAAAGTATGAAATCAAGACCACTTGAGATGATAGCACCTTTCTCGAGGTCAACCCTTAATGTGATGGATTGGACATGTAAAACTATCTTAGCAACTATTCACAATACTGTGGCATCATAGTGGAGAGTTTGCATGGGGCATCATGAAAATGTTCTTCATTAAATGTATGAAATTAGTTCTAAATCAAATTAAGATCAATTACAAAATGGTTTTATTTAGGTTTTATATGCAAAATGAGTTTTTGTACAATTTTTAGCAATATCACAGTCATGCATGCACATTGAAAAACAGTACCGGCCCTCATTGGTATTTCAATGCAGTGCTAAGAGATATATGGCTATTTCTTTCCACTAGGAGTCATTATGGAAACGCAGCAGCCTGCTGGTTGATATGTCTCCCCTAATGTTAATATCAGAGTGCATCAGTAATATGAACACTATGGAAACCATCAGCAGTTGGACTAGCTGGGCTTTATTGCCCATGTCCAGGGTAATTTAAGAATATATTTTCTTTTCTATTAACTGGTTTCTATTGGCACCCTCATAGTAGTGTATATGCTTTTAATATTGTATATATTGTTTTAAAACACTGTTGTTAGGCCTATATAAACGGCAACAAGCAGGTATATGTACTCATCATCAGTGGCTGTGTATGAGTGTCAAAAAAATACAAAATGGCTTGTTTATGTAAAAAGACCTGCTATAAACAAAATGTGCCTGATATGTTTTGAGTAAATATGAAAACCCATTTAAAATTCCTCAAGTGTAATTCAGTTGTGCACTCTACACTCTTCAATAAAGGTTACAACTAGATCTAAAAGGGGTTTTAAGGCAAAGCCCCTTTAAGGCATGTCAGATCACTTGGAAATATCCTCACAAGCTATTTCCAAAGAAGACATATCCAACCTTAATAGTGAAAACTGTATACAAATCAATAAATAACCTTTATTTTTAAGATTGTACACTATTAAGACAAATGATTTTAATGAAGTCCAAGTTGGAACAGGGATTGGTGATGAATCCAGTCAGAAAGACTTTTAGGAAGACCTCAACAGTAACTCAACAAACTGTTTGTATATATGATAAGATGCATTGAACAGTACGCTAAGATAAAATGAGCATCCTTGCCTTTGTTTGACATTTTAATGGGATTTTGTAAGTAATTGACAGCTTTTTAAATATAATTCTTGATTTTTGTGAAATAAGTTTTAACATAAATTCTTTCAGAGGCATATAAAGTGGGGGATACTCTTAAATAGATAAAGCATCCATATTCCAGAGGCACAGGTTCCAAAAGTGGCTGGTCATGTCAACTGCCAACTCTTATTTCAGGCTGCTGATTTGAATGTAGATAGTTTTAAACATATTTGACGAAAGTACCACTTTTTTCTTTATAAGTAAAACTTATATTGGGAATATTCATATAATGGACTTTGGGTGAAAAAAAATATATATAAAGAAGTGTAAGTTTCATATTATTATTTTGTGTGTATGTGGCTAGCTACATGAATCTTAAACTAACTTTAAAGGTGAAAGTTGTAAAAACAGCTTATTGACTAACTGATGCTGCATAACATTTATTATGAAAGCCCAATTCAGTGACTAAGTACAATGGAAATGATTTTAAGAGGGACCTGGTGTGAGAAAACATGCTGACAGGTCGGTGCAGCTGTGATGAAGACTTGGTCAAAGAAAGTAGAAATTGAGCATTTGGGTTTCATATCACGAATCACTGATGTTAGCAGTGACCCAGTATTTGCACTCTCAGCTGAGGCATAAATTATTCAATGTCCATGTCTATAAATGCTTTAAAATCTACCCTCAGAATCTTGTGGACTTAGCCGAGACAAAACGAAAAGAAAATGAGGTGTGTCAATGCTTATAGGTCTGGGTATGAAAACCTCACGTTGATGGTTTCCTGGTGAATGCAGACTGATGTAGTCTGTTATATTATGTCTTACATCTTCTATTATTGAATAAAGCAAACTCAAACGCAAATAACACAGCCCAAAATGTCTTGCATAGTGTCAGTATTTTCATATTTGAAAGAATAAAAGATAAATTAAATATACACACTGTAAGTAATTATAACTTCAGCTATTTTAGGCTTCCACAAGTACACATTTTTATTTTGTTATTATAGCCCCCCTTTATTTTTTGCATACCATCCATTAATGTTGTAAATATATACCAGACTTACTACATTGAATTTAAATGAAATAATAAAAATGTGGGAGGCACAGCAATTATTGCAACAAATACTGGAAGGATGCATTCTCTTTTTGAAGCGGGTTTTAAAAAAAAAAAAAAGCATCCTCCGGGAAATCTTGAGCCTCTTTGTTAGCAGTACCTCGACTTTTTCGACCACTGCTGAATTTGTAATGAATTACGCTGAGTGTAAACCAAGTGCTAATTAAAACCTGGCCAGCCCAAAAAGCCTTATCAGCACACATCCTTTTGAACAGGTTGATTTATCTGAAGCAGCAGCTATCTCGCACCAGACAGAAGACAAATGTGCTGTGAATTGACAAAGAACAGAAAATGAACATTAACTTTCTTGATTAGATCTTATCATATCCAGATGTGTTTGTGTGGTTGTTTGTGTAGATCGCGAATGCAGAACGCAAATGTCAGCTCGAAGCATCAGTTTAAAGGGATAGTTCACCCAAAAATTAAAATTCTGTCATTAATTACTCACACTCATGTCATTCCAAATCGTTAAGACCTTCGTTCATCTTCGGAACACCAATTAAAATATTTTTGATGAAATCCGAGAGCTTTCTGACCCTGCATAGACAGAAATGCAACTGACACATTCAAGGCCCATAAAGGTAGTAAGACATCGTTAAAATAGTCCATGTGACATCACATGGTTCAACCGTAATGTTATGAAGCTATGAGAATATTTTTGGTGTGCAAAGAAAACAAAAATAATGACTTTAACAATTTCTTCATGTCAGTCTTCTTCATCCGTCTTTCGGATGAGACGTTAAACCGAGGTCCTGACTCTCTGTGGTCATTAAAAATCCCATGGCACTTCTCGTAAAGAGTAGGGGTGTAACCCCGGTGTCCTGGCCAAATTCCCACCACTGGCCCTTGTCGATCATGGCCTCCTAATAATCCCCATCCACTGAATTGGCTCTATCTCTCTCTCTCCTCTCCACCTGTAGCTGGTGTGTGGTGAGCGCACTGGCGCCGTTGTCCCGTGGCTGCCGTCGCATCATCCAGGTGGATGCTGCACACTGGTGGTGGTTGAGGAGAGACCCCCCACATGATTGTAAAGTGCTTTGGGTGTACAGCAATACACATAAAAGTGCTATATAAATGCATCATTCAATCATTCATTCATTCAGTCTTTGATGCAGTTTCATAAGCGTACCACAATGCATGCATGTGAAGCTGCTGATGCAGGAGCTCTCTATACAAACAATGAAGCATAGTCACTTCAAAAACAGTGATGTTAACCCCTCGTTCCTGAGAAATACAGCATAATGCAGCGATTCAGTATTGAAGCTCTTTTATTAATAAAAGTTGCGTGGCAGCTTTGACAAGAAGTTTCTGTGCTCTGAATGTTTCTGTGTGTGAGTCGCGTGACCTATGATCTCTGTGAGCGAGTGCTGTGTGTGCATCAATTAAAGCAGTGCATTAATATGGAACAGTGATTAAACTGAATTGTTTTAATGTACAGTTGGCCTTGTCGCACACATACAATGGTGTTCAGTAGGGTCATGCTGTAAATCTGCATTTCAAAGTCTAATTTAAACATTAAAATAAAGAAACTTTTGGGATTTTGAAAAGTTTAAAAAACAACTTATGCTAAAATACTTCGGAAATATTTAAGATTCTGCACTATTTGTATCAGGGACGTGCACAGACATTTTGAGGGGCAGGGGCTCAAGTGGAAAAAAGGGCACTTCTCATATTTAATTTTTTTCTTAACAAAACGTTAAATTTAGGGGTGTGCAATACTGACAAAAAAAATATATCACAATATTTTCTGGGATTTTATCGATAATGATAATTAGACGATATTCTGCTGAGTGTGTTATTGTGCTGGTATCTTAAGGACTACCGTGGACAGCTGACTCCTAAAGTTTTTGATATTCTGCATATTCTGTGTGGTGATCAGTTCACAGCAGTGATAGAAATTAATCTTTTCCAATAAGTTTAAATTGATTTCTTTCCTTTTATGGGCATTTTTACCTTTATAAAGCCCTTTTTTCTAAAAGTGTGCATCATCTTTTCAGTGAATCGGTCAATTAGAATAATAACTCATTTGAGCTGTTACCAACCAAATGAAATCAGTATTGACAAAATTAATCTTTGCAATGCAGAGAAAACAGAAGCTGCATTACAAGTGGGATTTAGATGTATTTACACACTGTTTAGTGCAGAACATGAATACATTTAACCTGCAGTTACAAATGCATTAATACTGTTTTGATATTTTAAACATAAAACATTGAATACTGATATTTTAAATTATTAAAAAAAAATAAATAAAAAAAGGAAAAGATACTTTAAATGTGGAATTAAAACTGCCAGTAGTTGGCAGCAAGTCACTTTTAATAAGTGAGTGAGTCATTGCGACTGAACCGAATCATTTAAATGGTTGATTCATTCAGGAACAATGTTGCTCAGAGACGCAAATTGGAATTATATTTATTGGTGAAATAAAGCAAAAACAGCCAATATTGTGTCTAAAATGTAAGTGTCTTAATATTAAATTCTTGTTTATTGAACTGCTGTATAAAACCAATATCACGTTTGTAATCATGCTGCTTCTGGTGGAAAAAAAAAACGTCAGTCTTTGCGTGATACTGATTAACTATATAAAATTATATAAATGCCTCCATATCTTGAATTTTGTGATCATTCTAAATGCATTTTAATAAACTGAATCCGATCAATGTGTGCTACACTGCTGCACTGTGGAGATGTGGAGGGGAGAAAGGCATTGGAACTCAACAGAGTCTCAACATTTCCCGACCCGACCTGATATTTTGATTTTTTACTTGACAGGGAAAGCTGTGCGCAAACAGAAACACACAGACGCACACATATATACATACTTATGTTCATTTATTTAAAAAAATAAAAAAAAACTCCCCAGAAAAAAGGGCACTTTCACTCGAAGAAGAAAAAGGGCAGGTGCTCAAGCCCCCTTTGATGTCTATGTGTGCACGTGCCTGATTTGTATGATAATCAAGTACAGATTTTTAACTGAACATTTAAAAATTGAAATATTACATGAAAAACCTTTTTTTTTTTTTTTTTTTTTTTTTTTTTTATAAACATTGCCTTGGCAACTAACTGAAAGTACTAAAATGAATGAAATTTTAAAATTGACAGAAAATTTTAATTAAAACTAACTAATAAAAATGATAAAAGCACATAGCGAAATTATTAACTGAAAATCTAATTAAAGCTAATTCAAAATATTATGATACTAAAAAAAAATATATATATATATATATTTTTAAGTTTTTTTTTTTTTTATCATTCAAAGAAAACGATGGATGAGTAAATTATTTGTATGCTATCAACATTATGTCACAAATGCTGCTGATCAAAATCTAGGTGTTTTATTGAATACATTGAAATATGAAGTTTGAGATTTGACAGGATGACATTCAGTTCCCTTTCAGTCGGTCACTACGAGTCATGTCAGTAATGACTGACGAATTGGGATCTCGCTTACAGAGACCAATCCACTTCGAGTGCAAACTAAACGAGCCAATGCATATTGGCATGCAATGATTGCATCCAGCTGCCGCTGATCACAGCGCGAGTATAATTAGGCAGCAGGTGCAACGCATACTCAGCTTTTTGCTTTGGAGCCGAGCGGTTGTATCTTTCTGCTCCTGACTTCTCTACTTCGATAGTAGACTCAACGAGTTCAGCACGCTCTGGGAAGCTCTGTTCTGGCGGTACGGCTCTTCAGCGGCGGTGGTTCTTCCCATGTCGAGTGGGTTGCACACATCAGGCTGCACTACCCCTTGTTTGTGTTGCAGGCGGCCATCTCCCCCTTTGCGTCATGTTCTCATTGCGGGAAGATGACCGTCGCAGAGTTGCGGTCCAGACTCCGTTTCCTGCGAAGGGGCGGGGTTCCCGTGCCTCTGCCTAGATCTAGGGTTTCCCTTGGCAAAAGAAAGGGGGGCGCTACTTCTGTCAGTGGCCGGACTGGTCTTACGATGACGGTGAGAAATTCTCCTCCGAGAAACCAACCTCCGAAGGCTCCTCCTTCCACCGGCACTTCACAGCCAGTGGAGCTGCCCAGGGAACAGGCTGGACCGTCCCGTGGGGTACCACTTGTATCCTTCGGCGCTCCCCCGACGATCGGAT
Source organism: Spinibarbus caldwelli (assembly GCA_039654775.1). Classification (NCBI taxonomy): domain Eukaryota; kingdom Metazoa; phylum Chordata; class Actinopteri; order Cypriniformes; family Cyprinidae; genus Spinibarbus; species Spinibarbus caldwelli. The sequence goes on along the minus strand of CM077253.1, from coordinate 22,911,591 downwards.
GTCGATCGCTGCATCGGAGGGTGAGACAGACCTTTCTGGAGATGATGATCCGGCGGCACTGCCGCCTTCTGGGCGGCCAGCGATACCGGATACGGGTCCGGAAATGGTGGCTATGCTTGCCTGGTCGGTTGCGATGCAATTGTGTTCGAATTGTATCCGGCAAGCCATTGGTCCTCGCCCGGGCCTGTAGGTACTCGTTGGCTCTGATCGGCAGTGCTTATGTGGCCTGTGGAGAAGCTGCCTCCGCCCTACATGCTATGCCGTTGTTGCAGGTTCATCAGGCCAAGGCACTGAATGACCTGCACGAGGGTGGGCATAACTCAGAAGTTCTTAAAGAGCTACCTACCACTACTGACCTCACGCTATGGGCGACGAAGGTCACTGCGCGGTCTCTGGGCCGTGCGATGTCCACTATGGTGGTCTAGGAACACCATCTCTGGCTGTGTCTGGCCGACATGAGGGAGACTGACAAGACTCGGTTCCTAAATGCCCCGTCTCCCAGACTGGCCTCTTCGGCGATGGAGTGTAGAACTTCGCCCAGCAGTTCTCCGCCGCCCAGAAGCAGACCGAGGCCATCAAACACATCCCTGCCCGTTCAGGCCCCCACCAAACCTGGTGGCAAATGGAAGAGCAAGAGGCCCTGAGACGGCCAACCCAGAGAAGGAGGGAGCTGTTCTTCGGGAGATGGTGAACACACCACTCCCTCCCCCGGAGGAGGGCCGGGTGGAGAATCTTTTGTTTCGTTTTACCCAAAATTTCGGCAAAAGAGCAGTTTCTTCTATCTCTGGGTCCCCAGAGGGGACGGGGAGTTGTGGACGGGCCAGTCTCAGATCACACTCACCCTCCTCTCTCACCAGTGGGCAACTATGGGCAGTTCGAGAGTGCAAGCAAACGGACTACTCACGCACCATCTGCCTGAACGCAGGTAAGAGTTGCACACATAGACCCCGCTTCGGACCGGCTATGAGACGCCCGTGCCGACCTGCCGGGTCCCTGCGTTCCTCTTCGCTGCCCCACCGCGGGTACGTTGGTGGTCCCGCTGGTCCAGCTTGTATGGTGTCTGGGTGCCTGGCTACCCAAACCTTCTCACTGGCTCCTGCGGACCATCAGACTCGGCTATGCAATTCAGTTTGCCCCACATCCTCCCAAGTTCAGGGGCGTCCACTTCACTTCACTTCAGTGAAGGCTGCAGATGCCCCTGTCTTGCGTGCAGAGATTGCAGCCCTACTGGTGAAGGATGTGATAGAGCCGGTCCCTACAGCTGATATGAAGACGGAGTTTTACTGCCCTTCATTATACCCAAGAAAGGCGGTGGGTTACGACCAATCTTGGATCTGCGTGTTTTGAACTGGGCCCTTCACAAGCTTGCGTTCAAGATGCACACTCAGAAGCGCATCTTCAGGTGCATCCATACCCGAGACTGGTTTGCAGCAATCGACCTGAAGGATGCATACTTTTATGTTTCAATCCTTCCGTGCCACAGGCCATTACTGCGGTTCGCGTTCGAAGGACGAGCATATCAGTACAAGGTCCTGCCCTTCGGGATGTCCCTGTTGCCCCGTATCTTTATGAAAGCTGCGGAGGCAGCCCTTGTTCCCCTGAGAGAGTGGGTCATTGGCATTCTCAACTAGCTCAACGACTGGCTCATACTAGCTCAGTCTCAGGATCAGTTGTGCGAACACAGGGACTTGGTGCTCGAGCACCTCAGCCAGTTGGGCCTTCGGGTCAACTGGGAAAAGAGCAAACTCTCCCCAACGCAGAGGATCTCTTTTCTCAGTATGGAGTTGGATTCGGTCAAACAGACAGCACGCCTCACACAGGAACGTGCTCAGTCAGTGTTGAACTGCCTGATTTTGTTCAAAAGCAGGACAGCGCTCCCACTGAAACAGTTTCAGAGGCTCCTGGGGCAGAGGTGGGTAGTAACGAGTTACATTTACTTCGTTACATGTACTTGAGTCAATTTTTTGGGTAACTAATACTTTTAGAGTATATTTAAAAATGGGTACTTTTACTCTTACTCAAGTACATTTTTAGTGAAAAATCGGTACTTTTACTTCGTTACTGTGGGCGACGCTCCTCTTGTTACTTTATCTTAATGCAATACTAGTTAAAAATCCTTATTTATTCCAAACGCGCCGTCTACTTTTTTTTTCTGGGCAATGAGCGATGGCCGATCGCGAATGATTCACTCTTTTGAGTCAATTCTGTTCAAAGGCTTGATCAAACCAGGTAATCGGTTCGCGAATCAGTTTGAATGATTCGTTCAGTTCTGCCGCGCGCGCTGATCGTCTGAAGCGGTTCTCACTTAGAGTTGTAACATCAAGAGTGTTGAAGAAGTGGCTTTGGATCTACAATCAGCTGAAAGCAAATCTGCAAAGGCTATGGTTTGCTAGCTATGAAGATCTTTATTAGATGAACACCGCGTGTGCTGTCGCTTCCACAGGTATAGATTCGATTACAGTACACGATACCACTATGACATTATCAGTTTGTTGTACCTTACACATTAAATACAATGTAGAATTTATTTATTAAATAAGCTGTCACAGAGTATGAAATGAACACCCGCCAAACCCGTGTTAGTTCCAGGAGGAATGCCTTTGCCTAGACACAATTAATATTGATATTTTCACAATATTTAAGCTTACAGAAATAAAGGCTACATTTGTTTACATTTTGCAGAACAGACGGAAGAAGATCCGTCAATGTGCATTTGTTTCGTTATGTTCAGATGTTCTGTAGCGGTCATGTGAGGAGTTTTCACTCTTCTCCGTGTCAGAGGTTATAAACATATACATTTATAATACATAATTAATATACTTTAAAATATAATTTAATTCAGTGATGCAAATCAGAATTTTTATTAGCTGTTACTCCAGTTTTCAGAGTCATATGATCCTTCAGAAATCATTCAAATATATTGATTTATTACCATGTGTTGTTGAAAAAACCAGCATGCTGGTTAGGTATGTTTTGAAGCTAGGATGCTGGTTTAAGCTGGTCCTTTGCTGATTTAAGCTGGTCCTTAGCTTTAGGACCAGCACATGACCAACAAAGGACCAGCTAAAATCAGCTCAAACCAGCATCCCATGCTTCAAAACATACCTTACCAGCATATGCTGTTTTTTTCAACAGGGAACAGTTTTGCTGCTTAATATTTTTTGGAACCTGTGACATTTTGTTCAGGATTCTTTTATGAATAGAAAGCTAAAAAAGAACAGCATTGATAATAAATCAGGCTGATAAAAATTCTGATTTGCATCACTGAAATAATAATAAAAAAAAAACATTAAAAGTATTTTGAACGGCAGTATGTGTATATATATATATATATATATATATATATATATATATATATATATACACACACACACACACACACACACATGTAGTTTTTTTATCCGATACTTTTTTGCTCTTACTCAAGTAACTATTCAGACTATTACTTTTACTTTTACTTGAGTAAATATTTCTTCAAGTACTTTTACTTTTACTTGAGTACAGTTTTTGGGTACTCTGTCCTGGGGCATATGGCAGCTGCAGCGGCAGTCATGCCGCTGGGGCTGCTTCATATGAAACCGCTTCAACACTGGCTTCATGGCCGAGTCCCGAGGTGGGCGTGGTAACGCGGCACTCACCAGGTCCAAGTCACACCGGCTTGCCGCCAAACCTTCACCCAGTGGTCAGACCTTGCGTTTCTCTGTGCAGGAGTTCCCCTGGAACAGGTCTCCAGGCATGTTGTGGTTTACACGGATGCCTCTACCACCGGCTGGGGGGCCACGCACGATGGGCATGCAGTGTTGGGGGTTTGGACGGGTCCCCAACTGCACTGGCACATCAATTGCCTAAAGTTGCTTGCAGTACGCCTTGCCTTGAACCATCTCAAAGGGTGCTTACGAGGCAAGGACGTGCTGGTCCGCACGGACAACACTTCGACCGTTGTGTACATCAACCGACAAGGTGGTCTACGCTCCCATCACATGCCGCAACTCGCCCGCCACCTCCTCCTCTGGAGTCAGAAGCATCTGAGGTCGCTTCGTGCCATTCACATTCCTGGTCTGCACAACCGGGCAGCCAACGAGGTGTCACGAGCTGCGCTCCCGGGAGAATGGAGACTCCATCCCCAGATGGTCCAGCTTATAGATCTGTTTGCTTCTCCAGAGACCTCTCACTGCCAGTTGTTTTACTCCCTGACCGAGGGAACACTCGACACGGACGCACTGGCACACAGCTGGCCGCAGGGCCTATGCAAGTATGCGTTTCCCCCAGTGAGCCTTCTCACACAGACACTGTGCAAGATCAGGGAGGACGAGGAGCAGCTCCTGCTAGTGGCACCTTACTGGCCCACTCGGACCTGGTTCCCGGAACTGATGCTCCTTGTGACAGCCCCCTCCTTGGCAGATTCCTCTGAGGAAGGATCTACTGACTCAGAGATGGGGCACCCTATGGCACCCACATCCAGACCTCTGGAAACTTCATGTCTGGTCCTTGGACGGGACGCGGAGGTTCTAGGTGACCTACCCCAGGAGGTAGTTGACACCATCACTTTGGCAAGAGCACCGTCTACGAGACATGCTTACGCCTTGAACCTGTTCATCAAATGGTGCCCTTCTCACCGAGAAAACCCCCGAAGATGCCCGATCAAAGTCATGCTGTCCTTTCTGCAGCAGGGGTTGGAGCGAAGGCTGTCTCCCTCCACCCTTAAAGTCTATGTGGCTGCAATTGCTGCCAATCATGACACCGTGGAATGGAAGTCGGTGGGGCAGCCTGAGCTGGTCATCAGGATCTTTAGGGGGGCGAGAAGGTTAAATCCTCCCCAACCCCCCTCTATACCCTCTTGGGACCTGTCTCTAATGCTCAAAGCACTACAGCAGGGCCCATTTGAGCCTTTGCAGTCAGTTGAGCTGAAGTTTCTGTCAATGAAGGCTCTGCTCCTGCTTGCATTGGCCTCCATCAAGAGGGTAAGGGACCTGCATGCATTTTCAGTCGACGAATCGTGCCTAGAGTTTGGGCCGGCTGACTATGTGCCTAAGGTTCCCACTACTTCCTTCAGGGATCAGGTGGTGAGCCTGCAAGAGCTGCCCCAGGAGGAGGCAGACCCAGCCCTAGCTTTGCTTTGTCCCGTCCGAGCCCTGAGATGGTACGTAGACCGGACACAAAGCTTCAGGGCCTCAGATCAGCTCTTTGTCTGTTATGGAGGCCGGCAGGGGGAATGCCATCTCTAAGCAGAGGATGGCCCACTGGATAGTGGATGCCATCACCCTGGCTTATCAAGCACAGGGTATGCCCTGCCCATTCAGGTTGCGAGCTCACTCTACTAGAAGTGTTGCATCCTCCTGGGCGCTGGCTCTTGGCGCCTCGCTGACAGATATTTATAGAGCTGCGGTCTGGGTGACCCCCAACACATTTGCTAGATTCTATAGCCTTCGTGTGGATCCTCCTGTGTTCTCACCTCAAACGGGTAGAAGCACTGAGAGGCCCTGGCTTCAGGTCGGCTTGTTAAACCCGCTCCAGAGAGTCTGTACTGTAGACCCTGTCGAGCTCCTCCGTCCCATTGGCGGCCAGACATGGCAGAACGTCCGGTGCCAGGCCCTCACTTGATGAATCCGTGAGAACTGGTAGAGGGCTAGGTCCCATATGTAGAGACCTAAGAGGATCCTATATGTGTAAAGTCCACAGTATAGCCTCAGAGCCCGTGTTTCCCCGGTACCTAATCAGTTGTTCATATGTGTAAGTGCTTCCGAACCTCCCTCAGGAAGGATGGGGCTTCCGCAATGTTCCTGTTCCAAGTGGAACGGGTACGTTTTCCCAGTGTTATCCAATCTCACTGAGTGGGTAGTGCTACGATAACAGTGACTGGCCTTCTTGTTGCGAGCCCCGGCCTACACCAAAAAGGTGCGTACGTGGCTCGCACAGGACACTGGAAGGGCAGCATCTGTGGCGCTTTAGTAGGGATCCCAATTCGTCGGTCATTACTGACGTGACTCGTAATGACCGATCAAAAGGGAATGTCTCAGTTACGTACGTAACCCTCATCCCCTGAAGGAGGGAACGGAGACGTCACGTCCCATCGCCACAGCTGCTGTACCACCGCTGAGCGGCCGGGTCACCGGCACGGCTCCTCAGCGAAAAGCTGAGTATGCGTTTCACCTGCTGCCTAATTATACTCACGCTGTGATCAGCAGCGGCTGGATGCAATCGTCGCATGCCAATATGCATTGGCTCGTTTAGTTTACACTCGAAGCGGATTGGTCTCGCTAAGCAAGATCCCAATTCGTCGGTCATTACTGACATGAACATCTCCGTTCCTTCCTTCAAGGAATGAGGGTTACATACGTAACCGAGACATTTCTTCAGACTTTTTTGTGGATCTGAACTACTAACAAAGGTATTTTGCATCTCAGCAAACAATGATCACAGTTTAATACAATACAATGCTTTAGGTGGATTTGGCAGCTTAATTAAAGTCAAGTCAGTGTGACAACTTGACTTTGATGCTTGGGCAGATGTTATCTTTCTTTAAGAACCTCTGCATTTGTTGTTACTGAAGAAACATATGGCATGTGATCATAACCAATGATATACAGTGAATCATCAACATAAGCTGTGCCTGAAATTGGTATATGAATTAAACAGCTAAGCCTATGGCCAAAAATGGTATATAAACCAACTCCTGATGAGTTTGAAAAGATGTTTTGAAATCATACTGTACCTCGTCCAGTACCATTTGTGCTATTGAGGATAGAAGTTGTATTTCTTTTCTAAGTGAGTGAATTTATCATTTTTACTTCCAGTGGCACAAATCTCATAGACTTGAAATGAAAAGGGCCCCAAACAAGTCTAGGGACCATAGCATTGGGTCTTTTTACTTGATACAACCATCCTGGGGTGCATTTCCCAAAAGCATTGTTAGCCAACTATGGTGGCAAGTTTTGTCTTTACCAACATAGTTCAATGATTTGGTGTTTCCCGAATCCATATTTCCAACTAACATTCGCAAACAGCATCATAGAGTTCTGTAGTTGGAGCTATGGCTCTCAACCTGTGGTTAGAAAAACAGTTTCTTGTTAGTATGATATATGGATAGCTCATGCTCTTGAACAAAATAAGCAAGCTAACATATAGCACAATCTTTCATACAAATTTAATTCTATGTCTTTTAGTTTAAGAGAATTAAAGCGTTTTTGAAAAGTGACCATTTGCGCACCATATGCTGTAGTACCAAGCAAACCTACAAAATAAAGCTAAATGACAGAGAAAAAAAATAGCAAAGCAGTCCACAGATGTCATTTTTTATTTTTTATTTTTTAATCTAAACTAATTAATTAGCAGAATTTATCACTCCACCACCTGTCTGATGTCACTAACTATAGTTCTAACCAACATGGTTTGAATGACGGATGGGCGACAAAGTCCTTACAATTTCATAACTAGCTAGTTGGTTTTTCCATCACACTCATCAGACTACATTTCCCATCATCCTCCCTAGCACTCGATCACACATACCTGACGCTCATCAGACCTCATCACCAGCACTCTAAATACACCACACAATTTCAGTCTCTGTCTGGATACTACAGACACCACTTACCCACTACCTACCTGTCTGATGATCCTGATTACCTCGATCGCTAATCATGTTACCACTTCTAAGTCGATCTTCAATCTTCTTGATCGTCTCAAGAAACTTCAAACTGTTATCCAGTTATCGCCTGTCTCAGCGTGTTCCCCTTTTGTGTGCATGTGTTCTTCAGGATCTGTAAGCAAAAGACTTGGTCAGTTCCATCTCTGAACATGACAACTATGTATATAGTACACTTTAAAAAAAAAGATGGTTCTTTAAAGGTTCTTCACATGTAGTAACGGCTCTATTTACCATATCATACTGAAGAACCCCAATTTTGTACTGTTTAGAACCATTTTACTTAAGAGTATACGATGTGTGCATGTAATCATTCAGTACCAAAATATGTAGGCTATAGAAGTACCCTGGTATTACCATCTGATACCAGTGTTGTATACTACAATATCCTCATAGTAATTTTCCGCAAGGGTTATAACAAATAAAATGTTATGATGAGGAATATTTTTCCATAATACCTATGTTCAATTTTCTCATTCTCATATTTCAGGCCAAATGTAAGCTATATGTTCAGACTGTGTTGTTCAGTGGTGTTGGCAGTGGATTTGCAGCAGTACTCAGTGGATAATGATTTGGAGGGAGTTGGATAATGCATTTTTAAGGTAGGGTAGGGGGGGAAGTGGTGTGTGGCCAAGTATGGTGATCCATACTTGGAATTTGTGCTCTGCATTTAACCCATCCAAGTGCATACACACAGTAGTGAACATACACCTGGAGCAGTGGGCAGCCAATGCTGCGGCGCCCGGGGAGCAGTTGGGGGTTTGGTGCCTTGCTCAAGGGTCTCACCTCAGTCGTGGTATTCCCTGCCGGACCCGAGACTCGAACCCACGACCTTCGGGTTACAAGCCCAACTCTCTATCCATTAGGCCACGACTGCCCCTCCATCCTTAATGGGATGGATCCGAGTTCCAGCCACTTTTCCAAGTCAAGTGGGGCTGATGTGAAATGAAAATATGAAAGTAACAACGGACTGAAATATAAGAGGCATCGAAAGGGGAACTGCTGTAACAACGAAAGGGCTTCTCTGCAGAAAGTGTCTGTGGCTCCTGCTTTGATCTGAGAAGGTTTTATATGCATTATTTATTTTTTTATTTTTTCATTTCAATTACCTTATCTCTGATGGCAGCTGTCACGTTTTTTTTAAACTTGCACCCATTTGCCCGTCTGCATTAGTAAAGAGCACAGACTATTTTTTTTTTTTTGCATGAATATGTGTGTGTGTGTGTGTGTGTATGTGTGTGTGTGTGTGTATATATATATATATATATATATATATACACTGTTAATATCTTATCATGTTAGTTGCATTTAAAATCAACTATTCATTAAATATAGTGGCTGTTCTTATAGCAAACTATCCAAAGAAATTGTGTAACTCAATAGATCTGGAGGCAGTGATGCAGGAAAGACCAAACTAAGAAAACTATTGTATTTCACACACAAACATTTCTTCTAAAACTGAGCCACGGCAATGCAACAAAAACTCATCTCGCTTCTAGTTTAACCTGACGTGAACTAAATGAACCTGCAGTCTCTCCACAGACATACATCCTTGCACCTCGCAGAATTCTCTGGTATGGTAATGAACCTTCTGCGAGCATGTCTGCTCTATTTACATTCACACATTCAGCCTTCGTCATATGAACTGTAGTGGGTGTTTATATCAAGGATCTTGTTAAGCTACAGCGAAAGAATAAATACAAGTGCTCTTGACATGTAATGCATCTTATAACTTCAGCTGCGATGGTCGAGCATGTGGTGTTTTCCTCAGAGACAACAGCTAAAAACAGCTGTGCATTTCTATACAAAGATGTCTCAAGCACTCTCATTCATTATTGAGATAAGCATGCAGTCTCTGTCCCTTAAGCTTCAAGGTGGGTTCAGCTGCATTTATTTTGTTGATTTATTGACAGATTGATGCTATGACCCGGGTTGACCTTTCATTGCAGTTTTAGGGAATTTGTTGCACTGTTTTTTGCTATTACTAGTACTATTCTACAACTAGAAAAGAAAAGTTTGTTGAGGCAAATTTTGAATGCCGGCCTGAAAAGGCCTTTGTGTGAAAGCCTTGGAATCTAAGCAAAAACTTTGAAAAGAAGTTATTTAAAAAACTTTGAAAAGAAGAAATTTAAAAGATCTGTAGTTTCTGAAGTGTTTCTGAGGTTTCTAAGAGTTTGCTAGGTGGTTGATATGGTGTTCTGGTTGGTAAGCAGTTTCTAGGTAGCTAGAATATTCTGGGTAGTTGTTAAGAGCATTAATAGTTGGCTGCTAAAGTGCTGAGAGGTTGCTAGGGTGTTACTAGGCAGTTACTGAAGTAGTTTATATTTTGTTCTGGGCAGTTGCTAGGTGTTTGATATGGTTTTCTGGATCGTTGTTATATTAGGTGGCTGCTACAACATTCTGGGTGGTTGTTAGGGAGTTGCTAGGTGGTTGATATGGTGTTCTGGGTGGTTGCTAGGGAGTTGCTAGGTAGGTAGAATATTCTGGGTGGTTTTTAGAGCGTTAATTGGTGGCTGCTAAAGTGCTGAGTGGTTGCTAGGATGTTACTAGGCGGTTACTAAAGTTGTTTAAGTTGTTCTAGGCAGCTGCTAGGTGGTCGATATGGTTTTCTGGATGGTTGTCATAGAAGCTTGAATATTCTGGGTGGTTGTTAGAGCATTAATAGGCAGCTGCTAAAGTGCTGAGTGGTTGCTAGGGTGTTACTAGACAGTTGCTAAAGTTGTCTATATATTGTTCTGGGCAGTTGCTAGGTGGCTGATATGGTGTTCTGAATGGATGCTAGTTTGCTGGAGCATTCTGGGTGGTTGCTAAGCCATTACAAGCAGCTGCTAAAGTGCTGAGTAGTTGGGTGTTACTAGGCAGTTACTAAAGTGGCTGATGTGGTGTTCTGGGCAGTTGCTAGGTGGTTGATACAGTGTTCTGCATGGTTGATGCAGTATGTGGCTGCTACAACATTTCAAATAGTTCCTATGGTGTTACTAAGCAGTTACTAAAGTGTCATTGCATTATGGGCTGTTTATTGGTATTAGTAGTTTTTAAGGTGTTACTAGGTGATTTCTTAAATGCCAAGTGGTTGCTAAGGTGTTGTAGGTGGTTGCTAAAGTGCTGAGTGGTTGCTAGGGTGTTACTAGTCAGTTATGTTTTTGATTTGTTTTTATAGGTTGATACTATGTGGTTGATATGGTGTTCTGGCTGATTGCTACAACATTCTGATTGGTTGCTAGGGTGTTACTAGTCAGTTGCTATGGTGCTCTCTGTGGTTGCTAGGTATTTGCTAGAGAATTCTTGGTAGTTACTAGGCAGCTGCTAGAATCTGTGGTGTCTATGGTGTTAATAGGTGATTAGTAAGTGTTAATATTGTAGGTGATTTCTATTTCTAGGTAGTTGCTAGGGTGCTGCTAGAAAGTTAAAAAAAATTCTGGGTGGTTTGTAGTTAATTGCTAGAATATTGTGGGTAGTTACTACTGTGTTACTATGCAGTTTCTAAAGTGTTTGATATGGTGTTCTGGGTGGTTGCTAGGTGGTTGATAAGGTGTTCTGAGTTGTTTCTAGGTGGCTGCTACAGCGTTTTAAGTAGTTACTAGGGTGGTCTAGGCAATTGCTTCGATCATGGGTTGCTTCTAGGGTTTTTCTAGGTGATTTTCAAGGTGTTATAAGTAGCTCCTATGGTGTTAGAGTGGTTGCTAGGGTGTTAAGTAGCAGTTACTGAAGTGGTTTATATGGTGTTCTGGGCGGTTGATAGGGTGTTGCTAGGTGGTTTATATGGTGTTCTGGGTGGTTTGATACAGCAGTTAGCTGCTACCAAATGGATGGTGAGTTCCAAGTGAAACTGAACGTTCTGTCAAATTCAGAAAATACACATTTGTGAGAAAATGGACAAGCCAGAGACAACATAGATACGTTCTTCTGAACATGTTAAATGTGTTTATTTTTTGTTTTAGCGCCGTGTTGTATTGTATGTCACAAGAAGTTAAAGGGATGTTTCACCCAGAAATCAAAATTCTGTCATTAATTACTCACCCTCATGTTGTTCCAAAAAACCAGTAAGACCTTTGTTCATCTTCAGGACACAAATTAAGATGTTTTTAAAACATGAAATCCGAGAGCTTTCTGATCCTGCATAGACAGCAATGTAACTGAAATGTTCCCAGGCCCAGAAATGTAGTAAGGACATCATTAAAATAGTCCATGTGACATCAGTGGAACATTTCAGTTGCATTGCTGTGTATGCAGGATCAAAAAGGGTGAGTAATTAATGACAGAATTTTCATTTTTGGGTGAACTATTCCTTTAAATGTGCACTAGTACAACTAGTGGTTGAAATGAGCTCTGCAGCCCAAATTCAAAATGTTGGATAGATTTGTTTCTCCTGCCCCTTCTCATCAGACTCGATGTTTGTTACACACTGCAAGTCTATGAATTGATCTATAGTCTATTGATTTATCCGCATTTTAATATTCCTCTGGTCATAAAGCTTTTTAGATTGATGCCGAGGCTTTTTTTTAGGTTGGGTAGAATCTGTGATCTTTGACCAAGTTTGTTTGCTGGCTTCCATGGCTGCAATACGTTGTATTTTTCGTCAACTTGCAACCTAGGGTGTGGAAATATCAATTGGGTAAATCGGCAGTGGGTGGAGTCACACAGACCAAAACAAAGACAGACATTCTGACATGGAACACGCATTTCAAAATAGAATAACTGGCTGTAGCATTGTTTTTCAGAGAAACGAGTATGTGAACTTATCATGTTTCCTAAATATCCTAAATTTTTATGCTTTCCCAGGTGAAAAAGAAATATATTAAAATTGTGCTTTTTCAGACACACTTAATATATTTAAATTATACTATACTAAGTGCATATTAAATGTATTATTTTGAAACAACTTTAAGTATATTAAGTGTATTTCAAGATATGTTTAAGTTCGATTTTAATCTATTTGCAATATATTTAATATACTGAAACTGTGTTAAATTGGAACCACTTTAAGTATATTTAATGCAATTTAAGTGTATTTCTGAAAATACATTTAAAATTTACTTTTAATACTTCATGAACTACAGTTAGAGTATATTTGAAGCATCGTTTTAATGTTCTTCAAGTACATTTCAATTGTATTTCAGCTCATTAGAAATGCATTAGCATTGCACTACTAGTATATTATAAAGCTGCTTTTTAGTATATACACACGCGTACACACTTTGATATCTAGAAAACTTTAATGTATTATATATTGTTGTGTACATTACAAATATTCTTAGAGTACATTAAAAAAGTACAGCAGCATATATACCCTGGTGGGAAAAAAAAAAAAAAAAACACTATTAAATGTATTAAAAATGCACTTGAAATACAAGTGTGTTTATAGAATATTTGTATTACTACAAACATACTCAAATACAGTTTAATACATTATACTAAAAATATTAGAATAAATGAAAAAAGAGTGAAATGCTATGGCAGTGTCACGAATCCGGTTCGTGGCCTTCCGTCTGATTGCCACCAGAGGTCACCCTTCCATCATATTGACTCTCACACTACACAGACTGTGTCGCATTACCTTGCACTCCCATGATCAATTGCACTGACTGCACACAGCTGTACCAATCACACGCTCACACCTGAGAACTATTACACAATCACACACCCTACATAAACCATGGACTTCCTCTCACAGATCGCAGAGTATTGTATGCACATATCACTACCCTAGCCGATAGCTACCTTACAGAGCCTTTTGTAGTTTTCATAGTCTTAGTCTTAGTCTTGCCTTGCCTGTTTTAGATTGTGTTTTCCCCTGCCTGGATTATTGCCGTGTACCTGGATTATCTCTCTTTGCCTTGCCCTGTTGGATACTGTTCACCGATCAAAGACTCATGCTTGTCCTAGGATTACTCTTGGTCTTGCCCGTGTTATACCTGTTTGCCACTGTTTGAACCATGCCTGTTATGACCACGTCTCTGTCAAATAAAAGTCTGCAAATGGATCCACATGCCTCACGTCTCGTCGGCTCCGTAACAGGCAGAGCTATCTTATCCATTTGTAGAACATTTCAGTTATACCTGTATTACTGAAAAGTACAGAATTGGGACGAGGTCACTTCTTTGAGTACGACTTCTTTGAGTTTCTGCAACTAAAGGCTTGCAATTCAGACACTGTAGTATTTGAAGACTGCTTTATCATAGGATCTGTGAAAGGGAACAATAATTTATATAAAATTAACCAGTAACAGTTTTGCATCCATGATTGAATATATGTATATGTGTATGTATTGAATATAATTACATATGTATATATATGTAATTTGCATCGATATTCATTAGAATTTTGTTGACATCTCTGCTTACCTTTTGACAATATCCTCATCAAGCTTGACATATGAGTGTCCATTCTTATCCTCTTGTCTGTCGTCACTGTACAGCACTCTATGAGTTACATTGAACATATGATTAGAAGAAGCCCAACAACAGCACTTACAAACTCAACAAAACAAAACAAAAAAAACAAAAAAATGTACAAACTCACTGATATTATTTGATAAATTATTTCAATAAAGCAACCTGTGAGTATTATAGGGTATGTTGATAATTGTGGTTTATTGTAACCTAGGGTATCTCGCATGAATGTGTCTGTTGTGGTAATGCTAACATGCACTCTCTTCTCTCTGTTGCAACAAAAAAATAATTAGAAGTTAAAAAAAAAAAAAAAAAAAAAAAATTAGAAGTTGTCCTAGTCGTCCTGGCATACAATATTTTGCACAAGTGCCTTGCAGCCACCTGGAATGGACACATTGCTAACGCTTTTCTTCCAAGATTGACCAAATCACCCTCTATTAGGCCTGATTCAAAAATTTCTATAACAGAGGTGATGCAACATTAAAATATACTTACTATTTCTTTGCTTGTCTCTGCACTCAGATTTCAGTTTGTCTTCTATAGCAGCTGATCTGAAAAACAACAAATGCTAATATTTCTCACACACACACACAAAAAAAAAAAAAAAAAGGCAAATGATGGTTGATGATTTGTTTTCTTTTTAAGAATGACAGTACACTGAGTACAATGTCTTTAATATAGTCAAAAACCTTCCCAGCCTCAGCAGTTTCAGATGTACTGTATGCTCTCTTATAAGCAGCCCTTCTTACAATTTAACCTTTGTTCTTATCTGTAATGAGAAATATATATTAGAAAATAAATGCGATAAGGTTGTCAAGCTTGAACAAATATAAACACCTATCAACAAACACTACCACAGTTGGCTAATCAGCTCAAGACAAAGGGTGCATTCGAAACCGCATACTTCCATACTATTTAGTGGCCAAAAAGCAGTAGGTGAAGGAAAAGTATGTATGAAATCCCAATATCCACAAAAGAGTAGGCGAGATTTACCTGGACGGAGCACTATTTCTCGCGCGATTCGGACATACGTATACGTTAGTATCGTTCGAATATGCCTACTTACCTACTATATAGTAGGCGAAATGGGTACGTGAGAAGAGTAGTATGTCCAAAACTGCAGTATTCATAAAAGAGTATGTGAGAAATCCTCAGATGTCCTATTGCATCCCGTCCAGACTCCAAAGTGCCGATCAGGGATACTTTTCTATCCCAGAAGCCCATGGGAGAGGATACGCCATCATCGATTGTGATGGAGAATAGCGACAAGGGTGTTTACAAATGTATTACAAACCAAAAACATGGTTCCTTGCGTTAAAATCGCATTTGTTGAGCTACTGTAGAGTAAACTGTTAAATTGCTGAAGGTGTAAGACACTAGACAGTAACCTTACAGTATTTGTGATGTAACTATAGCGAACAGGGAAATTCCAGTACGCACACATACATCTCCAAAGTGAATTTACATAAACCATATACAGATGATTACGAAATGGCTTTGTTTGATTTGTGACAGGAAAATTGTAGATGAATTGAGAATTGCAGATGAGCACATCACAACATGAACAGACATCTGAGTGAGTGATGTATGTGTGCTATTATAGTAGAATTCACTGTTGTCAACACTGCTTTGGATGAATGTAAGTAATGTACATAAACAAATCTACATAGAGTAACTAAACATAAGTTATCTGTTTTATTTGTCCATTAATACTGTTGATAAATTGAGAAGCATTTGTGTTGGGTAAAAAGCAGTTAACACATCAGCAACTACCTCAACATATAAATGCAGTATTGAGCAGCTAAATCACAGAGGTGACTGAATCTTGTCTGGATGTTACAGGGACAGATGAGACCCACGTGTTTATCCAGTGCAGAGTGGCTGATGAAGCAATGCTGCCATCAAAGGCTCTCGGTGAGTATACTACTGAAATGAATAAATAAGTTGTGTTATTGTAATTTCAAACAGAGTTATTACAGCCCTTTTCTGATTCTTGATTTCTGTGCATTTGCTGCAGAGCTTTTGTGGTGGAGAAGGTAATGGCTGCATTTGTGGAAAAATGGGAAAACCTCAAATGAAAAATATAAAGTAAGATCATTTTGTTACTTCTAATACAGAAATCAAATGGCATTGTGCTGTTAAAATGACTGCTTTTGTATTGTTTTTGTACATCTTTATATGATCTGAAATGTCTGCAGACTGGTGTGAGCAGTGAGGATGGAGAGTCCACAGCAGCATCCTGGAAATGTTCCAGTGTCATGGATGAGACGCTCCATCACTCCACCTACTCTTACTGTCTCATCAGGACCAGATGTTGCTGTGGTCTCTTCATCCTCAGTGACCCCAAAGCCAACGAGAGCATCTAGAGAAAGTCCAAAAGATGCTGAGGATGTGATTTTGGTCAGGTTTGTTCTGCTGGTTTCTGTTCATACATCAGTCAATGAAACCTGATTTTCAGAAGCTTCAAAAGCATCGTCAAATAATGTCATGAAGCTTCTGAAAATCAGGCTCCTTTGACTGATACTGTATGAACAGAAACCAGCAGGACAAACTTCACCAAAATCACCTTTTGTGTACAGAACCCCCCCCCCCCCCCCCCCCCCACAAGGATTGAACAGTGTGGAGGCGAGTAAATAATGACTGTATTTATATGTTTGGGTGAACTAACCTTTTAAAGCCCCAAATAGAAATTGTATGAAATATATGTATGCATTTATATGTATGCATTTACCTTGAAGAAATAAACTTTAAGAAATAAGCAGCTTTATTCAGCATTTGTGCCAAAGACACAAAAAAGGATTTACAAAAATCACATTTACATTTATGCATTTGGCAGACAACTTTTATCTGAAGTGACTTACAGTGCTCTTTTCACAGGGACCCCAATCCCCCTGGAGCAACCTGGAGAAAAGAGCCTTGCTCTGAATGCTGACAACATGAGATGTAAAATGTTTTACTCTGTGTAAATGTTTTACAGGCAGTGGTGTTCATGGAGAGCAGGCACATGAATGTTTGGAGCAGACACAGCGACAGCCAGATTGCCCCGCACATGTTCTCCTACTCTTGTTCAAGATTGTGTGGTTCAGGGGCATCATCATGGTCTTCCTCATCCTCTCTGTGCACTCAGACAACGATAGCCTTGATGTCCCTTTTCCATCCATGATCAGATTCCAGTCTCACAGCAGCAATGAGGGTCACGATGGACAGCAGAGACAGGTGAAGGTGGGCACGGTGGTCAGCTGCAGAACTGGCTCAGCTGTGTTGAGATGACAGTAGGATGTGGGTTCACCGCCTGTAAATACATGATTGTCAGAACAATATGTTTGAATAAAGCTTTGTTTAATGTGTTGTTGACTTGTATTTATTTATTGTCATGGTTACTTTTATTCATTCTTTTAATCATTTTATTTTCCTGTTGTCAGTAAATAAAATATAATTGTTTCATTACTTGACTGAAAATGCAGATGTAGCCACCTTGGCTGCATTTGTCTAGTGTGAATTCATGCATAGCTATGGCATATGAAAAAAAAATATACATTTTGCTTGTATATATATATGTGTGTGTGTGTGTGTGTGTATATATATATATATATATATATATATACACACACACACACAATATTAATGTAATTAATTATTGGTCTGCATTTATCATTATTATTGTTCATAAGTGTTGGGGTGGGCTAGCAATGCATTCTGGGGTAATCTTATTTTTTAAGTAATACTTACAATTTTCCAATATAAAAATCAACAGTCTTCTCCAAAGGCAAGATCTTCAAG
Organism: Spinibarbus caldwelli; assembly: GCA_039654775.1. NCBI lineage: Eukaryota > Metazoa > Chordata > Actinopteri > Cypriniformes > Cyprinidae > Spinibarbus > Spinibarbus caldwelli. The sequence continues at coordinate 22,893,777 of CM077253.1, read as the reverse complement.
CAGCTGCCCGACATCTCCTTTGTGCAGATATTACAAATGCTGGGGAAAACCGTACTAGGTAGGGTTGTGGAGGTAGTGATGCTATGAGGTGTTTGTGCACCTGTCCCTCTAATCTTCTTTTTATTATTATTACTGCAGAACTTATAATTACATACAAGCTCAGGGTTTGCTCACATCATAATATGAGATATTGTATACACAGAAAAAAAGGCTTAAATATCTTTGAATAATTATAACATTCATATAATCAATGCATCAAAAAATTGCATATTTTTATTTATTATTATTATTTTTATTTATTTATTTATTTATTTATTGTTTTGTTTTGTTTTGTTTTTGTTATTTATAAGCCTGAGGCATGAAACCAGAAAAAGGAAAACAAAGGAGATTTAAGCCAGTTTTGCCTGTAAAATAAAGGCAAAACTGTTGCCTGTAAACAATTGTTTACAGGCAAAATTGTTGCCTGTAAACAATTTTGCACATAAAATAAAGAAATTAACAACATATTCAAGAGATATCGATTTTGGGTTTTCATAATAAAAAAATAATATCTTTAAGGATTAAACTGTGAGTCATATTAATAGGGTTAAAAGTATAAAAACTTAAATTAATTCAAACTGTATTGGTTAGACTACAATCACAATAAAAAGGCAGCTGTTTCTTCAACAAGACCACAAAATAAGCAAATTTCATCAACAGATAATTTAGTGTCACTAATATAAGTTGTTGCACTTGTTATAACGTCGTAGATCACATGATAACGTCAACATGGCGGATGAAGTCCGGATCACATTCATACTCAACGAGATTTGACTGTAGAGTACGTACTCTTTTAGCGCTCGATAAGTAAGTGCTTATTGAAATTAAGTACCTACTCACTGAGTAGGCGCTTTCGAATGCAGCCAAAGTAATTGTATGTTCATAACATGGTTTTCCAAAGATCATTTACCTCACAATGAAGCCAAATTGTTCAGAAAATCAGAAATAAATACACAACTTCATTTTGCAAATGAATTTTCTGCAAATGCATGTGTCAAAAACACGACTGGCACAGACAAATAATGTTAATTAAATACAAATCTTACATGAAGTCACAGTGACCCAGATAGCAAGAACGTTTGGGCCAAATGTGGCTGATAGCTGTCACATTTGGCCTAGGTATGGCATGGTACATATGGGCCAAACTTTCCCCATATATGTTTTGCCATAGCTTTAGAATTGGAGGGAATTTTCTTTTGGATCACAATATGTTTTGAGGTATTTGGTCCAGATGACAGCACACAAATGAAAGCCATATATGGCTTGGATATGGCACACCATGGAATGTGTTAACTTATGGTTAACATCTGGCTTTTATTTGGAAAAACACATATAAACTGTTATAGTCATGTGTGGCAGGTTAGTGGCAGTCCACATCTCAGCCCATTCAACAATGCTATTGGTTGCTTTGTGTCTTCCCTTATTGCTATTGGTGGATTACTGAAATTTTGAAAATGTATCCGTTATTTCCCTGCATCCTCTTTCAACCGTCGCAAAAATAGAAGAAGAAGATGAAAAAGCTCCCTATTTACAACAACAGCCTTTGCCCTGCAGACACATTTTATTCAGGTAAGTGCAGTTTTGGTGTTTTAAATGTTTTCTAGGGGTGTAATGGTACACTTATTCGTACAGAAAATTGTACCTAACAAATACAGTGTCATTTTAACCACTGCACGCGCGGAACTTAATCCGTTTCAGTTCATATCCGTGAATAAATCCTCACTATACATTATTACTAGGCTATACATTGCATCCTGTAATCGCAAGGTTTATGTTTTGTTCTTTTCGATAAGAAACAAAGTCTCACCTTTAAAATTATGTCTATTTTATAAGGAAATTCAATCCATAAATGCCGTTTTGACGCTCTTTGATGTGGCGTAACAGACCGCTGCATGCGGAAGCGCGGAGAGCGCGTGACCGCGATCATTCCTTCCCTTTAGTTCTCTTTTCTACTAGTTACAACCGGTTATAACGCGAAATAAACACGCTCATGGGTGTCGCTAGGCCATTATATGTATATATATATATATATATATATATATATATATATATATATATATATATATATATATATATATATATATATGTATGTATGTATGTATATACATATATACATATACATATATAGTCAAGTCAAGTCACCTTTATTTATATAGCGCTTTTAACAATACAGATTGTGTCAAAGCACTTAACAGTATCAAACTGGAGGATAGAGTGTCAGTAATGTATAATAATAAGATTAAACACTCAATTTTCAGTTAAAGGCATTTCATTATTGAATTCAGAGATATCATTGTCTAGCTCAGTTTAGTTTAAATAGTATATATGAAATCAAATTGATGATAATCGTTAGAAATTAAGTGTCCCCAACTGAGCAAGCCAGAGGCGACAGCGGCAAGGAACCAAAACTCCCTCTGAGACAGAATGGAGAAAAAAAACCTTGGGAGAAACCAGGCTCAGTCGGGGGGCCAGTTCTCCTCTGGCCAGGATATTATTAATTATTTTTTTACTTATTGTTTTAATTAAATTTTAAATGTATAAATGTATTATATTTCTATTTTTATATTGTTGCAATTTCTAACAATAATAGTATTATGTAGTTAGGTATTTTATTATATTATAGTTATTTTGTTTAATTTTAAGTTTTATTGTATTTAAGTCGAGGTCTTCACTGGGGATATGTCCCCGGGGCTCATCCAAGTGTCCGGCCTCCGCCGACGGTCAGGGTCGCAGACATCATCTCCCGGCGCCGATCCACCATCTGATCCGGACACGGACTGAGAAACAGAATAATAAAGAAACAGACAAATATTAGTGTAGATGCCATTCTTCTTACGATGTAACGAGTACATCGTATGCTTGTGTTTAATATATTCCTTAAAGTGTAATTAAGAATATATTTATTAACATAGTATTTCTTCTATACTTTTTAGAAATACATACTACTTGAATTTCAAGTATATTTTTAATACATTTAATACTGCGTCTTTTCTACCTATGTTAGTACAGTCAAAAAATGACAGCATCTTTAAGAACGCCCTTTACCTGCATGGCTTCTTGTAGCTTAATACTCAAATTACTTTAGCATGATGACCATTTCCAGTTTCAGATGGAGTACCCACCTATTTTTAAGCTATTTGTTTAAAGACGTTTAGTCTACAAGGTTGTGTGCTAAATGAAGGTTCACTCCTAAAAAGTGCAACGTACAGGAGAAGCCTGACCAATAAATCTCATTAAAATGTTCAATCTGGTTTAATGTAGAGAGAGCTAAGCATCTAACTTAAAAGTCCATGTCTATAAAAGTCTGAGGTAGCCAGCCAGAATTATAAAAAAGCTTTTTCAGTGCTCTTTGGACTCAGAGTTCAGCCGAGTATTGATTTTGATCTACTTATTCATCAATACAAATGTGAATAAATTGCTTATCCAGAGACAGAGCTGCGGGACCGTGCCAACTGCACTACCACCGACAAATGAATAAGAAAATTGTTTTCTTATAGTTACACCTGGGCTGAAATCAGAAATGTCTCCATATATTTTTCATCAAGTAGTTTCTATATTACACAATATAGCCTAATTACCATAAATTTTTAATTAAAACTGTGGAAACAAAACTGACATTCATAGTAGAATATAATTCTGTAAAATATAATACCTATCATTTTAAACATTCATTTATATATTAAACATTTCATTAACCATAACTATGTCAAAAGGCTTATGCAAGGATGTGAAGAAATTAATTAAGAATAAAAATAACAAAAAAATCTAAATAACATTAATTGGCAGATTAAGCTGTGGAGTATTTTGAATATGTTGATTGCTTGATTACTAAAAATGTTATTTTTATCATTGTCAAAACCATTCCATTCTGCTCGTCTTTGAAATGTTCTTTGCAAAAAAATAAATTCCCTAATGAGAAACACATGCTTCTTTCCTTGTCCCACTAATCTCAGCACAGCCGGAGCAGGTCGTCCCAGGTGGACTACATTATAGTGTCAAAGGCCTTTTGCCATGGGAAGGTAAGATGAAATCTACACTGAAGCTGAATCCAACAAAGGTCTTCACTACTTTTCAGCTCAAAGGTCAAATCATTACAGAACATCTTTACCTCGGTTCAGCAGCAACCTTGACAATGCCACATGTCCTTCTTTTTAACAGATGGAACTTTCCTGAATTAGAGTCACTGTAAGAACTAACTTAATTGGTTAAATGTAAGTTATCTTACTACATACAGTGAAATAATAATATTAATTCAACGGCCCGTCGTCAATTATTCCTTACCTATACATTTAAAAATGTTTTGGTTACATACCACTGTAAGAACTAATTTCAACTGAAAAAAAAAGAAGAAGAGGTTAATTGGTTAACTGTAAGTTTACTTTACTATATACTAGGGGTGTCCCCGACTAAGGATAGTTAATAGTCGAATCGGAATTTTCGAATCTTGCCGATAGTCGACTGATATTCGAATCATATGTTTAGGGGCGGGGTCAAAATATATTACCAAGAGTCAAGTCAGATATTCGACAATCATAAATACAAAACGGACGCCTCGCAGATACAAATAGGGTAAATAATATTTTATGTTTTGATTAAAAGATAGTTAACATTAAACGTCAGCGAAACCCTAAGAATTCACAACATTTTTTTTACAGTAGTGCTCTCATTATAACGTTATGTATATGACCGTAGTTATAACGTTCTGCATTTCTGTTTTGAGCTGCGCGCGCTGAAGATGACCAGTAGAATGAAGCATATTATAGCAGGTTTTTAATCAATGGGATTTAACTCATTTATCTCACATAGAATACGCTTCGTTATTTATATAACATAACCTTAATATTACGACTTATAGGCTATCTGCACAAAATGCCCCGAATGCACATGAAAGCGTCTGAGCGGCTCTGAATGAACTCCTTTTGTGGACGCGTTCTTCACGCAATAACATGCAGAAACACAACTAAACACTAAAAAAATCAAAGCGTTTTATTATAATAGTGTTCTCATAATGTTATGTATATGACAGTGCCAGTCATAGTTATTAATATTCTGCATTGTTGTCCTGCTCGCGCCTCGCGTTGAAGAGATAATCACCGTAGGATTACAATGAAGCGCTTTACTGTAGTGTAACTCAACCAACTGCATCTTATACGAGATAAATAATATATACACGATATAAATAAACCGACTGAAACGTTTTGAAATCACTTGTTGTACCCTACCTGATCGAAAAAAAAAAAAAAAAAAAAAACTCCGAAGTCTTCCAATCTGCCTGTGTCAATTTGAGTTTTGTTAAGGATTAAAATCCCTGCCGCGAAGATGCTGCTGTCGGTGACGGATTAGAAAGCGAAACTTTAATCTATAGGGGAAATTGGATTTATCCAGGCATGTTAAAATATTTATTTAAAGCTTCTTTCTTTTAAGATTCTTATTTACACCATTATCATAATAGGCTGTATATTAACTTATTGGGAGCAAACCGGTAGTTCTATGTGAAGTCAGACACTGAGCACCCCCATATAGCCAAAATGGCATGATCATAACACCCCGCGAATATTCGACTGTGAGATTGGGAGTCGAATCAGGCTCCTCGAATCGAAGCATCGAATCGTCGACTATTCGGGGACCCCCTATACATGCAGTGAAATAATATGTACTTTATCTCATTATTTAACAGTAATTTAATTGAAATATTAGTAGAATTTAAAATAACTGTTTTCTATATATATATTTTTTTTCAAATGTAATTTATTACTTTGATGGCAAAAGCTTAATTTTCAGTATTATCACTCCAGTCTTCTGTGTCGCAGTCCTTCAGAAGTCATTCTAATATGCTGATATGCTGCTCAATTATTATTGTTTCTCAATTATTAATGGTATTATTATCAGTGGTGAAAACCAAAAGTCTTCATTACTTTTCAGATCAAAGGTCAAATCATTATGAAACACATTTAACTTTCTAATTCGGTAGCATCCTTGACAATGTCACATATCCATTTCCTTTTTAACAGATGGGAATTTTCTGAACTACTAGAGCTACCAGAACCACCACCAGTGGTGGTGCAAATTGCATATTCATATTATTATTCCTCTCCACCTTTGGAGAAAGCTTCATATTACTTTCCAAAATATATTCAGAATAGGTTGAAATCAAATATTAGATCACATTGGAAACACTGTAATAAAAGGAATCATTGTGCAGTTTAAAAAAAAATATAAATATAAAATATTTAATAGCCTATAAATTATTGTCAGGGCATCTAAAGGTTTGAACATATTGGTCATGGATATTTTCAGGGCCTTTTTTTGATTAGATCAGAGGTGGTACTGAGTGAAATATGTACAGTCTAAAGTAATATATGTCCTTAATATACTGTATTTGTGTGGCTTATGTATCAAGACAGTATTTGAAATACAGCAGGAAACTCAAACTTACCTGAATGAAACTCTTGCACGGTTTGGAGAGCGTAAAATATCCGAGCATACTGCAGCTCTGAAAAGAGTTTCATGGAAGATTGCCTTACATTAAATCTGTTATACCCATGTTAAACAGGAGCTTGAGTCCATATGCTCAGAGCTGGATTTAAATTTTTAAACCCTCCGTTCTGACAGCTATGACTGCATTCCCATAAAGCAGAAATTTTAGAGCAGGAAATCATGGTATGATAAATATATTATTCAAATGATTTAGTCCGGCGTTCTGACAGACAAACAAAGGGTAGCCAACTGAGCTTTTTCATTAAGGATCAATGGTCCCTTTCTGCTACTGAAATAGTTTTTCATTCTAGCTGTGGGTGTTAGCCTGAAACTCAAAGTGGCAATAGCTAAAAACTCAAAATGGCGATACTTAATTTGCTTACAAATGAACGCGAGTGTTAGAAATGAATGAGAAGCCATCATCCATTTAAACTTCAAATGAATATAGTGTGTAATATATAATGCAACAATACTAGAATAGTATTAAAGTAACAATAGCAGAAATAGTTTAACATTAGTATACTAATTGCATTCACTTATGCAATAGCTAATACGTTATGATTTTCTAAAAATATATCGAATATATAACTATAGCTATAGCCTATACTGTATATAGTTAGTTGTCACAAAGCAACCTGCTATTAAAACAGTCTTTTCAAAACAATTGAAACAAATTAATTCATGCTCTAAAACTGCAAAAAAAAAAAAAAAAAAAAAGAATAAATAAATAAAAATAAAAATGAAATGAAATGAAATGAAATTAATTTAAATGAAATGAAATGAAATGAAATGAAATTAAATTTAGCATTCATACAATTAATCTGGAGTGGAAAAATCTCAAATCCTTACGTGACAGTTTCACCATCCATCAAAATTAGCCAGGAGACACTTTCACAGCTTGAGAAATTTCTTTTACATTCTGTTCCATTTAATTATGTAAAGCGCTTTTGTTACATACCACTGTAAAAAACTAATTTCAATTGAAAAGTTAAATTGTAAGTTACCTTACTATATACAGTGAAATAATATGTACTTTAACAGTTTATTTAACAGTAATTTATTTTAATAGTAGTATAATTTTCTCTCTCTCTCTCTCTCTCTCTCTCTCTCTCTCTCTCTATATATGTATGTGACCACCCCACATATAGTTTGGGTCACAAATTAAATTATTTGTATATATTTCATTTTTATTTATTTTATTTATGTTTATATATATACAGTGGGGCAAAAAAGTATTTAGTCAGCCACCAATTGTGCAAGTTCTCCCACTTAAAAAGATGAGAGAGGCCTGTAATTTTCATCATAGGTATACCTCAACTACGAGAGACAAAATGAAAAAAAAAAAAAAACAGAAAATCACATTGTAGGATTTTTAAAGAATTAATTGGTAAATTCCTCGGTAAAATAAGTATTTGGTCACCTACAAAAAAGCAAGATTTTTGGCTCTCACAGACCTGTAACTTCTTCTTTAAGAGGCTCCTCTGTCCTCCACACGTTACCTGTATTAATGGCATCTGTTTGAACTTCTTATCAGTATAAAAGACACCTGTCCACAACCTCAAACAGTCCAACTCCAAACTCCACCATGGCCAAGACCAAAGAGCTGTCAAAGGACACCAGAAACAAAATTGTAGACCTGCACCAGGCTGGGAAGACTGAATCTGCAATAGGTAAGCAGCTTGGTGTGAAGAAATCAACTGTGGGAGCAATTATTAGAAAATGGAAGACATACAAGACCACTGATAATCTCCCTCGATCTGGGGCTCCACGCAAGATCTCACCCCGTGGGGTCAAAATGATCACAAGAACTGTGAGCAAAAATCCCAGAACCACACGGGGGGACCTAGTGAATGACCTGCAGAGAGCTGGGACCAAAGTAACAAAGGCTACCATCAGTAACACACTGCGCCGCCAGGGACTCAAATCCTGCAGTGCCAGACGTGTCCCCCTGCTTAAGCCAGTACATGTCCGGGCCCGACTGAAGTTTGCTAGAGAGCATTTGGATGATCCAGAAGAGGATTGGGAGAATGATGAAACCAAAATAGAATTTTTTGGTAAAAACTCAACTTGTCGTGTTTGGAGGAGAAAGAGTGCTGAGTTGCATCCAAAGAACACCATACCTACTGTGAAGCATGGGGGTGGAAACATCATGCTTTGTGGCTGTTTTTCTGCAAAGGGACCAGGACGACTGATCCGTGTAAACGAAAGAATGAATGGGGCCATGTATCGTGAGATGTTGAGTGAAAACCTCCTTCCATCAGCAAGGGCATTGAAGATGAAACGTGGCTGGGTCTTTCAGCATGACAATGATCCCAAACACACTGCCCGGGCAACGAAGGAGTGGCTTCATAAGAAGCATTTCAAGGTCCTGGAGTGGCCTAGCCAGTCTCCAGATCTCAACCCCATCGAAAATCTTTGGAGGGAGTTGAAAGTCCGTGTTGCCCAGCGACAGCCCCAAAACATTACTGCTCTAGAGGAGATCTGCATGGAGGAATGGGCCAAAATACCAGCAATAGTGTGTGAAAACCTTGTGAAGACTTACAGAAAACGTTTGACCTCTGTCATTGCCAACAAAGGGTATATAACAAAGTATTGAGATGAAATTTTGTTATTGACCAAATACTTATTTTCCACCATAATTTGCAAATAAATTCTTTAAAAATCCTACAATGTGATTTTCTGGATTTTTTTTTTTTTTTCTCATTTTGTCTCTCATAGTTGAGGTATACCTATGATGAAAATTACAGGCCTCTCTCATCTTTTTAAGTGGGAGAATTTGCACAATTGGTGGCTGACTAAATACTTTTTTGCCCCACTGTGTGTATATATATATATATATATATATATATATATATATATATAATTTTTTATTATTATTTATTTAAATTACTTAAATGTATTATAATGAGTTTACACTGAACAGTTCAGATGAACTAAACGACTGCAGCATCCTCAGACAACAAAGAGGATCGTGAAAGCAACCACAAAAGGCCCGTTCACACCAAGAACAATATCTATAACGATAACGATAAAGATATAGTTCTAAAAATCGTTCTCAATATTAAAGAATAGCAGAGTCCACACTACAACTATAACGATAAAGGCACAGAGAAACGTTATCGTTGGAATCACTTTCAGAACGATTTTTTTCCAGCTGATGAACGATACAAACACTGACATCCAATCAGAATCCATCCTGCTATAAGGAGCTGGAGAATTTAAAGTGGCAGATGCGCGTGCGCTTAGAATAAACAGAAGATATCGTTTGCTGGTGTGAACGCTAATATCGTTATCTTTATAGTTATCTTTATAGTTATCGTTCTTGGTGTGAACGGGGCTTAACTCTTGTCTCTCTCATTTACTACTGAAGTTAGTTAAATTAATTAAATGTCATATAAATATCTTATCAAACTGTAATTTACATGCTTTAATGTACAAATAATTAGTTTCAACTGATTATTTATTTTATTAATAATTTGATTAATAATAAAATTAATAATACGATGCTTGTTATATAGAAGTTTATTCATGTATTCACCTAAGTAATTTATGTGTATTATTTACTTTAACTACTTACCTGAGTTGTTTACCTGAGACACTAATTCAGCCAGTTTTGTATAAGAATTAGAACATTTCTGTACATATGGTTAAGGTTTCATATAATTATTTGTTTATTTATTTATTTATTTATTGTGATTTGATTTAAGTATATATACAGTGTGTATTATTTTTTCCAACATGTTTATGAATCACTTTGTGATTCAAAGTGTCTTACTGACTCTGAAATACAAACGTGTATGTGTATTAAAACACAAAGGAGGGCCGTGAAAGCAATCACTAACTCTTGTCTCTCTCATTTACTACTACAGTCTTCCCGACTGCCCTGGACCTGTAACATACATATATATATATATATATATATATATATATATATATATATATATATATATATATATATATATATATATATATATATATATATATACATACATACATACAGTGGGTACGGAAAGTATTCAGACCCCCTTCACTTTTTTCAATTTTGTTATGTTGCAGTCTGATACTACAATTGTTTAAATTCTTTTTTTTTCTCATTACTCTACACTCTGTCCTTTATAATGACAAAGTGAAAACAGAATTTTAGAAATGTTTGTAAATTTATTAAAAAGAAAAAACTGAAATATCACATTTACATAAGTATTCAGACCCTTTACTCAGTACTTAGTTGAAGCACCTTTGGCAGCAATTACAGCCTCAAGTCTTTTTGGGTATGACGCAACAAGCTTTGCACGACTGGATTGGGGGAATTTCTGCCATTCTTCTTTGCAAATCCTCTCAAGCTCGGTCAGGTTGGATGGGGACCGTCTGTTGACAGCCTTTTTCAGGTCTCTCCAGAGATGTTCGATAGGGTTCAAGTCAGGGCTCTGGCTGGGTCACTCTAGGACATTCACAGAGTTGTCCCTAAGCCACTCCTGTGTTGCCTTGGCTGTGTGCTTAGGGTCATTGTCATGTTAGAAGGTGAACCTTCGGCCCAGTCTGAGGTTTTGAATGCCCTGGACTGGGTTTTCATTAAGGCTATCTCAATATTTTAGTGCATTGAGCTTTTCTTCTACTCTGATGAGTTCCTCAGTCCCTGCCGCTGAAAAACAGCCCAACAGCATGAGGCTGCTACCACCACACTTTACTTTTGGGATGGTACTCTGCGGGTGATGAGAAGAGCCGGTTTCCTTCAAACATGATGCTTAGAATTGAGGTTCATCAGACCAGGTAATCTTGTTTCTCAGAGTCTGAGGGTCCTTTAGGTGCTTTATTGCAAATTCCAAGTGTGTTTTATGTGTCTTCACTGAGGAGAGGATTGAGTTTGGCCACACTCCCATAAAGCCCAGATCGGTGGAGTGTTGCAGTGATGTTTGTCCTTCTGTAGGTTTCTCCCATCTGCATATATGATCATGGAGCTCAACTAGAGTGACCACCAGGTTCTTGGTCACCAGTCTAGGCAAGCCCCTTCTCCATCAATTGCTCAGTTTGGCTGGGGACCAGCTCTTGGAAGAGTCCTGGTTGTGCCAAACTTCTTCCATTTGAGAATTATGGAAGCCACTGTGCTCTTGGGAACCTTCAGTGCAGCAGAATTTTTTTTGTAGCCTTCCTCAGATCTGTGCCTCAATACAATCCTGTGTTTGAGCTCTGCAGGCAGTTCTTTTGACCTCGTGGCTTGGTTTTCGCTCTGATATGCATTATCAGCTGTGAGGCCTTTTACAGAGAGGTGTGTGCCTTTCCAAATCATGTCCAATCAATTTAATTTACCACAGGCGGACTCCAATCAAGGTGTAGAAACATCTCTGCAATGATCAAGAGACATGGGAGGCACCTGAGCGAAATTTCAAGTGTTGTTGCAAAGGGTCTGAATACTTATGTAAATGTGATATTTCAGTTTTTTCTTTTTAATAAATTTACAGACATTTCTAAATTTCTGTTTTCACTTCATCATTATGAGGTACAGAGTGTAGATTAATGAGAAAAAAAATGAATTTAAACAATTGTAGTATCAGGCTGCAACATAACAAAATTGAAAAAAGTGAAGGGGGTCTGAATACTTTCCGTACCCACTGTACATACATACATATATATATATATACACATATGTGTGTGTGCGTGTGTGTGTGTGTGTGTGTGTGTGTGTATGAATGGTACATTGATAATACATTGATGATAATAAGAAAAGTTTCTTGAGCAGCAAATCATGATTCCTTAAGAAATCATTCTAATATACTGATATACATAATATAATATATAATGTACACATTTCTTATTATGACACTGAAATGTATGTTAAAAATTCTGCTTTGCCATCACAGGAATAAATTACATTAAAATATATTAAAATTGTTTTAATATTAAAAAAAATGTTAATATAACAAATAATAAAAAAAGTTTTAATATTACTGTTATTACTTTAATATTACTGTTATTACTTTATTTATTTACTTACTAACTGATTGATTGATTGATTGATTGATTGATTGATTGATTGATTGATTGATTGGGAAAAAAATCTTACTGACCCCAAACTTTTGAATGGTAGTGTATCATGATAGTTAGAGTGATTTTTATTCTTAAGACACATACAAGCAAACAGTGATGCACAGAGAAACAAAACACAGTGTCATTGAGTGCAGTTGTTTGGTATTTTAAATTCACATTCACATCCTTGCAGTGTTAAAAAATAATGAGCTGAGATAACTCTTACATAAAGCTCTTTTATAAAAATATCAAATATGACTGTACATTGTACATGAAATATCCTTCTGTATTTACGTACAAGTCCTGTGGGCATATTACTCAAGGGTATCTCTTGTATCGTCTACGTCCAGAGTTGATTCTTTGGCATTAACAATTAATGACATACAACAATACAGAGCGGCAAGAGGTCACACAGTCTGTTCTGCTGCAGCCAATATGAAATTCAAGTCAATTGGCTGTTAAAAGTGATTGATTTTAACTGAGCTTGCACTCTTTCTTCCATCTGTACACATTTTAATGTCAGACTCTTGTTGTAACAGTCAGAGCATTCAGATGCCCTTTGATGCATTAAAGATGAACGATGATGTCAGCAGACTGTTTCGTGGAGCAGCCATAATATTAGCTAACAGTTTTTACTGTAGTCTCAGCCACAGGGCAAAAGGCTATACAAAGTTATTTCAGAACATCCTGTGTCCAACATCACGAGCAAATATAAAAGGCGGCTGTTTTCATTTCACTCATGTTGTGCAAAGCCCAGGTGCATCTCTTCTCACTAGGGCTGCACGATATTGCAAAAATAAATGAATAAATAAAATAAAATAAAATCTGAGACTGCGATATATAGATTGTCTGTGATATTCACTGAGATATGAATCAAATACAGACATTTTCACTAGTTGACTTAAATAGCTCTGTTTGAAAATAATACATCATTGCAGAATGATAAGAGTGATTTTGTTAAAAGTACATCTGCACAGAAAATGTAAATAATTTGAAAAAGCTGAAAAAAGACTTTACCCTGAAGTTGTTTTTTTTTTTTTTTTTTTTTTTTTTTGGACTTTCGTATTACTAGGAAATAATATGATTTTTGTGATTATTGTTAAATAAAAATATTCAACAATAAGAAATTTATGCCAATAATACTATTATTGTAGTAAAACATAATAATAATAAACAAAAGATTTTATTTCATAGCACAAGTGTGAAATTAATTTCTTAATTTCTGCATTTTCAAACATTAAATCATTAAGATTTTAATTTTGGTAACATTTATAATAGTCCTTTACAACTGTTGCTTGTCAAACTGTACGAACAGGATACCAACTATTAAAATGTACATATGCAAGAAGACTCAGAGTTTTAACATCATCAGGCTGTGACATGTTCAGTGACAGCGAACCACATTCACAGGCAGAACTGAAGTGGTGGCTAGCAAACAAAAACGATATCTAACATTCATTTTGATCTTACCTTGTCTTGAAAAGAAAAAGAGAAATAAATTAATAAATAAATACAATGCGTGTGGCGCAAGTGGTGGTTTGTTGTTGTCACACTATTTGTGTCATCAGGTTCTGTACTCTCAATGGTTCTTGATTTTACTGTTATTGTAAGAGAAATCACATTGCAGGACTATGCCTCAAAACTTGAAACTGGCAGAATTTAATCAAAGGTAAAATTAGATCGCAATGATCATTAATCTGCAGTCGATGAAGATGTCAAACTAGAATGGTTTAGGATTCACAAAATTGGTCAAATCTGTAGAATGTGCACCAGAAACAGCTGCCCTGTCCAAATACCCACACTTGCAGTCTTGGTCACTTGAGAGCATTTGTGTGCGACAGGAAGTAAGTGCGCAAGACTGTCCCAGGTCTTAAAAACGCCAAACGCAGTGCTCTTAATGCACACTAAATCCACATCTCTTAGGCTTAGGCTGGCTGCACGCTAGACGATTTTCAAATCTTAAACGATTTTAAAACCATGGGAGACCACAGACATGAAGACAGTTCAACCGATTTTTAGCCTTATAATCCTCTGAACGCGCACACTAGACGATTCGACCAGACCGCGAGACCACACACTTGATGATTGTAGGAATGATTTCACAGTGACACGAGATCTCACGGAGATTCGCGAGATCAAACGTGACTTGAGAAGAAAAACAAATAGAGGACAATCAACGTTGTTAGCTGGCTCTCCTGGCACACGTTCTGTTTCTGTTATATTGAAGAATACTTCCATTACTAGTCATTCAAGGCTAAACCTCATGGCCCTGACAGAGACTTGTATCAAACCAGAGGACAATGCTACACCTGCAGCACTCTCCAATAATTTCTCCTTTTCCCACACCCCCCATTTAACTGGAAGAGGTGGAGGTACTGGTCTGCTCATTTCTAATAATTGGAAATTTACTCCTTTACCATCTCTGTGTATCAACAGCTCCTTTGAATCACATTCGGTTACTATTACCTACCCTCTAAAAATCCATTTTGTAGTTGTTTATCGACCTCCAGGACCACTAGGTAACTTCGTGGAAGAATTAGACGTGTTGCTCTCAACCTTTCCTGAGAATGGTACTCCCTTAGTTATACTTGGAGACTTCAACATCCACCTGATAAACCTCAAGCTGCAGACTTCCACACTCTGCTTGCCTCTTTTGATCTCAAGAGAGTGTTAACTACGGCTACTCACAAATCAGGCAACCAACTGGACCTTATTTACACACGACACTGCTCCACTGATCATGTGCTGGTTACTCCACTGCACACCTCGGATCACTTCCTCCTAACTCTCAACCTCGACATTATTCCTGACACAACACATACCCCTCCACATGTCACTTTTCGACGTAACTTACGCTCACTCTCACCCTCCCGGTTATCTGCTATGATTTCATCTTCGCTTCCTCCCTCTATACAGTTATAATCTCTTGCTGCTAACAGTGCTACTGATACTTTCTGTTCCACTCTGACATCTTGTTTAGATACTTTCTGCCCCTTATCTTCCAGGCCAGCCCGTACCACCCCTTCTGCCCCTTGGCTATCTGACGTTCTCCGCGGACATCATTCTAAGCTCAGGGCTACAGAGAGGATATGGCGCAAATCACAAAATCCTACTGACCTTAATTTATATTGATCACTCCTCTCTGACTTTTCTGCTAATGTCTCTACTGCTAAAAGAACATACTATCACGACAAAATGAACAATTCGCCTAACTCTCGTATGCTCTTTAAAACATTCTGCTCCCTCCTTTGTCCTCCTCCTCCCCCTCCTTCATCAACTATAACAGCTGACGACTTTGCCACATTCTTCATTAATAAAATTACTAACCTCACTGCACAATTCTCCACACCACAAACTGACAAACACATCTTACCATCAAACATACACTCGTTCACATCCTTCTCTCCACTCTCTGAGGCAGAAGTCTCTAAACTCATCCTTTCCAGTCATCCTACTACTTGTCCGCTTGATCCTATTCCATCCCACTTCCTTCAAGCCATTTCTCCTGCAGTTGTACCAGCACTCACTCACATCGTTAACACATCCCTTCACACTGGAGTTTTTCCCTCAGCATTTAAACAGGCTCGTATAACCCCACTTCTTAAGAAACCCACTCTTAACCCAACTCTTTTAGGGAACTATAGACCGGTTTCCCTTCTACCTTTCATTGCAAAAACACTTGAATGAGTTGTGTTCAACCAGGTCTCTGCCTTTCTCACACAGAACAACCTCCAGGACAGTAACCAATCTGGCTTCAGAAGTGGACATTCGACCAAAACTGCCTTGCTCTCAGTTGTTGAAGCCCTAAGACCTGCAAGAGCGGCTTCCAAGTCTTCATTACTTATCTTGCTGGATCTATCCGCTGCTTTTGATATGGTCAATCACCAGATCCTCCTGTCAACCCTATTGAGAAAAGGCATCTCAGGAACCGCACTCCAGTGGTTTGAGTCTTACCTCTCAGATAGATCCTTCAAGGTATCTTGGAGAGGTGAAGTATCCATGTCACAACATCTAGACTCAGCCTAGCTAAGACAGAACTGCTTGTAGTTTCAGAAAACCCATCACTTCATCACAATTTCACCTTCCAGTTAGGCTCATCAACCATTACTTCTTCAAAAACAGCCAGAAACCTTGGAATTGTGATTGATGATAAGCTGAATTTCTCAGACCACATTGCTAAAACTGGCCGGTCCTGCAGATTTGCTTTATATAATATAAGGAAGATCAGGCCCTTTCTTTCGGAATATGCAACACAACTCCTTTTTCAAGCTCTTGTTCTGTCCAGACTTGACTATTGCAATGCTCTCTTGGCAGGTCTTCCAGCCAATTCCATCAAACCTCTACAATTAATCCAAAATGCCGCTGCAAGATTAATCTTTAATGAGCCGAAAAGAACGCACGTCACAACTCTGTTCATCAATTTGCACTGGCTACCAATAGCAGCTCACATAAAATTCAAGGCATTAATGTTTGCATAAAAAAACACCTTTGGCTCTGCACCCCTTTACCTAAATTCAGTACTTCAGACCTCTACAAACTTGCGTTCTGTGCCCTCTAGAACTGCAAGTGAACGCCGCATTATTGTGCCATCCCGAAGAGGCACAAAATCACTTTCTCTGACTTTTTCATTAACTGTTCCCATCTGGTGGAATGACCTGCCCAACTCAATCCGAGCAGCTGAATCCTTAACCATCTTCAAGAAACGGCTAAAAACCCATCTCTTCCATCTTTATTTGACCCTCTAACTCTAGCATTCTCTTTTCTAATTTTATTTTATCTATCTCCCTTCTTTTTATTAAAAAAATCACACACACACACACATACACACACTTGACCCTCTTGCATATTTATTCTCTAACTTCTATCTTTTCTTAAAAAAACTAAAACACTAGCTTTCTTTTCTATATTCTATCTACTTGTTTAAAAAAAAAAAAAAAAAAAAAAAAAAACTTGCTACGTGTACTGCATTAGGCTAACTGAGACTTTTCATAGCGCTTGCATGTTGTTGCTCTTTTGTTGGTTTTTATTGCTTCTATTGTCCTCATTTGTAAGTCGCTTTGGATAAAAGCGTCTGCTAAATGACTAAATGTAAATGTAAATGTTTCACAGTGAAAACAAAGTATAGAAAAGAATATGGGTGAGTCATAGTGAAGTCATATCAAACATGTTTGATATTTATGATTTGAGTTTGGGGATGCTCCATCTCGATCGGGAGCAGATAAATAATCATAATCACACCACACAATAGAGGATAATACAGGTAATGCATCATATAAGTAGTCAAGCAGTCAAGTGCGAAGACCACAAGTGTGAGTATTTGGACAGGGCAAATAAATGGATTTGAACACCAGAGATAAATCCAACAAGACCTAACAAAGAATACTGATGCTGCTTTAGATGGGTCATCGGGGGTAGGAAATTCAGAGCTCCATGTCGTGTTTTCCAAATAAAACGCTTACGCAAGTTGGAGTTCTTTTTTGGAAACTCCGTCCACCTTGCTCAACCCCAAGTTGAGAATTCAAGATAGCTGCTCCCTACGTGAGAAAAAGTGAAAGCTATAAATACTAGAATATTCATAAAGCTTCTGTTATTTTCCTGTGATTATTGAGTCACACACTCATAACTGCCCAACTTCCTCAGTGGAGCTGATGGCTCATGCGAGCGAGGCGGAGACGGGGACTCGGAAGACCGAGGGGGAGACGGAGCAACTGAGAATGAAGGTGGAGCCAGAGGGAAGGAGGAGCCTGACAGAGCCAGAGGGACAGAGTGACGCAGCGGATAGTCGATGACTGACCAAGGTGGAGCCGGTGGGATGATGGGCCACGGTGGAGACAAGGGAGCAAGGAGCCAAGGTGGAGCTGACTGGTCGGTGGATTGAGGTGGAGTCCGGGACTTGAAAGCTGGAGGAGGAGATGGGATCCTCATGCCTCGGCGGAGCTGGAGACTGGAATGCTAAAGGCAGACCAGGGCACCCAGATGACACTGACTGAGGGTGAACTGAGGGACTGACAGAAATCAGCAGAGACAGGGCTGAGGAACTGACTGGTTTTGAACTGGCTGAGGAAGCAGGAGAGGAGCCGGGAAAGGGAAACTGGGAGGGAACAAAGGAGAACATGAGCTGGGCAGAACCAGCAGAGACTCAGGAGACACTGGAACAAAGGGTATTACTTCCCCAAACCTGTCATAAATCCTCCAAATATCCCAGCATCCAGCCAAAATATTCTTCTGAATTTCTCACATTATCACAGACAAGAACTCAAGAGTTAAACTGTGTCAGAACAAATTGATCTTAATAATGTCAGATAACTTTGATGGAAAGGTATGTAACAAAACATGGTCAGGTCAAAGTGTCAAATCAAATTTTTGGTCAAATATATATCAATATTGTATATATCAAAAATTATATCTGGTGTCTGAATAATTTTTGGTTTGACTCTCTATCTATCTATCTATCTATCTATCTATCTATCTATCTATAAGTTTTATAAGTTTTGATGCTTATGAAGTTATGACATTCAAATATGTATTAAAAGTATTTCGTGCTTTAAAATTGCATCCATATCCACATTTAAATCAATATGTGTCACTGAGATGACTTTGTGGAAATAAATCCACCCGATGCATTCCTTCATTGTTCATTGTTAGTTCAAGATATCTAATACATTAACTTATTGAAAATAATTATCAGTATGACATGAGTTACTGGTACATGAGCATTTTAACATAATCCATTTTGGGATTTTTTTGTGGTTGTGAATATATAGTAGGTATTCTGACCTATAACTTTGAGATCATTTATAAGGAAAGAAGCTGTATAGGACAGAAATGTGTTTTCTATTTTAAATGATTTTAAAAAAAGGACCTAAGACCTTTTTTCATTCCGTGTATCATGGATCATGGACCTGCATGTGCCCCTGGGAAAAGCAACACTATTTTGAAAACAGTTGAGCCACTGTCATGCTCCTGAAAAATGTGGTTAAAATGCAGCACAGTACACAAATGGTGCACAGCAAGCCCTTCATCCTTCAAAAAATGTGTTTTAAGGACCCTATTAATTCAAAGTTTAAATTTTGTTGCTTTTAGTTTTAGTCTATTAGCATGTATATGCTAATGTATTCCTACATATACACAAACTTCAACAGATATGTTCAACATTTACAGTCTCTTTCTTTCTCTCTCTTAATACCGCCTGCAACTGACTAGCAATAGCAATCAGCAAATGTTTCATTTCTGAAGTCTATATAATTCTGTAGAGGCCTACATATTTTTGTACATATTTTGGTTTTTTGAATAAGTTTTTGGTTATATGCTTGAAATAAGGTCTGTGGTTAACTCAAGCTCAAGGTATGTTCATGTTTTACTCTACGATATAAATTACACCAGTAATTGTGATTACAGAGATTGTCAGAGATATTAAATGTCATCAAGCTGAACAGATAAACTTATTATTAGTCCACTTTTACAGCCTCGTTGTGTTTATAATTACGCTCTTACAAACTATTCCAACTCAAACTTTCAGGGAAAAATTTTTTTTTTTTTTTTTTTAATAAATAAAGGCTAAAAGAGTTGACGGAGATGGTAACATTGAATTCATGACTGTGATATAGTTTGGTTATACACTCTTAAAAATAAAGGTGCTTAATAGGTTCTTCACAGCGATGCCATAGAAGAACCATTTTTGTTTCCACAAAGAACCATTCAGTCAAAGGTTCTTT
Source organism: Spinibarbus caldwelli (assembly GCA_039654775.1). Lineage (NCBI taxonomy): Eukaryota > Metazoa > Chordata > Actinopteri > Cypriniformes > Cyprinidae > Spinibarbus > Spinibarbus caldwelli. Next base: position 22,873,525 of record CM077253.1, on the reverse strand, counting down.
AAAGAACCATCTTTTTCTTACCTTTTTATAGTCTGAAGAACCTTCTTTCGCCACAAAGAACCTTTTGTGAAACAGAAAGGTTCTTCAGATGTTAAAGGTTCTTTATAGAACCATTTAGACAAAAAAAAAAGGTTCTTCTATCGTGAAGCACCTTTATTTTTAAGAGTGTAGTCTACGTTTAGCTTTTTACTTGTGCCGATTGTATTTAGGCTTCAAAACTCCAAGTTGTGTTTGTTTGAAAATGACCAAGTTTATTTTTTGTACAATCCAAAAGCCAGTTAAAAAATCCTAATCCCAAGAAACAAGGGTGATGTGAACAGCCTTTTAATGGGATTAGGTCATCAAGGTTGCCAAGTCTATGGTTTTTCTATGGAATTGGGCTACTTTTACACTGTAGCTGTGGGTTGTTTTTTAGTCCGTGGGTTAAAGCGATCTCTCCCCCGGAATGCTATATCGACAGAGTAGGACTGTGGAAAAAACTGCTTAAAACCACTATTAGGCTAGTTCTGAACTGCAATTGGGCTGGTTTTGTTTCGCAGGCCTGGCAACCCTGGAGGCCATTAAGGCCTGCCCCAACTTCCTGTTTCCGTGGGAAATATGCCAACACAGGAAAGATATAGCATGGGTTCTTTCAGCAACAGATCTGCAGAATATATAAAAAGGAAGAATTATTATTATTTTATTTTTTTTTGCATTTGATAGGATGAAAGGCCTGACACTGACCTGAGGATGTCTGAGTGCCTGAACTTCTCTGCTTGTTTTTGTTGTAATTTTGGTCTTTCACTACAGCCATAAAAGAGGCAACACACAACCTCCAGCAGTGACAAAGCTTAATAGCTTATTCAAATACAGGAGGTGTCGGCGGGTGATAAAACGAACGAGCTGCAGCAAAAATCAAAAGTCACTGAGTGTTCCGCCCTAGTGCTACTTTAATGTTTGCGAAAGAGCCGTAGAGTTAGCACCTCTATCAGGATCACCTGACCGTAGCTTTAACATAGTCATTTGGGAGACCGACTGTAGTGCTGCTTATGCAAATTGCTGATTATGAATAATAGATCAGATGATGGCTATTACTGCTGTTCAACGGCTCACTGGCAAATGACAGTGTACATTTACATGATGAATAATAAACGAGATGTCTCATCGAGAACTCTTACATGAAATCTCCTGCATCAAAAAAGCTTGTAAAGAGTATTTTTTATATAACTGTATAAACAAGTGAATGATGGGCTTTCAAAACATGTTACGCAGTCATTACGCCATATGAGCATGCTTCAGCCAGATAGCATGTAGTTCATACACTGCACACATACAGTACAGAACTGATTCTACACTCTTTTTTTAGTGTAACTATGGAGTTACCACCTCTAACTGGGTCACTTGACCCTGGCTTAGAGTGAGAATGTGTTGAGTACATAGAGTAAACCCATTCATCTCACTAGCAGTTGCACCCCTAATAGTATGCGACCTCAGTGTGCCCTCTTTACTCATAGGCAATTTTTTTTCAGGTGTAAAAAATAATGTGTTAATTTAAGATATTATTTAAATGGATATTGTTAGTTAAATTCACTGATGAGAACTGAATCAAGTTGGATAATGACACTAACTTTGTAACATCACCTCTTTTATTGAACTGAAATACTTTACAGCTGAACTGAACTTTATTTCTGAACTTTCTTAATCTATAAACTATTTATTCAGGACACTATTAATTAACTGACCTGAAACAACAATGAACTAAACTTAGTTGAATAATGACATTATCTTCCGTGGAGCTGCTTTGGAGATGAAATTGAATTTGTTTCATAACTGATACATTTTACAACAGTAACACTGTTATTTATCACTGTTTTTTTTTTTTTTTTAATTTGAAGCTGCTTTAAAGCAATCTTTATTGTGTAAAGTAAGTAGAAGTTAATATATGGAGTATATTATGAAATATTCTTAACACAGTGCCTTAACTGCTATACTTACATTTAAATTAATCATTTGATACAATGCACTTATTGTATACATACATGTTTTTACATTGTACTTATATTTAAATAAAAATACCTGCATGTAATTACATGTGTAATTAATTGATGTCATTACATTTATAATTACACTGTTGACCCATCCTTTACACCTTAACCCACCCTTAAGCCTACCCATAATACCAAACCTGTCCCTAACCCTACCCATATCCCACCTCAATAGCAGCAAAAGTGTTTTGTAATACAATATGAACACAATAAGTACATTGTACTTTTTGATAGTTAAGGCCACCTAATATAAAGTGGGACCCATTTAATACAGTAACATATTTAAGCAGCAATTATTTCATTTAGGAAACAATATCTTTATATCACACTTTTTCTCACACAGTAAAAATGGGTCTTTATTCATGAAAATGTAGAACTGCCTTTATATTTTAGGAAGAAGTTCCCCTGCAAAGATATCCTAATATTTTTGGGTCCTTGGAGAAAAAAAAAAAAAAAAAAACTGTTTCCCTGTCGATATTTTCACTCATACTGCGTCATAAGACGCTTCTATGGGAAAAACTGTTTTTTCCTCTTCAGCTGAAGCCATTTCAATCACGCAGTGAAACTGCACGTCCATTGGTTCGTGCAGTGCTATAAAAACGAACCAATGGCTCAGTGGCGGCGACGAGCGAGCCTATAGCCCATCAAAACGGGCGGAGACTGTGGTTATATTCGCAGCCGCATCTCACATTTCTTCTCTTCAGCGACGAAGCTTCTTCCTCGCTGACTCTTCGCTGACGGCGAGATTCGCCGTTGAAACGCCTCAGCAGCCGGATTGGACCTTTGCAGCGCTCAGCTCGCAGATCCCGGTCTATCCCCTGCCGCCATCCAGCGACTATCTAAAAGAGCCTCACAAAAGAGCAAATTTTGACGGCATTGTTTCAAATGCCGCGCCGTCATTGTAAGACGTGCAGGACTCCCCTGCCCGCTGATGACGGTCACGCAGAGTGTGTGTCATGCTTGGGGAAATCCCACGCTTATGCTGCACTCAGCGGGACTGACTGCTCTCATTGCGAGAGTTTCAGTCTTGCCTCTCTGTGCTCGGAGATAGCTTTCTTTTCAGAAAGGGACTCCGCCCCTCACGCCCTCCTGTCTTCTTCCTCCCAGGGACCTGCGAGGAAAAGACAGTGGGGCAGAGGATTAGAGCGGCCGGAGACGAGCGAGCTCACGTCGGCTAAGTGCCCGCGTGCCTTGCCGTCACCGCAGAGAGAGGATTTGCCGGTCCTCTTCACTCAACCTGATCAGCGTCCCTCCGCGGCTGCGAGCGACATGATCTCGTTTGGTGGGAGTGACGATGAGATGGATGACAGCCTTTCTCTGGCGGCTTCAGATGCAGAGGAGTTATCGGGCTCGGTGTCTGACCCCGCCCTCTTGCCGCCGTCCTCTTCACGCAGCGCCAGACACAGAACGGAGTGAGTCAGTGAGCTCGGGCTCGAGTGGTCTCCGCCTGAGGAGCCATTTCGCAGCAGGCTGGACGAGTGGTGCAATCCAACTCATGGCGCGCCCCCTACTCGTCTCGCATCCATCCTTCTGCTTCCTCTGCCCTCACCTCGGTTGACGGCGCTGAAGAGAAGGGATACGAGCACCTGGCCTCTCTGGATGAGTCTGTGGCCACGCATCTCTGCCCGCCCACGGCTATCGGATGGAAAGCGAGGGCGAGCCAACCGTCCAAGCCGTGCAGAGCCACGTCTGCACTCACTGGACGTGCCTACTCGGCAGCTGGACAAGCGGCTTCGGCACTGCACTCTATGGCTGTGCTCCAGGTCTTCCAGGCCAAGATGCTCACCAGTGAGGAGACCGGTCTCAATGCAGCTTCACTCAGGGACCTGAGGAGCTCAACGGACCTGGCCCTGCGCGCCACCAAAGCCACCGCCCAGGCTATCGGGCGGTCGATGTCCAGCCTGGTAGTGTTGGAACGCCACCTTTGGCTCACGTTGACGGAGATGAAAGAGGCGGATAAAGTTCCCTTCCTTGACGCTCCAGTCTTGTCGAACAGCCTGTTCGGGCCAGCTGTGGAGGACTTTGCGGAGCGTTTTACGGAGGCTCAGAAGTCGTCTCAAGCAATGCGACACTTCCTCCCGAAACGCACCAGCTCTTCTGCTGCTTCTAGTCGCCCCAAGCCTGCGCCGACTCAGCAGCCTGCCAAGCCAACGCCGGCCACTCCCAAGCCCCAACCTCCTAAGGATCGGCAGGATAGAGGGTGTTGCCGCTCGGCAAGACGCTACCCCTTTCCGAAGCGCAAAGGACCCTGGCCCAAGATCGCCTTGGATCTGGCACCTCAGAAGTCCTCCTGATCAGCCAGGCAGGAAGAGGAGGGGCCCGAGTCTCGCTACCGCCGGACCACCCCGCAAGCAGCCTCTAATGTGCCTCTTGTCACCCCGCTCAGCGCTGGGTGCAGAGGGAAGTGTGTTATTGGTTCCCCATGGGCCCACTCTAGTGCCCGGGCATCCAACCGCTGTGATAGCGGACAAAATAAAACACATACATTTTCAAAAAGAGAGCAAATATCCTCTTCTGCCTACCATAAGCATCCTGCCCTTATGCAGCCAGTCTTTAGAGCCTATTCAGCTTCTTGCCACATGGGCCGAGGCCTGGCAGGCCATCCCCGGTGTGTCAGAATGGGTAATGGCTATGATAAGACGAGGTTATTCACTCCAATTCGCTCGAAGACCACCACGCTTCCGCGGTGTGGTCGCCAGCACAGTGCGCAGCGAGGACGCTCAAGTCCTGCGCACAGAGGTGATGAATCTGCTGGTAAAGGGAGCCATAGAAGTCCTTCCTCCAGCCAAGAGCGAGTCAGGCTTCTACAGCCGCTACTTCCTCGTCCCCAAAAAAGACGGCGGCCTGCGACCTATTCTAGATCTCAGACTCCTGAATCACGCCCTGGTAAAAAGGTCGTTTAGGATAATCACATTGAAGCAGATCCTCTCGCAAATATGCCCAGGGGACTGGTTCATGTCACTGGATCTGAAAGACGCATACTTTCACATCCAGGTAGCCCCCCATCACAGACGATTCTTGAGATTCGCATTCGAGGGAGTGGCATATCAATACAGGGTCCTTCTGTTTGGGCTGTCCCTGGCTCCCCTGCACTTTTACGCAATGCATGGATGGCGATCAATGGATGCATGGCGATCTTGGGCCAGGGTCCTTTGCGCTTCGGAAAGGGGTAGCGTCTTGCCGAGCGGCAACACCCTCTCTCCCCTCTGCGACAGATGGGAATCCGCATCCTCAACTACCTTGACGACTGGCTCATTCTGGCCCAGTCAGAGGCAGTTTCAACATCGCACAAGACCCTCCTCCTCAGCCACTTAGATTGCCTGGGGCTCAGGGTCAACTTTGCCAAGAGTATCCTGTCACCCAGGCAGTGAGTGTCATTCCTGGGGACAGTTATCGACTCAGTGCAGATGACAGCAACTGTCTCAGCGGAACGAACCATGACGATTCAGTGCCGCGCGGCCTCCTTCAAGGAAGGGACCGCTCACCCGCTCAAGGCCTTCCAGAAAATGCTGGGCCTTATGGCAGCAGCTTCGCCAGTACTTCAGTTGGGCCTGCTTCACATGCGACCCATCCAGTTCGGGCTGAAGCAGAGGGTTCCTTCCACGGCTTGGCGTCACGGTCGCCATCGCATAACGGTGACTCTGGCCTGTGTATCAGCCCTGGCCCGTTGGAGGGATCCCCTATGGCTGAAGCGGGGTGTGATTTTAGACACGGCGCACAGAAGGAAAGTTGTCACGACAGACGCTTCCAACAAGGGTTGGGGAGCGCTGTGCGAAGGCAAACCGACCTTTGGTCTTTGGTCCGAAGAAGAGTCGGGTCTGCACATCAACTGCCTAGAGATGCTAACAGTGTGCCGTGCCTGTCAATTCTTCCTGCCGAACATAAGGGGACACCATGTGCTAATACGCTCAGACAGCAGGTCCGTGGTGTCATACATAAATCACCAGGGCGGCCTCGTCTCAAAGTGCCTCTGCACGCTGGCGAAAGACCTTCTTGTTTGGGCTCAGACCAATCTGCGCTCACTGAAGGCGACGCATGTGCCGGGCAAAATGAACCAAGGAGCGGACATGTTGTCGAGGAACAACGTCTCCTCAGAAGAATGGACGCTCCACCCACTCGCGGTTCAGAAAATCTGGGAAGTCTTTGGCAGAGCTCGAGTAGACCTCTTCGCCTCCGAAGACAACTCTCATTGCCCAACCTTTTTCACGAAGAGCACGGATGCCCTGGCCCACGAGTGGGCCAGCCTCCCGCTCTATGCGTTCCCTCCAATCGCTCTGCTAACGCAGGTACTCAGACGAGTCAGGGAACAACGACACAAGCTTCTTCTAATAGCCCCCCTCTGAGGAACCAGCCGTGGGTGTCGGAGTTATTCCAGCTGCTCGAAGCAGCCCCTTGGGCCATTCCCTTGAGACGGGACCTCCTCTCTCAAGTGAACGTCACGCTGTGGCATCCACGGCCCGAGTTATGGGCCCTGCATGTGTGGCCGCTCAACGGGAGCCTTTCAACCTCCCAGAACGTGTCTTGAACACTATGGCAGAAGCTAGAGCCCCGTCTACCAGGCGCCTCTATGCTCTGAAATGGTCTATTTTCTCGGCTTGGTGTCAAGACCGTGACTTAGATCCGGTTACCTCTGATGTATCAGCGGTTCTTTCGTTTCTCCAGGAGATGCTGGATAAACAGCGTTCCTCATCCACCATCAAAGTTTATGCGGCAGCCATAGCGGCTTTTTCCGTGCCCCTATTGCTGGCCGATCGGTGGGTAGGAATAGTGCGGTGGTCCAGTTTATATGAGGCGCCAGGAGAATTAACCCCCCATGTCCTCGTACAGTTCCACCTTGGGACTTACCAACCGTACTAAGGGCCTTGAAAGGCCCCCCATTTGAACCATTGCAAACCACGAGCCTCAGATCACTCTCGTTTAAAACCGCCCTGCTGTTAGTGCTGGTGTCGGTTAAGCGAGTAGGAGACCTAGAGGCCCTTTCCATCAACCCTGCTTGCCTGGAATTTGGGCCTAACGACTCCAAGTTCGTCCTGAAACCAAGGCTGGGTTATGTACCTAAGGTGCTCTCCACTCCGTTCAGAGCCCAGGTCATAGCGCTTTCCACACTTTCCCCTTCGACGGATGACCAGGAATTATCCCTGCTCTGCCCTGTCAGGGCCCTGAGGGTGTACATCGAGCGTTCTGCCTCATTCAGGAGATCAGAACAGCTTTTTGTCAGCTTCGGTAACCGTGCTAAGGGTCGCCCTGTTATGAAGCAAAGAATTTCCAGATGGTTAGTGGATGCTATCACCCTAGCATACTCCTCCTTGGGCTTGCAGTGCCCCATTGGAGTCAGAGCCCATTCCACCAGAGGCATCGCCTCTTCCTGGGCATGGTCCAGCGAGGTGTCCATTTCGGAAATTTGTGAGGTGGCCGGCTGGTCCTTGCCGTCCACATTTGTAAGGTTTTACAACTTGGACGTCCCTGCCTTACAGGCCAGAGACCTTTCTGCTTAGTTTGCCAACTCCGGCTAGTTTGGCAGTCTTATGGGTTCACTTGACTAGCATTGTTCAAGTCCCCCCTTCACCTGGACGGTCCATATTATATGGATACCAGGTATAAACTATAGGGGACGACACCCAGGCCACAGCTGACCCTTATGGCTCAGCCTGTGCTTGATGTATTCTATTGACTCCCCTGGGTCTTCTCCCATGGGAGTCTTGGTGTTGAGTCGTTCCCCATCATAGCACGGCGTGATTGTACTGGTTCCCATACAAACGTCTTACGACGCAGTGCGAGTGAGAATATCGACAGGGAACGTACTTGGTTACTTTCATAACCTCGGTTCCCTTAGATATGGGAACGAGTACTGCGTTCCAGGCCATGCTATGAGCTGCATGCCTCAGTCGCTTCATTCGAAGAAATCTGAGATGCGGCGGCGAAGCGGCCGCTTATATAGTCACAGTCTCCCCCGTTTTGGCGGGCTATGGCGGGCTGCTCAGCCATAGGCTCACTCGTCGCCGCCGCCGAGCCATTGGTTCGTTTTTATAGCACTGCGCAAACTAATGGACGTGCAGTTTCACTGCGTGATTGAAAAGGCTTCAGTTGAAGAGGAAAAAAGAGTTTTTCCCATACAAGCGTCTTACGACGCAGTACTCGTTCCCATATCTAAGGGAACCGAGGTTACGAAAGTAACCGAGTACGATTTCACACATCAAAACACAATAGCACCATACACACAATGTATGTAAACAGGGCCAAAGACTGTTCTTTTGCTTCTGAAGACAGTTTAGTTCTGAAGAACTCCAGTTTTTTCTTCAGACATTCATGTGGTGAAATACAGTCAAACAAAAGCTCACTTTTAACAATATCTCTTCAAATGCTCTAAGTGGTTTCCAGGTAATCACCTTCCTGTTGAATTTACTGCATTGTTGTGTCCTTGGCCGAGCACCGAATCTCTAGGATTGATTTTGCTCTATCCATCTGGGTCTCTAAGTTGATGAGTTGTGAGTTTATCTGTAAAAGGGCAGGGTACGTGTAACATTACCAGCAACAAGGTCAGACCCCCAAGTTTAGAGGGGAACTTTCTCATCATCCATCATATCTACACTCTGGTGCCGCTAACTGATGGGTCCATTTTCTTTGTGGCTGTCATGCTCATTTGTAATAAGCCCGGAAGAAGGACAGAGGAGAGGTGCGGAGACAAAAAGGGAGTGCGTGAGCAGGCCGCTTATGGAGGAGAGAGAATACCAGGGCTGACAGTTTTGGGAAAAGAGAGGTCAGTGTGTGCTAGTCTTCATTGCAGCTATCACCTTGAATCAACTGTGCAGCTGATTTGAGGACTTAACCATCTCTAAGCAAAAATACATGTTGCTATGTAGTAAGAGTCGAAATCACAACATTTAGCCAGTGGCACCTGAAGGATTCTCATCTATGGTTCACATATACATATATGCAAAAAAGAAAGATTGTAATTATAGGTCACTGGATCTATTTGTTTACATATAGTTGTTGTAATTAAAGCTCTGTTACACTGTAAACTGTGCACATTTCTTAAGTATATAAGTAAACACTAGTTTTCAGTTTAGCTGAACAATTTTATGTCTCACTTTATATTAGGTGGCCTTAACTACTATGTACTTACATTTAAATTAATCATTTGATACAATGCACTTATTGTGTACATACATGTTTTTACACTGTACTTATATTTAAATAAAAATACCTGCATGTAATTACATATATATATAATACCTGTATGTAATTACATCTGTAATTAATTTCTGTAATTACAGTAATAATTACACAGTTGACACATCCTAAACACCTAACCCACCCTTAAACCTACCCATACCACCAAACCTGTCCCTAACCTTACCCATATCTCACCTGAATAGCAGCACAAGTGTTTTGCAATACAATATGAACACAATAAGTACATTATACTTATTTTTTGATGTTAGTACATAGTAGTTAAGGCCACCTAATATAAAGTGGGACCCAATTTTATTATTACCTCATCAGCTTTTTGAATCAATGTCAGTTTGTTGAAACCTGCCGACTGTCAGTCCCACCTACCTGCTGGTACAGGTACTGTTCAACAGTAGTCTATACAAATACTGGCCACAAATTTTAAAACTAGTTTTTGTTTTCTGAACTTAATTTTCTCGAAAAGACCGTTCATCAACTGAACAATCAGTATCTTGTATGTATGTTGTACAGTAACTACTATGACCTGTGAAGTTCTATTCATCACAGACAGACGAACTAGTAGACTGAATGTCTAATAAATATCTTAACTGATACAGTGTTGGCATTTCATTCGTTTTTGAATAAATATTTATTATTTTATTATTATTATTATTTTTTTGAAAGAATCAGTTGCGTGAGTGATTCAATGGGTCAATCAATAAGGCAGTCAGTTGTGTTGTTTCTGAATTAATCAATGAGTGGCATTGCCGGTGCCACTGTCGACCCCAGGAGGTTAATTTCTTGTAACTCAATTTTATAACAGTTTTGCCTTTACATCTACCATTTATCTTACCTATATGACATTCTTTCTTTTGTTGAACACGAAAGGAGAATTTTTAAAAGAATTGTATAAGTCTTAAATAGGAACTGAGGCTTTTCAGCTTCAAAAAGGATGAATAGAACCATAATAGCATCCTAATTGTGCAAAGTCTTCTAAAATGATGATAAAACCCAAATTAAGGTGTTATTCATTTAAAATATTGACGGATAAATAATTTGTTTGAAGATGTTTTCAATGAATCAGCTGATCCTGAAGGGGAGAAGAAGATTAAGGAAACCATTTTTTCACACAAATCATATAAGACTCAGAATATAATGTAGCATATGATTAGGCCACTTTCATGATACTTTTATGGTGCGTTTCCGTAATTTTTGAAGCTTTGAAGCCATCATTCATTGCAATTCCTTGTAAAATAGGAACCCTTACATTATTCAAAACAAATAATGTTATAGGTTTGTAACAGGGTGAAAAAATTGCAACAGTTTTTTTTTTTTTTTTGGGGTGAACTATCCCTTTAAATCATATCATTACATCTGTAGAGATGCTTCATTGAAAAGAGTGATGGAGGAGGCCAGACAGTGGCCTGGAATGGAATAATGTTGCCCGGGTTTTAGGTTACACACTACCCAGCAGTGGTTCTCTTCTGAGAGGTCATTTGAATGTAATATTAATATCTAAAGATACAAGAGTCATTTATCTTCTGGGCCTTATAATGTAGAGTGAGGACAAGAATAAATAAAGAAAAATCTATGGAGGAATATCTTCTGGAAGAGCACATGCTGAGGGCTGAAATTAGTATTGACTAACAATTCAGTTCAACGCTGTCTATTGTCTAGGAACAAAAGTTATTTTAAAGCACTTGTCTGGGGCTGTTGTGGAATAGAACCCCAGACAACTGCTGAGGTTTGAGAATTAAGCTTAAAGCAAAACAACAGTGGTGCTGATTTTTGTTAAGTCAGTAACCCTTTGTCTAGATGTCTATCTGTGTAAGGCAATACTTCTTTTAGAATGGATGCTGTTTGTGAATGTGCTGATATATATATATATGTATTTGTGTTGTGGAAGCTTATCTAATGCATGCCCTATATTTCTCTACAGTAGAGTTTTCTGCCTTCTTAAAATCTAGAAACCATTGAGATTTTTTAATAGTTTGAGCCGTGAAACCATCATTGCCAGATGCAATGAAATCTAACTGTGGTAGCAGCACAATTATCACCAACAAAAGACAAATGCATGCCTGTTATCATTGACATGTCCCATAGAAAATATCAAATATAATCTCTCTTATGTCTTGATTGTTTCTTCTAGACATACAGCAATGAGGTTAAATACAGTGCAAATTGACAAAATTATAAGAATTTCTGACACAAAACAATTTTTAAAAAGAAGAAAGTCATATGGGCTTGGGACAATATGAAGATGAATAAGTTGTGCATTTTAATTTTGCAGAGAATTGTTTCTTTACCTAAAAACTATCCTTAATCGTTCACCTAAAAAGCAAACTTATTGAAACTTGCTGAAACTTAATGAAACGTGTTGAAACTTATTTATTTTTATATAATAATATGTGCACCCACTTGTACTACTTTGATATTGATTTTCACTTGATGGTCGCACAACATGACATTTTTAAAATAATTAAATTATTATTTTTTTTTTTTAATGATATGAACATAAACAGTATATTTCTAAGAACTTTGTACATCTATTTTAAGCTAGATTTTTTAAAAAGATTTCTCCTTTTTTTCAATTTTCTATGTTCTGCGAAACACAAAATAAGTTATTTTGGAAAATGTTTCCACTGTTTTTGCACAGAAAAAAAAAAAAAAAAAAGTTCAGTCAATGGGGTCCGAAAACAATATTAAATTTTTAACACTGAGAAATACATGAGGGTGAGTAAATGATGCCAGAATTTCATTTTTAGGTGAATTATCCATTTAACATTTGTGACAGTGACAAATCAAAGTAGTGAATGCTTTAGTCTTGGTCACCCCATCATCTGCTGCCATTTAATCAGCAAGAACAAACAGGTCTGCTTCAGACCAGGCTGTACAGGCACTCACACAGATGCTCCTGATGAGATTAGATTCTTCAGCCTCTGAAGACGACTTGAGTTTCATATTTATTTATCAATCATTCATGAGGTCACTGAGATTACACCAAGGTCAGAGTCACTGCCTGGCTGTGGAGCTCTTCCATTAACACTCCTAGAATCTCTCTGCTCTGACACACTCTACTCTAAAATCTGTTTCTTACAGTCTGTGTGTCCATGCAATAACTCAGACTTAGTAGGTGAAGAGCAACCAGTTTCAATCTTACTGTAAGCGCCATAGCATCGTATTAATAGTTGGGTAAGTGATGCTGTATGGGTCAGATTCTTTTGTAGGGCAGGAAGTCAATAATATCATATCATATACTTAGAAGAAATGTTTTTTCTTGTTCTAAACATAGGAAAAACATAAAAAATTAAAACAGGAAATAATATCATAGAGAGCATCTTTGCAGACTCTCATGACTGTGTGTCAAGATCACAATTAAATATTGAAATATCAGATTAGGTTCCACAAATTCACCCAAAACTTCATGATATTTATGAAAAAAATAAAATAAATAAATAAATAAATAAAAAGATTAAAAAAAATAATAATAAATTACAGTTTATAAATCTATTTATTTATTTATTTATTTTTATTTTTTTAATTACTGTGGATACTGTTATACATCGTGTTATACACCAAATTATCAATGGCATGAGTTTGTAGATATTGTTTCCTGTCTGGTGACACACAAAAATAGTTGTTCTTTAAATTTCACCAGAAAAACACTGCAATAGACTTTACATTTGCTAAATGTTCAGTCAGAATTACTTTTATAATAAACTAATTATCAAGTTATCATTTAAGAACCTGCTGATAGGGTGCAGGATTGCTGTATGTGTGCAAGCCATTTCAACGTCAAATTAGTGAAATGTGTTAACTGTGTTAAACTAACACAATTTTTAATTAATCTAAAATGTTTGACTGTTAACTCTGTCAGACCTTATTTTTATATATTCATACATTCTTATATTCTGCAGTTTTGATAGTCAGGTAAATGTCATTTATTTGGTTGAGGCAGTGCCTGAATCAGAACACAGGCTTATGGCTGATATTTGTTTTGCTGTGATCTGCCACAGAAGTGCTGTTTGTAATGCACCCACAGAGAGAGAATTTGTGGATTGTTTGCAATGACAAAACCCACTATCGAAGCAGATATTTCAGACGTTTATAGCACAAAACGTACTCGGTTACTTTCGTAACCTCGGTTCCCTTAGATATGGGAACGAGTATTGCGTCGTAAGACGCTTGTATGTGAAAAACTCTTTTTTCCTCTTCAACTGAAGCCTTTTCAATCACGCAGTGAAACTGCACGTCCGTTGGTTCGTGCAGTGCTATAAAATTGTACCAATGGCTCGGTGGCGGTGCTGAGCGAGCCTATGGCTATGCAGCCCGCCATAGCCCGCCAAAATGGGCAGGGTCTCTGGCTATATAAGCGGCCGCTTCGCTGCCGCATCTCAGATTTCTTCGAATGAAGCGACTGAGGCGTGCAGCTCATAGCACGGCCAGGAACGCAGTACTCGTTCCCATATCTAAGGGAACCGAGGTTACGAAAGTAACCGAGTACGTTCCCTGTCGATATGTTCACTCGTACTGCATCGTAAGATGCTTGTATGGGAACCAGTACAATCACGCCGTGCTATGATGGGGAACGACTCAAAACCAAGACTCACATGGGAGAAGACCCAGGGGAGTCAATAGAATACACCAAGCACAGGCTGAGCCCTCAGGGTCATCCGTGGCCTAGGTGTCGTCCCGTAAGTATACCTAGTGTCCATATAATATGGACCGCCTAAGTGAAGGAGGGACTTGAACAATGTTGGTCAAGTGAACCCATAAGACTACTTAACTAGCCGGAGGCGGCGAACTAAGCAGAAAGGACTCTGGCCTGCAAGGCAGGGACGTCCAGGTTGTAAAACCTTACAAATGTGGACGACGAGGACTATCCGGCCACCTCACAAATTTCCGAAATAGACACCCTGCTGGACCATGCCCAGGGCGAGGCAATGCCTCTGGAATGGGCTCTGACTCCAATGGGGCACTGCAAGCCCAAGGAGGAGTATACCAGGGTGATAGCCTCCACTAACCACCTGGAAATTCTTTGCATCGTAACAGGGCGACCCTTAGCACGGTTACCGAAGCTGACAAAAAGCTGTTCTGATCTCCTGTATGAGGCAGAATGCTCGATGTACACCCTCAGGGCCCTGACGGGGCAGAGCAGGGACAATTCCTGGTCATCCGTCAAAGGGGAAAGTGCGGAAAGCGCTATGACCTGGGCTCTGAGTGGAGTGGAGAGCACCTTAGGTACATAACCCAGCCTTGGTTCCAGGACGACCTTGGAGTCGTTAGGTCCGAATTCCAGGCAAGCAGGGTTGATGGAAAGGGCCTGTAGGTCCCCTACTCGCTAAGCCGACGCCAGCACTACAGTAGGGTGGTTTTAAACGAGAGTGATCTGAGGCTTGTGGATTGCAATGGTTCAAACAGGGGGCCTTCCAAGGCCCTTAGTACGGTTGGTAAGTCCCAAGGTGGAACTGTACGAGGACGCGGGGGTTAATTCTCCTGGCGCCTCGTATAAACTGGACCACTGCACTATTCCTGCCCACCGATCGGCCAGCAATAGAGGCATGGAAAGCCACTATGGCTGCCGTGTAAACTTTGATGGTGGATGAGGAACGCTGATTATCCAGCCTCTCCTGCAGAAACGAAAGAACCACTGATACATCAGAGGTAACCGGATCTAAGTCACGGTCTTGGCACCAAGCCGAGAAAATAGACCATTTCAGAGCATAGAGGCGCCTGGTAGACGGGGCTCTAGCTTCTGCCATAGTGTTCAAGACACGCTCTGGGAGGTCGAAAGGCTTCCGTTGAGAGGCCACACATGCAGGGCCCCTAACTCGGGCCATGGATGCCACAGCGTGCCGTTAGCTTGAGAGAGGAGGTCCTGTCTCAAGGGAATGGGCCACGGGGCTGCTTCGAGCAGCTGGAATAACTCCGACACCCATGGCTGGTTCCTCTAGAGGGGGGCTATTAGAAGAAGCCTGTGCCATTGTTCCCTGACTCGTCTGAGTACCTGCGGTAGCAGAGCAATTGGAGGGAACGCATAGAGCGAGACGTTGTTCCTCAACAACATGTTCGCTCCTCGGTTCATTTTGTCCGGCACATGCGTCGCCTTCAGTGAGCGCAGATTGATCTGAGCCCCAACAAGAAGGTCGTTCGCCGGCGTGCAGAGGCGCTTTGAGATGAGGCCACCCTGGTGATTTATGTATGACACCACGGACCCACTGTCTGAGCGTATTAGCACATGGTGTCCCATTATGTCCGGCAGGAAGAATTGACAGGCATGGCACACTGCTAGCATCTCTAGGCAGTTGATGTGCAAACCCGACTCTTCTTCAGACCAAAGACCGAAGGTCGGTTTGCCTTCGCACAGCGCTCCCCAACCCTTGTTGGAAGCATCTGTCATGACAACCTTCCTTCTGTGCACCGTGTCTAAGATCACACCCCGCTTCAGCCAAAAGGGGACCCTCCAACGGGCCAGGGCTGATACACAGGCCCGAGCTACCGTTATGCGATGGCGACCGTGACACCAAGCCACGGATGGAACCCTCTGCTTCAGCCAGAACTGGATGGGTCGCATGCGAAGCAGGCCCAACTGAAGTACTGGCCAAGCTGCTGCCATAAGGCCCAGCATTTTCTCGAAAGCCTTGAGCGCGTGGGCGGTTCCTTCCTTGAAGGAGGCCACGCGGTGCTGAATCGTCATGGCTCGTTCCACTGAGACAGCTGCTGTCATCTGCACTGAGTCGATAACTCTCCCCAGGAACGACACTCGCTGGCTCTTGGCAAAGTTGACCCTGAGCCCCAGGCAATCTAAGTGGCTGAGGAGGAGGGTCTTGTGCGATGTTGAAACTGCCTCTGACTGGGCCAGAATGTGCCAGCCGTCGAGGTAGTTGAGGATGCGGATTCCCATCTGTCGCCGAGGGGAGAGAGGCGCATCCATGCATCGCGTAAAAGTGCGGGGAGCCAGGGACAACCCAAACGGGAGGACCTTGTATTGATATGCCACCCCCTCGAATGCGAATCTCAATAATCGTCTGTGATGGGGGCTACCTGGATGTGAAAGTATGCGTCTTTCAGATCCAGAGACATGAACCAGTCCCCTGGGCATATTTGCTAGAGGATCTGCTTCAATGTGATCATCCTGAACGACCTTTTACCAGGGCGTGATTCAGGAGTCTGAGATCTAGAATAGGTCACAGGCACCGTCTTTTCTGGGGACGAGGAAGTAACGGCTGTAGAAGCCTGACTTTCTCTGGGCTGGAGGAAGGACTTCTATGGCTCCCTTTACCAGCAGATTCATCACCTCTGTGCGCAGGACCTGAGCGTCCTCGCTGCGCACTGTGGTGGTGACAACACCGCGGAAGCGTGGTGGTCTTCGAGCGAATTGGAGTAAATAACCTCGTCTTATTGTAGCCATTACCCACTCTGACACACCGGGGATGGCCTGCCAGGCCTCGGCCCGTGTGGCAAGAGGTTGAATATGCTCTAAAGACTGGCTGCATAAGGGCAGGACGCTTATGGTAGGCAGAAGAGAATATTTGCTCTATTTTCGATAATGTATGTGTTTATTTTGTCCGCTATCACCGCGGTTGGACGCCCGGGCGCTAGAGTGGGCCCGTGGGAAACCAATAACACACTTACCTCTGCACCCAGCGCTAAGCGGGGTGACAAGAGGCACATTAGAGGCTGCTTATGGGGTGGTCCAGCGGTAGCGAGACTTGGGCCCCTACTCTTTCTGCCTGGTTGATCAGGAGGACTTCAGAGGCGCTGGATCCAAGGCAACCTTGGGCCGGGGTCCTTGGCGCTTCGGGAAGGGGTAGCGTCTTGCCGAGCGGGAACGCCCTCTATCCTGCCGATCCTTAAGTCGGGGCTTGGGAGTGGCCGGCGTTGGCTTGGCGGGCTGCTGAGTCGGCGCAGGCTTGGGACGATTAGAAGCAGCAGAAGAGCTGGCGCATTTCTGGAGAAAGTGTCGCATCGCTTGAGACGACATCTGAGCCTCTGTAAAACGCTCCGCAAAGCCCTCCACAGCTGGCCCGGACAGGCTGTTCGACGAGAACGGAGCAGAGGAAGGGAACTTTATCCGCCTATTTCATCTCCGTCAATGTGAGCCAAAGGTGGCGTTCCAACACTACCAAGCTGGACATCGATGCCCGATGGCCTGGGCAGTGGCTTTGGTGGCGCGCAGGGCCAGGTCCGTCGCGCTTCTCATCCTTGAGTGAAGCTGCATTGAGACCGGCCTCCTCACTGGCGAGCATCTTGTCCTAGAAGACCTGGAGCACAGCCATAGAGTGCAGCGCCGAAGTCGCTTGTCCAGCCGCCAAGTAGGCACGTCCAGCGAGTGCAGACGTGGCTCTGCATGGCTTGGACGGGTGGCTCGCCCTCGCTTTACATCAGATAGCCGTGGGCGGGCAGAGATGCGCGACCACGGACTCATCCAGAGAGGGGCAGGTGCTAATATCCCTTCTCTTCAGCGACGTCAAAAAAGGTGAGGGCAGAGGAAGCAGAAGAACGGATGCGAGACGAGTAGGGGGCGCGCCACGATATAGTGAGCTCTTCGTGGACTTCGGGGAAGAAGGGGGATGAGTATTGGTGGGGGGCTTGCTGGCGCCCCGGGAGAAACCACTCGTCCAGCCTGCTGCGAGACGGCTCCTCAGGCGGAGACCACTCGAGCCCAAGCTCACTGACAGCCTTAGTCATCACATGGACGAGCTCCTCATCCGTTCTGTGTCTGGCGCTGCGTGAAGAGGACAGCGGCAAGAGGGCAGGGTCAGACACCGAGCCCGATAACTCCTCCTCACCCGAAGCCGCCAGAGAAAGGCTGTCATCCATCTCATCGTCACTCTCACCGAACGAGATCATGTCGCTCGTAGCCGCGGAGGGACATTGATCAGGCTGAGTGAAGAAGACCGGCGAATCCTCTCTCTGCAATGACGGCGAGGCACACGAGCACTGAGCCGACGTGAGCTCGCTCGTCTCCGGCTGCTCGAATCCTCTGCCCCGCTGTCTTTTCCTCGCAGGTCCCTGGGAGGAAAAATACGGGAGGTCACGAGGGGCAGAGTCGCTTTCTGAAAAGAAAGATATCCGTGAGCGCAGAGAGGCGAGACTGAAACTCTCGCAATGAGAGTAGTCAGTCCCGCTGAGCGCAGCGTCAGCGTGGGATTTCCCCAAGCATGACACGCACTCAGCGTGACCGTCATCAGCGTGCAGGGGAGTCCTGCACGTCTTACAATGACGGCGCGGCATTTGAAACAACGCCGTCAAAATTTGCTCTTTTGTGAGGCTCTTTTAGATAGTCGCCGGATGGCGGCAGGGGATAGACCAGGATCTGCGAGCTGAGTGCTGCAAAAGGTCCAATCCGGCTGCTGAGGCGTTTCAATGGCGAATCTCGGCGTCTGCGAAGAGTCAGCGAGGAAGAAGCTTCTTTGCTGAAGGGAAGAAATCTGAGATGCAGCGGCGAAGCGGCCGCTTATATAGCCAGAGACCCTGCCCATTTCGGCGGGCTATGGCGGGCTGCATAGCCATAGGCTCGCTCATCGCCGCTGCCGAGCCATTGGTTCGATTTTATAGCACTGCACGAACCAATGGACGTGCAGTTTCACTGCGTGATTGAAAAGGCTTCAGTTGAAGAGGAAAAAAGAGTTTTTCCCATACAAGCGTCTTACGATGCAGTACGAGTGAACATCGGCAGGGAACAAAGTTTGATGCTGAATTCACATGTACCTATTTTTGTGTTCAGATGAAGATTCAGTTAAGTTTCATAAAAATGGGATGACTGTATGTAAAGTTAATTTCTTCTTCTTCTTCTTCTTTATATATATTTTAAAGAAAAATACATAATTTCTTAATGTTTTTTTTTTTTTTTTTTTTTTTGGAAAATGTTTTGTAATGTACAACCGAAATCTTGGGAATGTTAAGTGTAAGATTTCAGAGATTAAAAAATTAATTGAAGAACCATAATCATACTTGAAAGAAAGAAAATAAATGAATGAATAAATATAATAATAATAATAATATAAATAATAAATAAATGATAGTTATTAGTAATTATTTACTGATTTTTACAATAAGTGTAAAATATTAATGAAAACGAAAACTAACATTACACTATATAAAAAAAAAATAAATAAATAAATAATAAAAAAAAAAAAAAGAAGACCTAAACGTAGCATAAAGACTCTAAGGGTTGAATGGCTTTTTAAATGAATTGTCTGAGGAAAATTATAAGCAATTACAGGAATTAACTGGATTTTCCAGCAGGACATATGGGAACTTGCCATTTAGTAAAGTTTAGTTTCAATGTGATGTTACGTTATGTTACATTCTGATATTAAAAAAAGACTTCGTTGCAAAAACTTACTAGCATAGATAAAAAGATGTACACTTACTTAACATGTACACTTACTTAAACATACGTTTAAAAAGAGTACTTACTGTATTACAAAAATAATATATTTCAAAATAATATATTTAATTATGAAATTAATATGTTTTTGAGCATTCTTTTGCTTGTTAATTGCAGTTAAATTTTTTTCAATGTAATATAGTTTAAATTTATATTAAATGTTAAAATTTAAATTAAATAGCTCAAATATAGAATCCTTTTATGTAATTTCATTATTCTATTGTCTTAAATATGGTTATTTAAAGTGTACTGCTGACACACATTTATGGTAAACTAAAATGTAAACTAAAATATTTAATGTAATTTAAACTTGAATGTTGTGTATATAAATATATTGTAATCGCACACTTGTAATGATGAAGTTGCAATTTAGTACATTTAAAATATACTAACATAAGTATAATATCAAATAACACACTACAAAATTATAATCAAGTACTTTACATGTGCTTTAGTATGTTAGTCAACATGTCAAAATAAGTGTATTTCTTAAAACATGGCAAATGGTTATTAAACTTAAAATGTAACTCTAATGTACATTTTCATCATTAAATTTGACAATTACAAAGTGCACTTTTTAAAAAGTATAGTCTTTTTATGTACACTTATAAGCGGCCTTTTATTTCATTCAAATTATAGTATCTGCAATCACAGTTCCCTTTCGAGGGAACTTCGAACTGCATCCTCTAGGGGTCGCTATGGGGGAACGCCATCAGCGTGACCAATGTCTAAAGCATATATCTAAACACGACAATAACACTGGCCGACGACAGCCTATGACATCATTACCTGGCGCCGCCACAGTATAAAAGGGCGCCGGGAGAACACGTCATCCTTTTCTTCGTCTTCACTGATCGTTTGTTTATGCAAGCAGAAGCTAAGCACGACTAGAAGTGCGTGTTTTTTCGCCAGAGGCTTTGCTCTGATACCCGCAGTTTCACATGGCTCGCGGGTTGTGTGTGTGTGGTGAACAGCAAGCGCATTCGGCTCTTGAGGGAGTTGAATGCATTCTTTGCATTCGTTGCTTATTTCTCGTTAGGAATAGGCATGAATTTAACATGCTCCACTCACGAGGAGACTGCTTGTGCTTATCGTGATGCATTTGCGGGACTACTGAGAAAAAGTGGAGGTGAGTGCTCACTATTTACCCGAGTTGTATACCCGTGTCTGCATGAGTGTGTTCGCCTCTCGCGGGAATAGCGACGCATTTGTGGCGGCGGCTCCATTCTCGCTTAATTTCCGAGGTAATCTAGCGCGTGGGTGGAGCGCGTTTAGCTCCCGTGGGAGCTGAATACATGTTGCGCATTGCGGGTGCGGTGAGAATTATCTGCCCATTGCCCGCAATTCGCGGTTCATGGGCAAAACGTGGAAAGGACCTGATGGGAAATCTTCCCTATCAGTAATTTCCTAAGGTATTTTGTATGATATGGGTATCTGTCTGCAGTTTTTGGACAGATGATTTATAACATGTTCCAACCACATTATACTGCACTCCGGGACCCCTTCTTTCCGCAGGGGTTGTATGACTAGCCTACATTTTCGTCCTCATGCTTGCTGGATCATGCTGCCAAGTCGCTAGGCTTCTGCGGGAGCCTCCTTAGCCTTCAGGTCCCCAGTATAGCGCTGCAACCCCAGGACTCGCAATCCTCCATTCAGGCTGAGCCTTTTTTGGAGTGTGATGCTTCGTGATGTGCTCCCTGACGTCCTGGCTGGGTGTTTGCTTCGAGAAGCTGCCTCGGCCAGGACGTACTACTCATATCTCACCTCGAGAGGCTTCCTGAGATTTGAGTCATCCACTTAACCATCATGCACATTCTCTGAGTTAGAGCTCCTCTTGCTAAGGCGTTGAGGGGCTTCACTCCTTTATTCCACTCTGCAGTTCGATAGATGTTCAGGCCCGTCTGTATCTCCCTGTCACACTGCCCTTACGGTCGAACCAGTGAATCGCCCCTCTGTGGAATGGGCTTGAGTACACTGCTTTCCCAGAGGTACGAGTGAGAGGTGTTTCTGCGGAAACCCTTCCTGAGTGCTTTGGCTCTGAGGAGCGATAGCTCTCCAGACATGTATGGTTATTGGGTCCAGTTGGTCTCTCTCTATCAAGATGGAGACGTTTGGGGTTAGTTATGCACCTCCCGTTCCCAGTTTGTGTCGTAGGGACCGCCTCAGCCCGAGGGCTGAGAGCGCCGCTCCCGAGAACTCTATATACAACTGTACCGAGTTGTTAGGCCCATCCCTGTCGCCTCCTTGGTCAGTTGCCTCCATGTGGGACCTTGTTGCTGTTGGAACGTGTGATCCCCTTCTAAGCCTGGATCCCATTTCTGATGTCCCATTTGCAGTTAATCTGCTCCCTGGACATGGCAGTGCTCCCCTCACTGCGGGAGGTTCTTTATGAGCTCTGTGGCGGTGACACCAGGAAGTTTGGCCGCTTGCTGCCTCCCTGTTGGTCAGGCCTGGCAATGCTCCCCTCACCTTAGAGGGTTACCTTTAAGCTTGCTGCTCCCGGTCGAGCGTCTGAGGACTCCTCTCACCGGGTCCTGCACTCCCTGGAGCTGCGTTGAGCAGCAGCCTCAGGTTGTTAGGCCCCTCTCTGCCTCCCTGTTAGGTTGCTCTCCTTGTTGGTTGAGCTCAGCAGTGCTCCCCTCACCCTAGAGGGTCACCTATGAGCACGCCGCTCCCAAAAACTGAGCGTCTGAGTCCCTCTCCTATTTGAGTGTTAGGCCTCCGCTCTCTAGAGCTCCAATTAGCAGTCATGCCAGGTTGTTGGGCCACCTTCTGCCTCCCTGGTAGGCTGTTTTTTGGTCGAGCTAGCATTGCTCCCCTCACCATAGAGGGTCACCTATGAGCATGCCGCTCCCTTCTGAGCGTCTGAGTTCCCTCTCATTCTGAGAGTTGAGTTCTCCGCTCCCCAGAGCTCTGTGATTCAGCAGCCTCAGGTTGTTAGGCCTCTCTCTGCCTTCCTGTCAGGTTGCTCTCTTTGCTGGCTGAGCTTAGCATCGCTCCCCTCATCATGGAGGGTCACCTATGAGCATGCCGCTCCCTTCCGAGCGTCTGAGTTTCTCTCCCATCCTGAGAGTTGGATTCTCTGCTCTGTGGAATCCACCGTGCAGCCATGCCAAGGGGTCAGGCCCTTTCTCCGCCCTCCCCCTTAGGCTGCTCTTGTGGTGAGTTCGGCAGTGCTCCCCTCACTCCGAGGGTCTCTTACGAGCACGCTGCCCCTCCCTGAGCATTTGGAGTTTCCCTCTCATCCTGAGAGTTGAGTTCTCCGCTCCCCAGAGCTCTGTGATTCAGCAGCATCAGGTTCTTAGGCCTCTCTATGCTTCCCTGTTAGGTTGCTCTCCTTGTTGGTAGAGCTAGCAATGCTCCCCTCACCATAGAGGGTCACCTATGAGCATGCTGCTCCCTTCCGAGCGTTTGAGTTTCTCTCTCATCCTGAGAGTTGGATTCTCTGCTCTGTGAGATCCACTGTGCAGCCATGCCAGGGGGTCAGGCCCTTTTTCCGCCCTCCCCCTTGGGCTGATCTCATGGTGAGTTCAGCAGTCCTCCCCTCACTCCGAGGGTCTCTTACAAGCACGCTGCCCCTCCCTGAGCATTGGAGTTTCCCTCTCATTCTGAGAGTTGAGTTCTCCGCTCCCTAGAGCTCTGTGAGTCAGCAATTTCAGGTTGCTAGGCCTCTCTCTGCCTCCCTGTTAAGTTGCTCGCTTTGCAGCTCCATAGAACGGTTTCAAATCCATGTTATGGTAAGTGCGCACGCTACGTCTCTGTGCACTTTCTCAAAGCCACGTTGTGGTAAGATCGCACATCAAGTGTTTTGCGTTCTTTCTAAAATCCTGTACGGTATGGGTTACACGCTGCGGCTTCGTGCCCTTTCTTTGAGTTGGTTAGGCCCCGGTTTCGTCTTGGGCCCCACTCTAACTATTTCTCCCAAAAATTCTGGGATTGAACAGTGGGTTATTACCAAGGGCCTGTTGAGACAGTTCCCTCAGCGAGCTCGTGCAGAGCAAGCGGTAGCCTCTGGGTGACAGGCCAGGACCTAGCTACTATCTTAGGCGCTTGGCTTGGCCATATCCCCTTAAAGGATACTTTTCTTATGAATGAATGAATGAATGAATGAGGCATTTATATAGCGCTTTCTTGTGTATTGCCATACACCCAAAGCGCTTTACAATCATGTAGGGGGGTCTCTCCTCAACCACCACCAGTGTGCAGCATCCACCTGGATGATGCGACGGCAGCCACAGGACAACGGCGCCAGTGCGCTCACCGCACACCAGCCACATGTGGAGAGGAGAGAGAGTCATAGAGCCAATCAAGTGGATGGGGATTATTAGGAGGCCATGATTGATAAGGGCCAGTAGAGGGAATTTGGCCAGAACACCGGGGTTACACCCCTACTCTTTACGATGAGTGTCATGGGATTTTTAATGACCACAGAGAGTCAGGACCTCAGTTTAACGTCTCATCCGAAAGGCAGTGCTCTTTTGACAGTATAGTGTCCCCATCACTATACTGGGGCATTAGGACCCACACAGACCACAGGGTGAGCACCCCCTGCTGGCCTCACTAACACCTCTACCAACAGCAACCTAGTTTTCCCAGGAGGTCTCCCATCCAAGTACTGACCAGGCTCAGCCCTGCTTAGCTTCCGTGGGCAACCAGTCTTGGGCTGCAGGGTGATGTGGCTGTGGCTTATGATTCTAAGCCTTCGAGCTCTACCCTGGGTCCGGGAGTCCCGGTCCTTAACAGGTAAGTTTTTTAGAGTATGCAGCTGGGGTCTTTGGCCGTAGGGGATAATGTCACTGACAGCCATCTAACCGTCCCAGGGGCAACTCCTTTAGCCTGGTAGAGTTGGTACTTAGTGCTCGCTGTGGTTTCTGGCATGCACTCCCCTCAGCATGGTGGCGTGGGTATACCATTCCCCATAGCGACCCCTAGAGGATGCAGTTCGAAATTCCCTCGAAAGGGAATGTCTCAGGTTACGTATGTAACCATGGTTCCCTGAGAGGGGAACGAGACACTGCGTCCTCTAGTTTCCTTACCATGCTTCGGACACAAGCTTCAGATGAAGAAGCGGATGACGTGTTCTCCCGGCGCCCTTTTATACTGTGGCGGCGCCAGGTAATGACGTCATAGGCTGTCACCGGTCAATGTTATTGTCGTGTTTAGATATATGCTTCAGACACGGGTCACGCTGATGGCATTCCCCTATAGCGACCCCTAGAGGACGCAGTGTCTCGTTCCCCTCTCAGGGAACCATGGTTACATACGTAACCTGAGACGTTTTTTACAAGCACACATTATGCACACTTCTTTTTTTTTTATTTTTTTTTTTAAAGACTTCACATGTATTTGTTTTAAGTGAAAATGTCCACGTGTAATTATTTATTGTTTAAGATCATCTTCTGATCAGATAAAACAGTGCACCTGTATTGCACACTGTGGATTTACTGTGATTATCTGGAGTTTCTCAAGTATGGTGTCTGATTTGGTTCAGACATGGTTGTCACTATTTCCTTTCTGACTGTGCGTTCATACCAGACGCGACTTGCGCGAATAAATCGCGCAATTCGCACGTAGTTGGACGCTTGAACATTTTGAGTTTACTCGCTTCATTCGCACGTGAAATTCGCTTCATTCACGTGTGAAATTCACTTCACAACAGACGCGAATTCGCGTCATGGGAGGGGCTTATATAGCTCAAATTGAGTAAAGAGCGTTTTTTTTTACAACGAATGTCCGACCTACTCACTCACTTTCTTCCAAGCAAGATCCTTTGTATTCCTGTTTCTATAAAAGTACGAAGATGTATTGTACAGCTCCGGGTATCCACATACAGCAACAATGATTTTGTCCTCCATTGTTGTTTTGGATTTCTGCCTCCGCTCGCTACGTTGTAATCATGTCACCACTAGAGCAAGCTCCTGATTGGTTAACGCGGCGCGAATCACGCGTTGCGCGTCAAACACCCAAAACGCTCAATTCGCACCACGTCATTCGTGCGAATCGCCTCATTCGCGCCGCCTCATTTGCGCAAATCGCGCAGCAGGATGTCTATTCACGTCTTTGAATTGACTTAACATGTAAATCACTCGTACTTAACGCTTCATTCACGTCTGGTGTGAACGTACCTTGAGTCTCAGTTTTGTCATTTCTGTCAGATTACCTGAAGGCTGTTAGTAGGTGCATTTCCATTACAGATTTGCGCAAAACTTTGGCAATATTTTATAAATGTTAAATGTTATGATAAAAAAGTATTTTGAAATGACGGCATTTCCATTAACCAATGTTATGCGACTAAAACGTAACCTTTTGCCTCTCGCGATAAGTCATGGCAACGGATTTTGGTGAGATTTGGCGGATTTTGGATGTATTTATTCAAAGGAGGCATAAGCGTGTATCTTTACAGAAGCACCACGGAGAGCCACTACAGAAACATGCGTGGCGTGGCTGGAATAAACATGTGCATTGACTAGAGTGGCCACAATCAGCTTCAGTGGCCATATCAGAGCCACACTGCACCGCAGCTGTGTGCAGTGTAAATTGTCTAAGCATTAATGGCAGGGAAAGCCCCTTATATTCGAGAGCGACCAAGTATGAAGTGTTTCTTGGAGGTTATAGTTGTCATGAATTCGGTCTATGAACTTCCGTTCACTCACCACCAGAGGTCACTCGCTCATCACATGGACTCTTGCATTACACTACGGTTGCACTTCACCAGACTACATTTCCCATCATCCATTGCACTGACGACACACACAGCTGATTGCACTGAGCACACGCTCACACCTGAGACTCATTACACAATCACACACACTACTTAAGCCATGGACTTTCTCAGTTACGGGGCCGAGTATTGATCTGCACATAGCTCTCTTCAAGCGCTAGCTGCCTTACCGTGCCATTCCGTGTTTCCGTTCAGTTCCTGTATTGTCCTGCGTTTACCACTCCCCTAGTGTTAGCTGCGATACAGAACCTGTTTGTTGTTTTCTAGTCCGTGTTCCCTGTATTTACCCCTGTCTCTCTGTTCGGACTCTGTTTATTCCCTTGCCTGGATTATTGCTGTGTACCTGGATTTACTCTCTCTGCCTTGCCCTGTTGGATACCGTTCGCTGATCATCGACCCACGCTTGTTCTAGGATTACTCTGTGCCTTGCCTGTGTTATACCTGTTTGCCATTACCTGAACCTTGCTTGTCTTCTGACTATGCCTTTAAATAAAAGCCTGCATATGGATCCGCACGTCTCACGTCTCATCAGCCCCGTAACAGAATACTCGGCCGCACAAGGATCCAGCTGCTTTTCGAAGGAACCCTGGCCAGGTATGGACCCATTCGACCAGCTGCTCGATCTGCGACAAGGGAGTTCATCTATTGAAGAGTACGTCATTCAATTATGTGAGCTGGTGCATAAGATTCCCTTTGATGAGGTTATACTAAAAGATATTTTTTGTTTTGGACTAAGTGAGGCCATAAAGTCATGGTTACCAGAGGGGAAGTTTAATTGTAGCTTAAAGGACTTTATAGAAAATGTTTTGCTGTGCGCTGGCTCTTTGTTTACGGTGGGTGTCGTGGAGGAGGAACACGACACCGTGTCTGTGCCCGAAATGGCAGCTACGCTAGAGCAAGCTCACAAAATGGCAGCGACAGCTGAGCCCGTTCACAAAATAGCGGCCACCAGAACACCACGTCATGTCATTGCTGCCATTCATGAGCCAAGTCAAGTCACTGCTGCCATTTCTGAATCAAGTTTAGTCACAGTTGATCTTAAAGAGCTAAGTCAAGTTATAGTTGATCTTCGTGAATCCAGTCAAGCTACCATTGATCGTCATGAGTCAAGCCAAGTCACAGCTTCTCTTCGTGAGCCTCGTCACGTCTCAGCTGATCTACCAGAGTCTCGTCACGTCTCAGCTGATCTACCAGAGTCTCGTCACGTCTCAGCTGATCTACCAAAGCCTCGTCACGTCTCAGCTGATCTGCCAGAGTCTCGTCACGTCTCAGCTGATCTGCCAAAGCCTCGTCACGTCTCAGCTGATCTACCAGAGTCTCTTCACGTCTCAGCTGATCATCCAGAGTCATGTCACGTTCTGTCTGTCACACCCAGATGTTCAAGGTCAGTGCTCCGATTTCCCAGTTTGATGTCTAGTGTGAGGGATGTACCGCTGGTGTCTGCACGCGCAGCTGGTATCCCCAAACCAGCTCACTTTAACTCACCTGTTCCTGAACTAACTTCCTTGTCTGAAGCACTTCCCTTGATGGGGATTGTTTTATGTTGCGTTTGGGCTGTGTACACCACCACAAAACTGCCTGAGTTGGCAGCATCCAATGTGATGTATCCAGAGGTGGTGGCGCCCAGCAACAATTTCTCTCTGGTACCCTATGAGACTGCTGTAGAACCTCCAGAGGTGGCGGCATCTGCTGCAGAACCTCCAGAGGTGTCAGTGGTGCTCGATTATGAACTCCCAGTGTGTCCTGTCACAGTCAAGGAGACTGTCGCCTATCCTGTCACAGCCAGAAGGGCTGTCCCTGAACTCTCATCCTGTCCTGTCACGGCTATGGAGGCCGTCTGCGTATCCTTGTCCTGTCCTGTCACAGCCAGAAGGGCTGTCCCTGAACTCTCGTCCTGCCCTGTCATGGCCACGGAGGCCGCTTTTGAACATTTGCACCGTTCTGAACCAGCCATGGTGGCTGATTGTGAACTGTCTGTCCGTCTTGTCTCAACTGTCAAGGAATCTATCCCTGAACTGTCTGTCTTGCCTGTGCCTGTCAAAGAATCTAACCCTGAACTGTCTGTCTGTCTAAATGCTGTCGTTAAGTCTAATTTCGAACCATCTGTCTGTCACATTTTAGTTAACAAACCTGATTTTGAACTTTGTGTCTGTCCAGTCTCTGCCACTGAGTCTAATTTTGAATTGTCTGCCTGCGCAGTTGTCACTAGGGAAAATGTTTATGGACTTATGTTCCCTGCCTCGGTCCTTGAGACCGTATATGCTCTCTTTGTCTCTTGTATGTCCGTTTCTCCTAGACTCCAGTCTCTGCTGTGGGTTCCTGATCCATCGTGGTGCTCCCCTGATCCGCCGTGGTACTCTCCTGTTCCATCTGCTCCGCATTGGTGGGCTCCTGCTCTGTCTGCTCCACCGTGGAGGCTGGCTGTCTCGCTCTGGTGGTCTTCTGCTCCGCCGTGGAAGTCTTCTGCTCCGTCTTCTCCGCCCTGGTGGGCTCCTGTATCGTCTGCTCTGGTCTGGTGGGCTCCTGCTCCGTCTGCTCCGCCCTGGTGGGCTCTTGTACTGTCTGCTCCGCCCTGGTGGGCTCCTGCTCCGTCTGCTCCACCCTGGTGGGCACCTCTTCCGTCCTGGTCTCCGGCTCCGCCCTGGCTTCCTGCTCCGCCGGCTCTGCCTCAGTCCCCGGTCTTCTCACTTCCACGTGGACCTGGCCCTCCATCCCTCCCCCTGTTCCACCTCCACTCCACCACCCTCCTGGATTATATTGCTATAGGAGCGTCTGGAAGCCGCTCCTTGGGGGGGGGCTCTGTCATGAATTCGGTCTATAAACTTCCGTTCACTCACCACCAGAGGTCACTTGCTCATCACATGGACTCTTGCATTACACTACGGTTGCACTTCACCAGACTACATTTCCCATCATCCATTGCACTGACGACACACACAGCTGATTGCACTGAGCACACGCTCACACCTGAGACTCATTACACAATCACACACACTACTTAAGCCATGGACTTTCTCAGTTACGGGGCCGAGTATTGATCTGCACATAGCTCTCTTCAAGCGCTAGCTGCCTTACTGTGCCATTCCATGTTTCCGTTCAGTTCCTGTATTGTCCTGCGTTTACCACTCCCCTAGTGTTAGCTGCGATAAAGAACCTGTTTGTTGTTTTCTAGTCCGTGTTCCCTGTATTTACCCCTGTCTCTCTGTTCGGACTCTGTTTATTCCCTTGCCTGGATTATTGCTGTGTACCTGGATTTACTCTCTCTGCCTTGCCCTGTTGGATACCGTTCGCTGATCATCGACCCACGCTTGTTCTAGGATTACTCTGTGTCTTGCCTGTGTTATACCTGTTTGCCATTGCCTGAACCTTGCTTGTCTTCTGACTATGCCTTTAAATAAAAGCCTGCATATGGATCCGCACGTCTCATGTCTCATCAGCCCGTAACAATAGTACACTGAAGAATGATTATATGACTTTTTACATACGCCATGTGACCTGTAAATGCGAAAAAAACGTTTCCATTGCAGTTTTGCGAAATATTCCTTTTTTGAATTGCCTGAAAAACCACCTCATGCGAGCGTAAAAAATTTTTTGCGATATATGTGAGTTTTTTGCGAAATTGACGCATTTCCATTAGGCGTATTTTCAATTCACAATTTTAATTTGCGCAATTTGAAGGGTAATGGAAAAATGCCTAATGACTGCCAACAAAATTACAAGTAGGACTGTCATTCCACAAGGGTATACATGACCAGTACTCTAGAAAGACTGTGTTTTCAATCAAACCACTCACTCATAAATAGTCAATCAACCACAGAAGCTGACATACACTTGAGTCGAGGGACTCCGGCAAGGGCATTCTGCGGGCCCCAGGAGCCGTGCACAGAACCCGAAACAGTTGGCCTGGAAGCTAGTTTGACAGCTCCTAACCTCCTTTGACAAGAGTAATCGCACTGACCCTTTTAACAGACAGCATCCTGCCATAAACAGACGGCAATCAACACATATGTGAATTATACAATCAGCCGCAGACGAATCTCCAGAGAAAGTGTGGGAATCATAGGGGCCGGTAATGAATTAAGCATAGTCAATGAAGAGTTGGAGGAGAGGATGTACATCTGGAGGGGTTGTGACACTTTAAAGTGAGTGACGAGGCAAGCGCCTCGTGCTAACGCGCACGTCAAATTAGAGCGGCCGCTAGAGCAGACCCAAACCTCCTGTGGGCGGCACTTTCAGAATCAGCTCAAGATATTCTCCTGGGGAAGACTGTTTGAACACACTGGCCTGCTGGCCAAACATGCAGCAAGATGCTAATGTTTGATGTATTATTTTGGTCCCCTGATAAACTGATGTAAATATGTTATTACTGTAGGAATGTCTTGTGGACATTTGTGCTGTGCTGTACATTCTTAATAACAATTGCCTTGTTTACAGAATAAAAGTGCACATAGCTCTTTAGCATTAGTAATCCTGCAACAATGGCCCCTAAAATGCATGAGCAACCAAAAAAAAAAAAAAAAGTATTCGTTTGAAGATATCGAAATTTATCTAAAATTCATAACAATACAAAACTGTTCTTTTTGAATCATTGAGTTGTTGTTGAGTTGAATTGAGTTGAGTTGAGTTGAGTAGGAATTTGATTCTAACATTAACTAAAAATTTGCTTTTAAAATGTTTTTCAAAATGTTCAAACAAATGAACATTCTTCTTTTGCAACATTGCCTTACAGCCATTTGAATTCCTTTCATTCAAATTCAAATTGCAATTCTGCATCCTGTTTCCTACAACAATTCAAATTCTGGAACTGAATTGGAATTCAAAAGGTCTTCTCAATTCAATTATCAATTAAGAACAACCCTGACATGCCTATTTATGAATATTACATCGTGAAAGAGGATTAATACAGTAATTGCTTGTATTTTCACAGCATTTGTTTTTCATAGCAATGAAATCACAGCTAAAATTCCTGGGAAAGTACTAATCAGAAATTTACTCTAATTTCACACTTTTTGTTTAGTTTACGTAAGGCATGATCACTGGATAATTCATTGTCTTAGTTATAGTAACTCTTTTTGTTTGTTTGTTTGTTTGTTTATATTATTTTCTGTTTGCATTTTATTTGAAACTTTTAGTAATTTTTGTTGTTTTTTGAAATTGTATTTTTATTTTTAAAACGTCTATATAGTTTTTATTCCTTTTTTATTTAATTTTAGTTTTGGTTATTTTAGTACATCAGTTTAAACTAAATGAAAATGAGATATGTTGCATTGGAAACTAGCTGAAATAAATATATATTTATTTTTTTTTATTTCATTTTATTTCAGCTAACATTTATTTTATTTCAAGTAACATTTTTATTATGGTATTAATTTTAGTTAACTATAAAAGCATGGATGAAATGTCATTTACAGAAAACAATATGCCATCAAATACAAACTACAATGCTCGTTGTATTCTGAATATGCATTGTACTGCCAACTGTAATAAATACTGTTGTGAGTTCAGTTGTACTTCATACATTTAATCTGTGATGAAATCCAGAAAAGGCCATCACTGACACCATTTCTACTCTCATTTTCAGTCATGATATATGTGTAATCTCAAATAAGAAAAATTTAGAGGTTTACAAAATTGTAATATTATTGTAATTAAACCCCTTATTACTTTGTAATAAGCATAATGCCACATGCATTTCACAGTTTCTAAATGCTAAAACCCAGTCTCAAATCTGAGACTATTTATAATGCAGATTGGGTGCATATTGCTTATTATCAGTCCAGATTGTTTATCTGTTTTTCACAGCACTCTTTTTGCCAGGCCTGTAGGCGTTACGTGCATCTCAAAGGCTGCTGTTTTCACCCATAGCTATGTGTGTCACATCCTGGGACTCCACTTCACCCCAGACAGATGCCTCCTCCTGACCTGTCAATCAAACCCACACACAATGCTGTTGATTCTATCAGTTCCGACAGTGGACTGGCTGGTCGCGTGGACCTTAAATGTGGCCAAGGTTAGAATTCTGTCATTGGCTTTTCACAAGCAATTTCCCCCATTGCAGAAAGGGCACATTTTCCTTTCATTCTCTGGAGGACTGCAAGGTTATAGAAGATCTTTAAAGGGGGCTGAACTCTGTGCTTTCAACTTACCCACACCAAGTTACACACACACATTTCATATGGTCACAAACAATAGTATTTCTTTCATCCCAGACTCACTGAAAAAATCGTGCTTGTAGCGACTTTTCTGCAAAATTGTATTACATTGCTTCTTTCACATCTTGCAATGCTTTAAAGGTGTTCAGTGACTGGCAACGTTTTATTGCACCGGTTGTTTTACTTTTCTTGGCAGTTTAGAAATTGAATGTTGATGAATATTAATGCTGTATTGTGTTTAAAAATAATGTGCCACCTACACTAAACCTAACCAATAGTGTTAAAATAAGGAAATTTGAGTTAAAAACACATTTACTGAAGGAACCATGCAACTTCAGCTTGCTGCTTTTATCATAACTCGTGTTTCATGCAAGTGCAATGTTGTGCCAGGTGGGCTACTGAGCAAGTTTACTATGTCAGAATAGCCATACAAATAGAGCTGCTTAAGTGATGCAAACATCAAATTGTGTTTTTTGAGGTCAAAACATTGTATTGTATAAGGAATTGTGTAAAAATTATTTATATATTGATAGTCTGCTCCTGTGTGAAATTTGTGTGAAACGGAATAAAAGTTATTGGTGTTTTACTAACTGTAGGGTTAATTTCAGCTAGAAACTGCGGTGAATTGTATATTTTTGGATTGTTGCAAAAATGTAGGTAGAGGCACATTTTCCCAATGTGCCTATGCTGATTTTGCTCTTCTAAGTGAATTTTTGTGAGGTTTTGTCTAAAACCTGTTGCCATTTATGTAACTGAGAATGATTATATTATTTTTAGTCAACAACATATTTGGCAACATCTCTTTGTCAATGACTGGTGGGTCGCAGGTCTATTCTGAGAGGGTCTTGGACAGCTGAGGAAAAATAAATGTAATTGAAAATGCAATGAAGTAATAATCATACATAGTTAGGATAGCAAAATACATTGGTTTAATAACAGGTTATAACTTTTAAAAAGGGCAGAGAAAAAGCTTTTGATATTTGTTGTTGTTATAAAATGCTGTCAAATCAAATTTGATGGTTCTTCTGTGATATTGTTAAGCTTACTGTATGGAGTTTAATGCGGTATTAATGGACAACACACTCAATTTGTATGGCAATTTGCAATTTTTTTTTATTTTTATTTTTTTTTTACATTTTTGGTGAATTAATAACGAATTTGTACAATCTCATTCACGTTTTAGCAGTGTGTTGGGTTCCCACTTGGCATCCAGTGTAAAATCTTAAGCAAAACCAAGTTTTGTTCATTCTGTGACTAAGAGCAAAAACTTAGAGTATCACATCCTGAAGGCTTCCCATAATTCCAAGCACCAATTACCTTAAGAAGTAATATTCTAAAACTGGAATCACTGGCTACCAGTGGTGGACAAGGCAGATTTCTTAATAAATGCAGTTATCTCATCAAGAGAAGATGATAATGCGTATGAAATACTAATTATAGTATTATGAAGATGGCTGAGTCCCAGAATGACATTTTATCTAGAGGCTGAATGCTAATTTGGTTCCCTTTAAAAACAGGGGCTGTGTGTCAGGAATAACTCTTGTTCTTTGCGACTGCATAATGTGAGGGGTACACTCTTGTTTCATTTTAATGCAGATCCCAGTGTGTGAAAATGGGTCTTGAATGGAAATGCGAGCATGACTAATCATCATCAGATTTGGATCTCTGAAGATATTAGCACTCGCTAGCGCAGATGAAAGTCTACGTACATTAGTTAGAGAAGTCAGAAATGTTCTGCTTCACGAAACAGCATTACTATTCGATTGTGTATTTGTCATTCTTTGTTAAATGGACAGTTTTGAAATGCCATTTACATTTTAATGTGTTATCTTGACATCAAGGCATTATCTTGACATCAACATTCTAACCCTTGATTAGAATGTTTCAAGTCAGAAAATTTCAGTTTATTTTCACGTTTCTGTGAGTATGAGACATCGTTGACATAATGTCTTGCTTTGGGTTGCATGCATCTTGCATCGGACTTGACTGACAGACAGCTTACGTGTTAACCTTATTTCCTCTATTTTCTTTTTGTTGTAATTTTTCTGCTCATTGTAAAAGTAAATACAAGAATTTTATATCAGTAGTCCCATATTCATAATTGCGACTACAGTGTCTGTTTACAACAGTGGAATCATAGGCCTCTTTCAGTGATTGCTCAATGTCAAGAAAAAAAAAATGTTAGTTACCTGTGAATCCAATATTAGTTACCTGTGAACCTTAATGTAGGATGAACCATTTATTCATGAATTTTAGATGTTAATAAACTGTGAAAGTGAACAATAATGTAAAGTGAACACCTGTGAACCATTTATTGAGTTATAAACATTAATAACCTGTGAAAGTGCACCTTAATGTAAAGTGAACACCTATGAACCATTTATTAACAAATTATACACGTTAATAACCTGTGAAAGTGCCACAAAAAATGTTGTGTTTGCACACAGGGGCAGAGCTAATCTGGTGGCCAATCAGAAATAGGGGCCGTTTGCAGTCATGATGGGGAGGAGAAAATGAGCAGCAGAGTGAGAAGTCCTGAAAACAAACACCAAGGTTGCTTTGTTTCTGCTGGACACGTGAGTAATGTTGGTTTTACTATGTTTTACGGAACCAAGATATGCTGTTGCAGTAATACTGTTGTTATAACTATAATTATAGTATGCACAAAAAGTAGCTAATAATAAGTGATTATTTTAGCATTATGAAACGTATGACCTTTTGAACCTCTACAGAAAATCTGAAAATAATAATTTTGAAAAAAATAAATAAATAAATAAAAATAAAATAAATAAAATAATAATAATAATAATAATAATAATAATAATAATAATAATAATAATAATAATAAGCACTCACAAAAGTTGTAAATAAACATTATTGTAAGAAAATTGTAATATTTAATTTAGTTGTTACTTGCATTACATTGCAATTATTTGTGAAATTTACTAGCAGTTTCTGAATGAAAATTATTTTAAAGTAACTCCTACACTATTTCTTTAAAGTGCAGCACTGTTCCAATGTGATAAATACAAGGAACTAAACTTTGGAATTTTAATCTTCCTCTGAGGACAGTGGATGACTTAACAAAATGACCTATGCTGGCATGATAATGACAAGAGCAAGATAGTATGCAAATTATGGCCAGCATCCATGATTAAAAACAAGTGTTCTACAGAATGGCACCCAGGGTTGTAGTGAATTAAGACATATGAAGGTGAGAACACTTGCAGAATTACCTGAGCTCCAGATAACAGCTGCTGTGTAGGCCCACTGCTTTTTAAATGTTACTTAATACATTTTATTAAATACAAAATTTTAAAATAATATAAAACAACTTTTAAAAAAAGTTTTTATTATCCTTCTTTTTCATCATACCTACTGCATTCTCTACTGTAAAAATATTTTTCAAAGTTGTTAATAAAGATTATGTAAGTGTGTTTTACAAGATCCAGCCATCTGTTTGGCCAATGGATATTGAAGTAAATAAATAATAGTATAAGTAAATAAATATGTCTGATATTATATTTCAGAGACAGATTGACAGACAGACAGACAGACAGACAGATAAATCTATCGGATTCAATAAAGATCAAATAGATCAAAGAAATAAATATATCAGATATATTTTTGATATCAAATTGACACAAAACATTTTAAACAGTGTTGAACTAGTTTTAAACCAACATTAAAAACCACTTTTAGAGAAAACAAACATTTGTGTAATTGGACATTTGGTTGGAAACTTTCCTGTGTAAGAGCTACAGCAGCCCCAGTTTTCTCCATTCTCAGCACACACTCTCAGAAAGAAAGGTACAAAACTGTACCTTTTAGGGTACAAGTGGCCATCGCTGGGGTGGTAACCTAAAGCTAAAGGGTACCATTTTGTACCTCTACTTAGAGGTACAAAATTGTACCTTATAACTTTGTACCTTTTAAGGGCCAATTTTGTACCCCAAGGAACAACTGTGTACATTGCAAAGGTACAAAATTGTAAAAGGTATACCTTTCATCCTTGGGGAGGCTAAATAAATAAATAAATAAATCTTCAGAAATTGGCTTACAGTTATGCAATTTTATTTATTTTTACAAAGAGAATTAATTGCATCACACCTTAGTACAGCAAGTCAAAAAACAGTGTTCAGTGCACAGACAAACACATCAGACATTACTCAATAATAAACATACTCATAAGCATAAAGCAGCCATTTAAAACAGTAAAACATTTAATAGGAGTACAAGAAATTGTCTAAGGTGGGCGATATACCAGTAGACACAATTAACCGGTAGAAATATGTCAACCGGTAGAGATTTTGGACTATTGTCTATTGCGCTTACACGCTCATGTGATGTTTCTGTGCTCAAGTTTTGTTTTGTTTTGTTGTTTAGGCTACTGTATATTAGTTGTTTTTTTGTTTTTTTTTGTGATACTGACACTGGTGACAAGAATTATGAAAAAAATATTGTGAAATAAAATTACTCATATTGTGATATAACATTTTGGTCATATCGCCGACCCCTATTTTATACTGTACAGTAATTACAAATTCAGTTGGACAAATACAAATAAAAATTTACTGTTTAACACTGATGTAAACCTTATTAAATAGGCTACATCAAGTACAGCATATTTTGAGGTTTACAGTATACAGCTGTTTGTCTTCAGCAAGAATACCTAGTGCTTATAAATAACTTTGTAGGTATCTAATGCCTGAAAATCGTCCTCCTCACCTGAAGAGAGAACAGTCTATTATTCATTCTCACATTGCACACAGAAATAATCACAACATAAAGCAACAGTTTCATTATGACATTCTTCTTTAACTTCCACAAGCAGAGGTAAAGAATCATCAGTCACAGTCTATTGTAACACCGTATGTTTATGCTTTTGGTAAACATGACATCTAAAGGTTTCATAATTTGAAAATGTTCTCTGACAGTCATTCAGACCACATGTTATTGAAAAATTGGCCTCATGAGCATGAATAGGACCAATGTGCTGCATTCATTGGACAACCATGAATATTCTCCAAGAGCATTTAGTGAAACAAAAGGCAGGGCATTTTTGCAGATGTGAATGTAAGAGATTGATTACTCTTAACTGCAGTAGGTAGAGGGTTGTCACCATCCACAGTAAGTTCTTCAGTCACTGGCTTCCTATACTTAAACTTGGTGAAGATGGTTTGCTCTAAAAGAGAAAGCACAAATCATATTTTATCTCAGTCAAATTTTCAGATGAATTTACTGATGGAGAAAAATACTCCACATACATAAAGTGTAAGATAATTATTACATTATACCATTTGTATGTGGGCACATTAAATACATTAAGAAAAAAAAAAACGCACACGAACAAACATTTATCACAGACATACAAGTCAGACAGAGAACAATATGCTCACCTTCTCCTTCCCAAGTACAATGCAGTGTTCGAGCCTGATCAAGGCTGGCAACATGAGAAGTGCTGCTTTTAAAACAATTCCTGAAACACAAGACATGACAAACAAATAAATAAATATGTAGAAATCCATCCAAGAAGAGAGCTGGATAGGCTCAATAATGAGGACAAAGTTGAAGAGTCAATTACCAAGATGGTCTTCACTGAGAGATTCCTCTGTAACCTCTTTGTGCAGCACTGATAGAGATTTCCCTTGAGCAAGCCGTATCTGTCACGATTCTCACGGTTAGACGGAGACCAGGAACAGGGAGACGTGAATAATCCAACTAAAGTATTTAATGAAATC
This sequence comes from Spinibarbus caldwelli, assembly GCA_039654775.1. Classification (NCBI taxonomy): domain Eukaryota; kingdom Metazoa; phylum Chordata; class Actinopteri; order Cypriniformes; family Cyprinidae; genus Spinibarbus; species Spinibarbus caldwelli. The sequence continues at coordinate 22,835,321 of CM077253.1, read as the reverse complement.
AAACAGGGAAGTACATCACAGGCTGGAAACGCACACACGACAGACAGAGATGGCGTTTAATACTCGACAGGAAACACAGGGCAGGACACACTACAAGTACCCCTCCCCCCCAGGAAGGGGCGTCCTCGCGCCATATACCATCCAATTGGGAGGGGGGTGGGCGCTCTGGAGGCCTTCAGGAACAAGAACACAAAGACAAGACAGACGGCCTCCAGGGTGGTGCCCATAGCGTGTCAGGGAGTTCAGGAGGCCATGGCGGGTCAGGGAGTTCAGGATGCCATGGCGGTACATGGAGTTCAGGAGGCCATGGCGGTGCAGGGAGCTCAGGAGACCATGGCGGTGCAGGGAGCTCAGGAGGCCATGGCGGTGCAGGGAGCTCAGGAGGCCATGGCGACTCGGGAAGTGGAGCCTCTCCTGGGCTCGACTCGGGAAGTGGAGCCTCTCCTGGGCTCGACTCGGGAACTGGAGCCTCTCCTGGGCTCGACTCGGGAACTGGAGCACTTCCTGGGCTCGACTCGGGAACTGGAGCCCTTCCTAGGGTCGACTCGGGAACTGGAGCCTCTCCTGGACTCGACTCGGGAACTGGAGCCTCTCCTGGGCTCGACTCGGGAACTGGAGTCCTTCTTGGGCTTGACTGGGGAACAGGAGCTGGAGTCTTCCGAGCTAGGCTCGGAATCCGAGGACCATTCTGGGCATGACTGAGGCTGAACAGCACTCCGTGTACTGGCTGAGGCATCAGGGGCCCTCTCATGGGTACACTCGGGAACCGCTTCTGTCGGGGTGTCCTGATAAGCAAGCAGCTTGGGAATGGCCTCCTTGGCCATGACAAGAAAAGCCCCACAGACATGACATGACCGACAAGACCGACTCGAATGGGTTCCGGAGGACTGGACAAGACTACAGGGGACATGACCTGACTTGGGACAGGCACTGGAGGGCACTCTGGCAGGCGTGTTCGAGGTGCGGGCATTGGAGGGTGCTCTGGCAGGCACGTTCGAGGTGCGGGCACTGGAGGGCTCTCCTTAACTGAGTCGCAAACATCAGCGGCCTTGACTGAGCCGTGGGCGGCGGGCTTGAGTGAGCCACGAACATCGGCCTTGACTGAGCCGCGAACGGCAGCGGGCTTGGCAGCCGAACCAGGCTGAAATCCGTCCAGCTGGCAGGTACCAGCCGCAGACGGCGGCGACCTTGGGTTTGCGGCGGACTTGCCATAACGGCAGGGGAAAAACAAACTCAACAAAAAAACTTTTCAAAACCGGAAACACAAACACGGGGAAGGGAGCGCCGCTTACTTTTGTTTTGGTAGAGTATTCTGTCACGATTCACACGGGGAGACAGAGACCAGGAGACGTGAATAATCCAACTAAAGTCTTTAATGAAATCAAACAGGGAAGTACATCACAGGATGGAAACACACATGCGACAGACAGAGATGACGTTTAATACTCCACAGGAAACACAGGGCAGGACACACTATAAGTACACGACGTAACTACATAATTAAACACACACAACTGGAACATAATTAACTAATAATCACAGGAACAGGAAACTAACCAAATTAGATTAGTTACATTGAGATGGTATGACCCTGTTGGTTTATCAAAATGTTCAACATTTTACAAAAACCTGAAAAGTATAAAAAATGTGTCAGAAAAATGATAATAAAGTATTATATTGAACCTGTACGACATTTTAATGTATGATTTTTCAAATTGCACACTTTCATGTTTTGCGAGTTTGTAGATAATAAACAGTGGAATGTTCATGCAGAAAACTGACATTTACCTAACTGAAATACTGATGTTGCTTTTATCAATATAGTAAATAATTATTTATAAATATACTGTCCAGGTGAGATGCCTCAAAAAAACCTAATCAAAACACTCATATACACTATGTGGGGCCAGTCCAGTACCCATACTGGGCCCTAGTATATCCCACTTGTGCTTCATAAGTGGGACCAATATGGGTCTTGTATGTGTTGCCCAGTTGGGCCCCACATTAGCCCCAGTCAGGCCCCATATGAGATTCATAAGGGCTAATTCAGATGGGGCCCACATGGAACCCATGGACAAACCCATGTTGGGCCCATATTTACAGCCCGTATGGGGCCCACATGGGCCCCAGTCAGGTCCCATATGAGATTCATATGGGCTAATTCAGAAGGGGCCCACATGGAACCCATGGACAAACCCATGTAGGGCCCATTTTTACAGCCCGTATGGGGCCCACATGGGCCCCATGATAGAATGATGGCTGGGGTGATCATTTTAAGCGATTAAAACCTTATGTTTTACTCTCTTCTTCGCATAAAGATATTGTATGGCTTCAGAAGACTTGGAATGCAACACAAGATGTTTGTAATGCTTTTATACTGCTTGTTTATGGTTAGTTTTTGCAATAAATTCCTGTGACTGTACTTTTATTTGCCTGTTACGTGTTTTATATTGTTCAGAAGTGGGTAGGTTTAGAGTAGGGGTGGGGTTACGTGCTCCAATGAAAGTATAAATTTATATAAAATTATTTATATTTAATACAAATGCATGAAAACCATTAAATTAAGACAACTGAAAACAATGGAGGACCATGTGCTTCGAAAAATGATGCTAAAGGGGTACCTTGAGCGTCAAAAAGCGACGCCAAGGGGTCCTGACCAAGCGTCAATATATGACGAGTTGGGAGTGAGACTGTGTTGATGTGCTGCTGAAAGCCTGCACTCCTTTTGGTCCAACTCAGCCTGAACATTAAAAGTGAACTTTAGAACTTCAAAAACTGCAGGAAAAGCTGTTGATGGGCTAATATTACTATAGTAAAAAAGAGAAAGTAATAATTAGGCATTGCAATGTCACATGTACATAAAATAGAACAAATAGTTATTAAGTTATTATTAATACTGAGAAGACAAATTACTACATTAACAATAACACTAACTTCAACATTTTACCAAGCAAGTTTTACTTGAAATATGTGCCCCACCCTTTTCTTGGTCATTTTAGCGTTAACCTTGATTAATGACTAGAGAAAACATAAATAGGGATGCATAATTCCATATTAGAAGCCCAAATGACCATCAGTGAAGTTAACAGAACACAGATATGTCATCAAGTGTTATTTATTTATTTTTATTTATTCATTTTTTTTAACAAATACATATTCACTTGCGTGCTGTCCTAATCACTTGCTCGCCGTTTGATGGCTCAATTTAGCACAAAATGGCCATGTATAACGTTAATCTGAGTGAGAACGCTTAGTAAAATTTGTGCGGCCCAAAACACCGTCACACTCGCAACGGCAGTTTAAAAAATAGTCTCAAAATATAAAACGTTACATAATCACTAATTACAATGGTAAACATTTCAAATATATGCAGTGTTGGCACTAGTTGTTATTAATATGAGAGGCTCTGTAAATATAACGTTAGTGACACCAAGAAAATCCTGGAGAAAACACTGTATTATCTTAAGACTTTTAAACATGTAATGTTAACAGCGTAACGTTACTTACCGTCAAAAGCACCGTCCTTTCCTCTTCGTTGATGTCTTTACAAAATTAAATTAACGTTAGCTGTAGGCCTACACATCTCCTCAGCTCCATCCTGAAGGCTAAGGTACACCAGCCAGTCTTTCGCGGGCTTCAAGCAGTGGAACACCGAGTTAAAAATCAATAGAACGTGTAAAAATAACAATATATAAAATTATTCTGCATTTACCTGAGAATTGTAACCTCCAAAAAACACTGCGCTGTAATTCATCAGAACAGGTCCACAATTTCACTCTCTTCAGAATTGACTGAATCCAAGAGAGGGAAATTCTTAAAGCAACAACAACCATAACGTCTGTAAAATTTCAAAGGTACAAAAATATACCTCTCACGTCTGATTGTACCTTCATGACTCTTTTTGGGTACCGTAAGGACCTATTTTGTACCTTAAAAGGTACAGTTATATGTTTTGTTCCCCTAGGAACAAAATTTTACCTTCACCGTACCTTTTTTTCTGACAGTGCAGTTGTTTGGTCATTGGCATTGAAATGCATTATTTGTGATACATGACTCAAAGTCAATGGTGCAGTTCCTCACAGGCCTCGGTGGCCCCCGCTGTCATAACAGCCTCTTTGAATCTAAATGTAGATGCTATCATCCTAAGTGTCAAATCCATAAATGTAGTGTGCAAGATTGCGTTTCTCATAACAGACGCTCAAAATCCATTTCCTTTCCTTTAATTACATTTCAGCACTGTTTCCGCTCCTAACTTTGAGCTATTCATCGTATTTTGGTCAGTTTCAATTTCAGTTCAAAAAAAAAAAAATAAAATTTAGAAAATCACAGTAACGCTGATCCCTGTGAATGAATGGAGGGAATCTGGAGGGAATCTAATCTTCCCTCCAGAGTAAACAATTACAAATTGAATCAGATGAAGCCTTGCGACTGAACGCAATGACTTGTGGGTATATTTGAGACTGACCTACACCAATAATCTTCATCCTTTCAAGCAAGCATGTTATTACATAGATACCATTATTGATCTCAGGAATAGCAGGTTTTTCTCCCATGCTCTGGTTGCTTCCTTTCCACATGTGCTTGGCCCCTCAGGATAATAGCTTTGGAAGGATTGCTGAGGCGTGCGCGAACATAATTCCCAGTTGTGCAACCAACACTCAAGCAACAGGTGTTGAATCGTGACCTCTGAATAGAGGTGTGCATGCAGATAACGTATCAAGCATTCCTCCTAAGATCTACACAGCTTTTCATCAGAAAATGAAGATTCAAGTTATTAATTTGTAAACAATGTCATGTTCAATGAAAAACAAAAGAACATATTACAGAACATGAATTAATAATTGTAAGTATGCCCGAATATAACAATAATTGCCTTTGTGAAAACGTGTAAAAGTGTACTTTAGCATACTTTTAAAAAGAGTACTTATTATGGTAATACTATAATTTAAAATAATATACTTAAGTGTGAACTGAATGTAATATTATCAGGTACTTTACCGCATGTTGGTTGCAATTAAATGAAAATATATCATAGTTATTAAAAATAGCAATAAATGCAATAATTTGAGTGCTTTCTGACCCACTTACATAGTTCTTAAGTATATCTCTATATGTAATTTCAGAATTATGTTGTCTTTGAAATATGCCTAATGTTTACTGCTGATTGCACTGACAAACATTTATGGAAAACTAAAATAATGTAATTTCTATTGAAACTTGTATGTCATGTATTTAAATATATATTTAGTAATTACATATTTTTTTTACAGTACATTTAAAATATTTCAACTTCAAATGTAATATTGAAAAACAGTTAATTTATAATCAAGCACTTTAAACAGTATGTGCTTTAGTATGTTAGTCAACACATCAAAATAAGTGTACCTTAAAACATAAAAGATTAAAACATAATAATTTAAAATGTAATTTAAAATGAAGGATCTTGACTTTTTTTATAGTCTATAGTTAATGCCATGTTAAACAATTATGAAAGTGTACTTGCTTTATGTATTTATTTATTTATATGCATACAATACTATTAGGTGCACTTCTTTATAAGGGTATTTTGAATTTGGATTTTTGTAAATTTAAGTATTACAGATTTGAGGCTTTGGTTTAAAGGTTTTTTTTTTGTTGTTGTTTTTTTTTTTTCATTGTCGAAATGAAAGCTACTACAACTGAAAAGATTTCAGCATTTCAAGGAAGTGTTATCTTCTCTTAAATAAAAGACCTTTTTTTTAAAGATGAGGCTGTTGAATGCTCTGGTTTAAAAAGAAAAGTTTCAATTCTATATGCATGACACTCCTAAATGGAGGGTATGGACTCCAGTGTAATGCAGTAATGTTCCGTTCCCATATGCCGTGATTCACAGTGATTCAGTGTTGTGTGGGAGGTCATTTGAGAAGTGGGTTAAGGTGTTGGTTCAGTTTGATAAATGTGTCATTAGCGTTTCCCCTCCAATTACCTTTTTAGACCGTCTCAAAGGGTTTGACTCAATCCTGACAACCCTGTAATCACAATTCAGAGATGGCAGGAGTGTGACTGAAACTGATAAACCATGCCAACCATTTAGAAATTTTTGTGAAAAATTGTGAGGACTCAATGTCTTGACTCTGCCTCAATATTTTTGCTTTCAAAATTTATAATAAAAGGTTGTTGTTGTTTTTTTTTTCAATATTTAATATTCAGAATAACAAACTGTCCATACATATTGAATGTAAACCCCTAGCATACTGCATTTAACAAAATATCAGGGTCATATGGTCTCATGAGGAAAACGTACCTCTTGGAACTTTTTCACAAGACACAAAATATGTACCATTAATTACACATCACTGCAGTTTCCAACAGAAATGAACACTAGAGGTGATAAAACAGTGAGCGTTTATAATAGTTTTCGTACACAGTTATGATTACAACTCCAAAATGTTTCGCTTTACAGATGTAACATTCCTGCTCGGTAGCTCAGCCAGCAGAGAATTGGACCTAGGATGTGGAATCCTTGGGTACGAATCCGGTCAAAAACATGACTCATGATGAAAGAGCTTAAAGAAGAGAGATTGAAAAACAAGCTAGAACGCCATGCTTGTGATTGCGTTTTTACGTCACATTTGCTTTGGTTCATACTACCGGATGGTTTAGGTGTAGTGCAGATGGTACGTTATTTTAAAACGTCATGATGCATTAGACTTACAGCGCCACTCAACGGACATTTCAAGTCAGAACTGCGGTGACACCTATAAAACCAACGTCACATAAAACGCACCATATGTACATTCATCTGTTCCGGGGAAAGAAATAATAATAAAATTCCTTTGCGTTTCTGAAAGGTTTTGCATACGGTCAACAACATTGTCAAAATGATCCCCGTTCACACAGATAAAAATGCTGTATTATGCATGCCAGGCCAGTAGTTGGCGATGTCACTCTGTGAAGAAACACAAACCCACAAATACCTATAGACTTTTTTTTTAATTACTATTTATTTATTTATTTATTTATTTTTATTGAAGAATGATTGAACATTACAAAAATTTAACATGTAAATCCAAATACACAAAATATAATAGCAATCTTAAACTGTAGAACAATGTATCAGAGGAGAAAAATAAATAAATAAAATAAACAAATAACCACGTAGGAAAATAAAAAATAAAATAAAATAAAATAAAACATAGAAACAACTAAACAATAGTTCAAATTTTCTTTCTTTTCCTTAGGACATATTCAAAGATTGCAGCGGGGGAGCTATACCAGAAAAAAAAAAAAAATACTCCATGTAATCCAACAATTTGTCATTCTTTTTGTTATTAATTTGCAACAGAGACTTTTTCAAAGCTTCCGTTTCTGATAAAAATAGATTACATTTTGGTGTGCATTTAGCAAATTTCTCTTTATGAATATAATATTTACCTTGCAAAATGTAAAAGTTAACGACATAATCATTTTACTTTTGTGTGAATAAGTACAAATAACATCTTTTAAAAATAGCATATAATTAACATTCCTTTGCAGAAATAGAAAGGCACTAACATCAGACCAAAATCTAAGAGACAAATCACAATTATAAAACAAATGACACAAGTCTTCTTCATGCGTGTTACAGAAACGGCAAGTGTCAATGTCCATGAATTTAGACAGAACTACTTTACATGGGTAAATTTTGTGAAGTATTTTGAAATGCACCTCTTTAACTTCATTCAAAATACAAAATTTGTAAGGATTTGACCAGGTCGTTTCCCAATTAATATCATACATTTTTGCATTCCAAAAGAAATTTTCTCTAGGGGAGATTTTATGTTTTGATTGCAAAATTTGTCTAATATGTTTATTATTACAAGACAAAGAAAATATTTCAATACCATCAACTTTTAATTCCGGAAATATCTTTTCATTGCTTCCAAAAGAGAGGTGATTATTTATTAGTTGTATCAACCCATTTGGAATAGCTTTAACCACTTGGTGAAATTCTTTAAAGGGGATGGGAAAATTGTAAACATGCATAAAGTCTTCATAGACAGAATGTTTCCACTCTCATAGAACATATCTATAACAAAATATATATTCTTTTCAAACCACCTGTGCAAAAATAACGATTTATACCTAGAAGTAATGAGACATTTGTTCCATAAAAGCATTTTATGCGGAGAAAAGTTGTGCTGGAAACAAATTTTCCAAGCCAATAATACTTGCTGGTGAAATTTAGATAATTTAATCGGTAACTTTCCTGGAAGAACATTACATCTCAGAAGAAAAGATAACCCTCCAAGTTTTTGAAAGATACATTGTGGGATAAAGAACCACATAGAATTATCATTTTTTAGACAATTTCTTAACCAATTAAGTTTAAAAGTATTGTTAATGTCAAAAAATTCTATCATCTCTAAACCACCTTTTACTCTTTTGTCTGATATAATGTCCTTTTTTTTTAAATGGTAAGGTTTATTTTTCCATATAAAATCTAAGAAGGATTTATTGATATCCTTGGAAATTTCATCACTAACATACATGGAAAGAGCAGGGTAAACAAATCTAGAAAGGCCTTCTGCTTTGGACAGTAATACTCCCAAAAATGGTAAGATCCCTTTGGAACCAATTATTCAAGATATGTTTAGTTTTCTTGATCTTTGACATAAAATTAAATTGTTCACAGGTAATTTTATTTTTAGAAATATAGATTCCCAGATATTTAACAGAGTCTTCTACTGGTATATTTTCAATAGATAAGTCTACAGAATCGTGTATGAATAAAATTTCACATTTATGAAGATTAAGCTTTAGACTAGATGATTTAGTAAATTTGGAAATACAATCCAGGGCTGTTTTCACTTGACTTTTATTTTTCAAAAATAAAGCAGTGTCATCTGCCAATTGAGAAATTTTGACTTCTCTATCAAATATTTTTGATCCCAAAAAACTTTGTTTAAAATTTGAATAGAGAGAAGTTCAGCAACTAATAAAAACAGAAAGGGGGAAATCGGACAACCTTGGCGTACACCATGATGGATTCCAAATCTTTTAGAGGTTCCCTCAGAATAATAGAACTACTGGTATCATTGTAAAACATTTCTATAATATCACTCAAATTATTCTCAAACCCAAAAACTTTCAGAGAGTGAAGTAAGAAGCCATGTTCAAGTGTATCGAAGGCTTTACAAAAATCTAAAAAATAAAATAAGAGCCCCTGACTCTATCTGGTCAGAATAGTCTAAAAGGTCAAAAATCAGATGAATATTGTTACTAATATGTCTATTTTTCATAAAGCCTGTTTGAGATTCATTAATAATTTGATCTAGTCCTGATTTTAATCTTCTAGCATATATTAATGCAATCAATTTGTAATCTGTATTCAAGAGAGTGATAGGTCTCCAGTTATCAATTTCCAAGGGATCCTTATCTGGTTTAGGGATCAGGGAGATTAAGCCTTGTTTCATAGTTGTCGCCAATTCCTTCTTTTTAATACAATCATTGAACATTAAGAAAAGTGGCTCTTCTAAAATATACCAGAAATGTTGGTAAAATTCAATCGAAAGCCCATCAGGTCCAGGACTCTAACCTTTTTTCATACGTCGGACAGCTAACTGTAATTCTTCTTTTTTAAGATCAGGATCACAAAGATTTTTAAAGTCATTATTTATCAATGGAATAACATTTTGAATATTATCAGTAAATGCTTTGCAGATATCATAATTAAAGTCAGATTGGTATAATTTTTCATAAAAAGAGCTAACAAATTTTGAAATTAATTTAGGGTCCTCACATATGGAGTTATTAACACATAATGCTGACAATGATTTCCTCTTAAAATTCCTTTTTTCAAGGGCAGAAAAATATGCTGTGTTTCTCTCGCTCTTTTCTATCCACTTAGCTCTTGAGCGCACAAAAGCTCTATTAACCTTGTTGGTATACAAGTCATTAAGTTTTGTAAAGAATGGAGTTCACTATCCTGTATTGGGGAGAGAGTCTGAACTTTCCAATTCATCGATTTTATCCAACAATTCTGTTTCCATGTGGTCTCTATCATTTTTTATTTCCTTACTTCGTTTAATAGTCAAATGTCTGGATTTAAATTTAAATATCTCCCATTTAGAAACAGAATCTGTCATCTCTGAATTAAATATATCAGTGGCTAAAGCTTCAATATTTTTTATGAAAATTCTATCTTCTAAAAGAGAGCTATTAAAATTCCAGTAACCATGGAAGCTATTAGAATTCCGAACAGTCTGCAAGGACATTTCAATTAAGAGATGATCCGTAAAAGGAGCATAATGATGGGAAATGTTTTGAACATGTTGTAATAGATTTGATGAAATTAGGAATAAATCAATTCTTGATTTTAAAGACTTTGATTCATTACTCCATGTATATTCATATGCATTGCTATTGAAGTAACGCCACAAATCAACTAGAGATAAGTCTTTACATAAGGAATCAATGATATTACAACTTTGAGAGTGGGGACGCATTTTCTGTGGAAATCTATCCATAAAAACATCAGGAACTTCGTTAAAGTCACCAGCAATTATTAACTTGGCATTCGGGTTGATTTCAGCATGTTACATAGTATGACAGAAATATTAGCAAAAAAAAAGAACTGTTCGCAGTATGAGAGTTAAATCCATAAATATTGCAAATTATAAATATGGCATTTTCTGATTTAACAGTTAGTATAACCCATCTACCATCAGGGGAAGACTTGGAATGAACAATATTTCCTTTAAACTTATGAATCAGAACAAGAACACCAGCTGAATTATTTGACCCATGACTAAAATAAATCCTATCGCCCCATTGAGCTTTCCAGAATTTAGTGTCAGCATCAGAAGAATGCATCTCTTGTAAAAAAATCAAATCTGTATTATAGCGTCTACAAAACAGGAAAATAGCCTTTCTTTTAGTGTTGTCTCTTAAGTCCCTCACATTTAAAGAAATAATTTTCAGATGATTAAACTCAAATTTGTCCATAAAGTATATGTATAAAAAAAAAAAAGACCAAAAAAATTACAGGAAAAAAGGAAGGAAAAGGAATACTGTGATCCAAAGTACACTAAACACTTAACTTGGAACTGCTGTAACGCTGTTTTGTATAAGAATTGAATAATCATTGGAATGTGGCCAAAAGCCCTTAAAATAACGGCAACAGTTCAAACTAGGCAGACGTGCAAAAAAAGTCGAACCTGGAGTGCAGTTGCAAACTCTAAAAGCCATTTCAAGGATACTGTGCTGAACTGGCAGCGATTCTCTTATTGTTAATAACAGCACAGGGACTGCTGAAACCGGCCTTCTTCCCTTCTTTTCGAGCCGCCTGGACAAGTGGCCAGAGTTTATTCCGACTTTCAATGTCTGCTTTGGAGAGAAATTCTTTGATGTGGAGACCATTCTCTCTGAGGTAAATGGAACTCTCGGCTTCCATCCAAATGATGTCGTGGTGTCTCCTCGTCACAAAGTGAATGATGATGTGACGCGGTGAACCATCCGATCATTGTTTGCCTACACAGTGAACCACATCCACAGGTTCCTCTAGTTTATCCTTAATCCGGGGGACCACCCTGGCAAGATGACTGATAGCTGTCATTCGAATATTTTCGTATTCATGTTCTTTTAACACCATCAGTGGCTATACCTTTCTAGTTCTTCCACTCTGAGCTTAAGAGAAGCATTTTCCTGTTGCATGTGTTGAATCGACGATTCGGCCTTACCGATCTTTTCACCGTGAGAGGCAACATCTGACAGGAGTCGATTAACACTGTCAGACAAAGAGTTCACCACCACCATTGTGACCTCAATGGAGCTCTCAATGTGAGTAATCTTTTGAATAACCGAATCTTGCTTGGAATTCAGGGACTGGATGGCGTTGAAAATCTCAGCCAGTGATACATTGTTACTGTCTTTTTTCTTTTTCCCAGGGAGACTTTTGCTGGGAGTTGCGAGCAAAGGATCGTTAAAATCCCTTTCACAATCATGTGTGACAAGGGAGGCATCTACACATTCAGATTCATCCATGTTTTGGCCTAATAATTCGCTTGACAATTGCCTGTCCAAGTTCCACGATTAACACGTTTCTTGCCCATTAACTATCTGAAGGTGGATTCCAATTCGTATTAACATCCGCAATCAAAAGAATATAACTAAACAAACCACCAAAGGGGCATAATATGACCCGTTGACTAAAATTTCTTTTTAAACTGAAGAAGTGCAAAAAACACGTCTACTCAACGAGACGCCATCTTGGCCCTCACAAATACCTGTAGACTGAACATGCAAAAAGCATGCGGATGACATCACTATTTTCACAAATCTGTGTTTTTGTATGTTTAGATGGAGGTGATAATGGTACTATTTTCAAAAACTTTGTCATGACACTTTGTGTAAATGAAGAGCCAAAATACACAAAAAGTTTTCCATTTTTTAGTTGAAAACTACCCTGAATTTCAAAATTCTTTACTTTTCTTAATATTTCTAAGAATAAATATTAATAATTTAATTTTAAAAACCAGTGCAGTGCCAAATGTTAAATAGTTTTACATTATGTTAGCTCTTCCTCATTTTAAAATGTTTAAAATTATATTTTGAATGAACCCTGAACAAAAAATAAATAAAATAAAATAAAATAAAGTAATGTAATAAGTAAGGGGTTGATCAAATAATTAAAAAAAAAAAAAATTAAAATTGTATAAACTTTAATTACTGTTGAAAACTCTGGAGTTATATATATATATATATATATATATATATATATATATATATTATACTATTATTCAGCAAGGATGCATTAAATTGATCGAAAATTACAGTATAGACATAATGCTACAAAAGATTAGATAATTGCTGTTTTCTATTCATCAAAGAATCATGAAAAAAAAATGTATATCAGTACAACTTTTTCCAACATTGATAATAATAATGTTTTTTTAAGCACCAAATCAGCATATTAGAATGATTTCTGAAGGGTCATGTGACACTGAAGACTGAAGTAATGATGGTGAAAATTCAGCTTTGTCATCACAGAAATAAATTACATTTCAAAATATGTTAAAAAAAAAACACACACACACTTGTGATATTATACATATCAGTGTGTATCCAAATGTAAAACACATTACATACAAACACCTAGGAAACCTATAAAAACCATGTTGAAAATGCTCACACATATACTTCTAAACTATTATCATAAACCGCCTGTTTGCTGAGCAGGCGGTGTTCGCTTACAGAGCATTTAAGGTCAGGACCTCTCATTAGGTTATTCCTCCTTCCCAACATGCCATCATTGCATTGAATCACTGGTATAAAGCCTTATGTGACTGAAATATAATTTCTCTAATTAATAGACCCATTTCCCACTTCAAATCCAGATGGCCTACAGAGAATTTTATTGGCACCGGGAACACCCATTAATGTATATCTGTCGTGGAAAATGCTTTTTGCTGCTATCAAAGCCTGATCCTTACATGGCAGAAAGGGGAAGTCATAAAGGGATAATAGGATTGTAGCAGCCCTTCGTGGAATAAAAGGCATACACTTCAAGATAGCAACAGACTTGAAATTCATAGCACGAATCGCACATGGTTGTATCTTAATAGGAATGTCTGCATGTTTATTCCAGTATGAGCTACGGTGAAAAATGGCACAGCGGTTTCTGCATAGTTGCTAATACACTAAACAAAGAACACTTTTTTTCATTGAAATTCATCTTTAAAATTGGAAAACAAAAGTTTTGTGGGTTTTATTCAATGTGTGTTAGTTTCAAGGCCATTTATATGCTAGCGTTCTCATAAAAGACATACACTTTTAAAACAGACTTTCTTTTTTGAGTAAATGGTGCAAAATACTGATAACTGATCTTGCACTACACTGATTTTTGTCCAATCAAATACTCTGTAGAATATCTCACCCTGTCAGCCAATCGGCAAATCATGATACATTACTGTGACAAAAGCCAAAAAATTAAGAGAAACAGGTTAAAAATGGCTGCATGCTATTTGCATTCAAATTCTATGCTAACTGGTATAAATGTGGCTAGTGAAGGCTGTTTAAAGGAATAGTTCACCCCAAAATCAAATCAAATCAAATCACCCTCAGCTCATCCAGATTATAGGTGAGTTTGTTTCTTTATCAGAACAGATTTGGAGAAATTTAGCATTACATCACTTGCTCAAACAATAGATCCTCTGCAGTGAATGGGTGATGTCAGATTACATCTTGTGAAGTGATGTAAAAAGCTGTGTGTTTGTAAGAAAGAAACCACTCTCATGGAAGGCCTGAGGGTGAGTACATTTTCAGCAAATATTAATTTTTAGGTGAACTAAACCCTTTAAACACACTAAAATGACATTCATGCAAGATTATTTTGGCAATTACATGAAATGATAGAATAACTGTTGATACAGCTTTGTAGTGCTAAAAAAAGCTGCTTTGAAAATGTATAAGCAACAAGCTTCTTATAAGTAGTTGAACATATTTGGCTGCTGTGTCACCTCACTGTTTTTCAAACACTTTAAAGATGTTGTATCAATATAGAAGTATAGTGGTTCAAATTGGGAAAAAAAAAAAAAAAAGTTTGTAAATTTTAATTAATAAAATTAGCAGGGGAAAAAAAGAAGAAATTTACATATCTGACTCAAAAAAAGAAAAAAAAAATAGAAAAACTGTTACGTCACTAAAGTTATTTTCCAACAATTTAGTGTTGAATTGTTCATTCAACTATGAAACTGCAGAGTTTGGGAAATCCTGGTTCTTTCCACAGTGGCAATAAAAGGTCTATTACAAACTAGGGGTGTGCGATATGACGATTTTTGATCGTGGAAGATAAAATTGTCTCCATGATCTGCTTTTGGAGAAATATCGTAGTATCGTGCTACAGCGCACATTCTTTCAGCTGCAGTTCTGGCACCTCCGTATCAATATACTGTACAACGCCACATACATTCACATCAGTGTTAACTCAGCGGTAGAGTTACTCTCACGGGACACTGCACTTATTCGCAATCACAAAAGTACATTATTTGCGTGTGTTTTAAAGCCTTGCCGGTTAAACATTTCATTCACGCGCTAGTCTGACGTGCACTTTTTCTGAGCCCACCTGAAGCACGCGCACTAAAAAGCCTGTCTAACAGCGCCTGATTACTCAACTAAGTTATCTTTTGCGCTAATACTGTCAAAACACACGAGGTTTATGTATAGACTCAGCTGGTTATGTCTAAAATGAAAGTAAACAGTTCAGAGAAACGAATGCATGCCTGTATATTAGATGCGTGCTAGTGATGGGTCGTTCTTGAACGATTCGTTCATTTTGAACGAATCTTTAATGTGACTCGGGAAGAACGAGTCGTCTCGGGGAGTGATTCGTTCAGTCGTGCATGCGCAACATCCTACAGGTTCTGCACTGAATTAGTTAACTTGTTTCGAGTCTTCGGGTTTTTCGAGTCATTCGTTCATCATGTGATAGCCCCATACACGTAACCTATGCAGTCTGAGCCAGAAAGAGAATTTATTAGTTCATCCCACGAGTCTTTGGGTTTGAGTTGTTTGTTCATCATGTGACAGCCCCATATGCTTAATACTTGAACGACTTCTGATTTTTTAAAGTCGACTTTTATGTGATGAAAGTCGAGTCGAAGTCGACTAGTCGCTGCTGACGTCATTAATGAGCAAGTAAGTCTTGAGCTGAGACTCAAACACCTTGTGCACAGCTATGGCATATGACACAGCACTGCCCACATGGCTATTGCTCCTATAACAGCTCATTTTTATCAGTTCTTTTGTCTTTGGGTCGTTATATTTCTCACAGATTTCTGCTCGTTCTAAATCAGATACAGATAAAGTAGCACAGAAAAGATTACATTCATATGGATGCATTAGTGAGAGAGCGATTGCGCGTGTGAATTAATTCTACCTGGCAGCGACTCTCTACTAGGAGTGAAGCTGTGGGATTTAGTTATTAAGAAATATATGCTTGAACTTTTCAGTTTCTAAGCTATTTTATTGAGAAAACACAGAACAGTGTTGACAATACATTTCTGCGCTGAACGATTCTGTGTGCGCGCGATCTGCGCGTGATGTACGCGCTACTGTCTGAAGCCTATGTGTGTGCGTTACTGAGCAGCAGCGCATTAGATTAGAACGGCGATTAACTGACCTGTACAATAAGCTGTTTAAAACGTGCATTCTTCCGTTCAATTTCGAACATCCAGTAATATAATCGCACACGTCTTGTGGAGAGCTTTCAGAGTATGAATTAATTTGTAATTTTAACTGTTTGGAAACGGAGCGTAAATGTGGATTTCTTATACTCTTGCGCCCTCTATAGGACTAGCGACTAGTCGACGTCAAGCTTAAAGCGTCATGGCAGAGCACTGAAGTCGACTAGTCGACTAGTCGATTAGTCGGTGCAACCCCTAATACTTAACCAATGCAGTCAGAGCTGGAAAGAGAATTGATTAGTTCATCTCTCGAGTCTTCGGGTTTGAGTCGTTTGTTCATCACGTGACAGCCCCATAAGCTTAACCTATGCAGTCTGAGGAAAAAGACTTAATAATAACAATAATAACCAACTCTTTAGTTTATTAGGGGCCAAGCACCGCAGGTGCTTAGGCACCTATTGTATCCGTTAGGATTCATCTTCTTCTTCTTCTTCTTCTTCCGCTCTTGAGTCTATGGCAGCCCATAGAACCGCTTGCGGGAAAGTTGTGAAATTTGGCACACTGATAGAGGACAGTTTCAACATTAACCATAGCAAATTTGAAGTCTCTAACTCAAACTTTCTAGTGCCACCACTTGTCCAAAGTTTCACTCATGTTTATGCTAATAACTTTTGAACCGTAAGGCAGAAAACGAAAATTCCTCTAAATCCTTGGATCAAGCCGAATCGAATGAAGTCCAAAATGTAAAAATCGTAAGGTTTTTTTTTTTTTTTTTTTTTTTTGCTATTTTCAATTGTTTGTAAAACCTACTTTTTTGAACTCGTCCTAGATGGTTCGTCCGATTTTCACCAAAATTGGCTCAGATCAGCTACAGACGATGCTGGCAAAAAGTTATGGAATTAAAGTTGATTAGTGAAACCGTTCTTGAATAACGCGCAAACGAATTCTACGAAAAAGCACGCAAAAATGGATCTGAGGCGATATATACACAATAAAGCACTATATAAATGCATCATTCATTCATTCATTCATTCATTCATTCATTCATTCAACAGCGCCACCTAATGGTCAAACGTGATAAGCCAAAAAATCATATTACTAGAGGTTTATTTATGATTTTTCAGCCGTTTTGACTGAAATCATCCTAAAATGGCTTCAGTTACTAATTTCTGCAGTTGGTCTGATGCTTGCTTCTGTAGTGCTTGGCCCCGTAATTGCTGCTTGCAGCTATATTTACCTTTGTTACCACATTCAGTGTTATGGAAAAGAACCATCATAACAGAAATTCACACATTTATAAACTGTAAGAAATAAAAAGCTACAATTTGAGACCAGTAAGAGTAACTGTAAGAGTAAATAATAATAATAATAATAATAATAATAATAACTATGCACCCGTTTGTAAGGAAGTTTGTAAATTAACTAATTTCTCTATCCAATGTTATCACGTCACGTGACAAAAGAACGAATGACTCGAAAGACTCGAGAGATGAACTAATCAATTCTCTTTCCGGCTCAGACTGCATTGGTTAAGTTTATGGGGCTGTCACGTGATGAATGAACAACTCAAATCCGAAGACTCAAGAAATGAACTAATCAATTCTCTTTCCGGCTTAGACTGCATTGGTTAAGTATATAGGGTTGTAACGTGATGAACGAACGACTCAAACCCGAAGACTTGTCAGATAAGAGATGAGGTGAGCTAATCGTAGACTGAAGACCCAGGTAAACAATGATTTTTTTTTTTTTTTTCTGTTTCTTATACCATTATAGTTTTGTATTGTTTGCAGTGTGATCAACGTTTGCATAAGTAGTAGATCTGTTAGGGAAGTAGCACGTAACATTTTAATTATATTTTGCTAAAATGAACGAAATGCCTCAAAAAAAGATTTGTTCATTTTGCTAAACAAGATTCAAAGATCTGAGTCAGTAAAATGATCCGAACTTCCCATCACTTATGCGTGCAGGTCTTAAAGGGACAGAACTAAACATGCTGCCGACTGTCATTAAAGGGATAGTTCACCCAAAATATTAATTTCTGTCATTATTTACTCACTCACATGTTGTCCCAAACCTGTATTAATTTCTTTCTTGTGCTGAACACAAAAGAATATATTTTGAAGAATGTGGGTAACCAAACAGTTGCTGGCCCACATTGACTTTGATAGAAGGAAAAAAATCCTATGGAAGTCACTGTGGACCAGCAACTGTTTGGTTTTCCACATTCTTCAAAATAGCATTTATGTTCAGCAGAAGAAAGAAACTCATTCAGGTTTAAAACTAATTTTGAGTGAGTAAATGATGGCAGAGATATTCACAAGTCTTTAACTTGGAGTCCGAGTCAAGTCTCGAGTCTTTGGTCACGAGTCCGAGTCGAGTCTCAAGTCATTTAATGGCTTGCTAAAAAATCCCATTCATAATCCTCATATATTGAAATCTTCCTATTTACGAAGCTGTTTTATAGGCTATAGACAAAATATATGATCTATGATCGCTTTGTAAAAAAAAAAAAAAGAAGAGGTGTTAAGATGTAAGGTTAATGTACATCCAGCCTATTACTTACGTTTTAATCCATTACCATGTTAATCAAATCCTATAATAAGAGTTCAATCTACCATGACACACAAGGAAATATGTGACACGTATATTACAAAAACATACAAATAAAGTATTTCTTATGATATAAGTCAGGGGTATTCAATTAAAGTTCCAAGAGGTGCGGCCTCTATATTTTCCAAGCAGAGACCTGGACAAAAAAAATAAAAAAATAAATACATTTTTACATGTATTTTATTTTTACATTTAGATACATGCAAGGCCATGTGACGGAATAAAATACAGTTTTTTTTTGTTTTTTTTTTTTCAGGGTTTTGCTTCTGAAATCTATACTATTTTAATATTTCACTTGAAAGCATTATCTACTAAAAATAATGTAGCTACAGCAATCAAAACGTTCTCAACTTGACCAAAAAAGAAAGATAACAAGCAGTTTCAAAGTTTAAGTTCTATAGCCATCTAACAACAGAGAGAGAGAGAGAGAGAGAGAGAGAGAGAGAGAGAGAGAGAGAGAGAGAGAGAACGCGCACGGAGCTGAAAGGGCTTGAATAAAGCGCGTTTGACTTTAGATAAAAAATACTAGAGGATATAGCGCTGAAAGATATTTGGCATAAACCACCCTGAGAGCTTGTTATGTGATCTGCTCCGCTGTTTTGTCGCGCTGGTGCTGGATGGATGCCGGGGTGCGGATGCGGTCAGCCTTTTGAATATCAGTTATATACGTATTTAAGGATAAAAGACTCGAGTTGCTTTTAAATTTTTAACGAGTCCTTTTCCTCGAGTCGAGTCAAGTCTGGAGTCATTTCAGGTTGAGTCTGAGTCAAGTCTGAAGTCTATAAAAATGCTACTCGAGTGCGAATTGAGTCCGAGTCACTAACTCGAGTGCCCATCTCTGAATGATGGTATAAATATAAAACATTGACAGAATCGACAGACAGATGACAGAATTTTTTATTCTTTAATGTTAAAAAAAAAGAAAAAGAAAAAAACCAAAGAGAAAAAAATAACTCGCTACTCTTGACAGAAAAAAATAATACAGCTGCTTTAACAGGAATCAATCTATATAGTGTTTTATTCTTGTATTTGTTCATTCAGTTTCTTGAATGCTCCTGCTAAATATGCCTATTGTAAATAATAGGAATGTTTGTTTTATTTGTATATTATATGTATTTGTAATGTGTATCTTTGTTCTTATATTTAAGAACAAAGATACAATAATGACAAAGATTTTTTTTTTTTTTTTATCTTCGTCCACTTTGGCCTAAATATTCACCATTCTTTTTTTATATTTTATTACCTTGAAAGGCTTTGTCTCTATAACAGGGAAATTATTTTGGCTGCACTGCTCAGACAAAATAGCAAAGCTAGCATGACAAAGAATTGTGATAAAATCGTGATATTTCTAAAAAAATTGTGATATGATATTTTTGCTATATCGCCCACCCCTATTAAAAACTATTATATGATGTCTATTTGTACATAACAAACAAAAACATTACAGTGAAACTGAATCAGAAACCTTTTTAAGCAAATTTGTTTTCCATTTCAATTCTAAATATTTAAAAAAAACCATAGAAATACTGCAATAGAGCCTAAACCTTTGATGGTTTCGTGCAAGTGAACGAAGAATGTCAATATCTTTCCCATCTCTGTATTAATATTTGAGTCTTTTTCATGTTTTGTACTCTGTGAAGGCATTCCAACCCCTTGCAACCTAACTCCAGAGCACTCTGGACCTGCAGAGAGAGAAAATAAATAAAGTTTCAAAGTATAAATGTCATATACTGGCAGGTTTAGCAAATCTGTAGGTGGTCCCAAGGACTTGCAACATGACCTGCAAACTTTGAGGAAATTCAATTCAATGGCTCTTTTGATTTCCAGCTATATTGGAACCCAAGAAAATAGCAAACAAGTTTTAAAGATGATGTTTCGGTGATGAAACATATGTCAGATTGACACATCTTGTCTCCATGTTGTCTCCGTTTTTATTTTATTTTATTTTATTTTATTTTATTTTTATGAAAAATACGAAAAATACCATACAAATAATCATAGAATACGAGAGTCATGATATAATTGAACATCTTCTGATATCATATTATAGTTTTGTTCAAAGAACAGACTGAATTTAAAGGAACAGTTCACCCAAAAATGAAGATTACCCCATAATTTACTCACCCCGAAGCCATCCTAGGTGAATATAACTTTCTTCTTTCAGACGAACACAGTCGGAGTTGTTTTAAAATTTATCCTGGCTCTTCCAAGCTTGGTAATGCTGGTGGATAGTGGCTATTATTTTGAAGCTCCAAAAATCGCATATCTCCATCGTAAAACTAACCCATACACCTCCGGGGGGTTAACACATGTCTTCTGAAGCAGATCAATGGATTTTTGGAACAAAAATATTTCTATTTTTAAAATTATAAACTCAAATCCCTGACTTCCGGCAACGGTCGTATGCGCGTTCGCAAGAGTCGAGTTCCGGCTTCTTGGCTGACCTCTGAATCGACGTATGACGTAAACCGCATTCGTAGCGTAAGCTCAGGTCAGAATAAACGAATGAGGACAGAGCAATACTAAACGCTGGTAATGAATTAAAAGTCGAAAACGAGAAGTTAAAAAAAAAGGTCAGAGGATTTCACTATAAGAACGATACATCGAGTCAGAGGTCAGCCAAGAAGCCGGAACTCGACTCTCTCGCGAACGCGCATACGACCGTATGAAGAAAGTCAAATACACCTAGGGGGTGAGTAAATTATGGGATAATTTTAATTTCTGGGTGAACTGTTCCTTTAAGTTGTTTTTCAGGTCAGTGATGTGACACTTTTTCTATCTATTAGTATAGTTAAAAAATTAATTAAAAAAGCCAATTTGCACATGAAATGACATGAATTCACCTCTTACGTAGTGAGCATGTTTTAAATACTGTATTAAAAATGTTTTTTGATATTTTTTGGGGGCATAAAGTCAAGCATGTTGGTGGTTAAACTGTTCTAATTTCATAAAGAAGCAGCAATCCTCATTAAAATAATGAAACTGAATGAAAAGAAAACCTTATTATGTGGCATAATCCACACTAGAGAAAAAATATTTTAACAAAACTTCATGTGGTGCAACCAACATGCATAAATGGGAAATGATATATTAGAGAGGAGCCCAGCAGAACCTCATGACTGTGTGTCAAAAGTCTTATTGGATGGTAATTGTTTCCCCTTGGGACGTCTGTAAAAATAAATTATCATTGCATCTCTGTGATAAATCTCATGCCTTTTGATGGCGATTTATTAATGTTTCATATTTATTTGTATAGCACTTTTCACAATGTGTATCACTTTAAAGCAGCTTTATGGGATATGCATGTTTCAACATTAAAATTAAGAGTAATTTGTAATTTGTCTGAAATCATCGCAGGGATAGGCGTCATCTCTTCTCAGGTGTTGGGTCATCTGAAGTCTTCATAAGAAGCTGGATCCAGACTGGAGCTTGCACAATCTTTAGTTACCTCAGGTACCTCAAGGCTCAGTACTTGGCCCCTTACTTTTCACGCTTTACATGTTACCCTTGGGAGATATCATTAGGAAACATGGTGTTAGCTTTCATTGTTATGCTGATGATACTCAGCTCTATATTTCTTCGCGACCTGATGAAACTTACCAAATTGCAAAACTAACGGAATGTATAGTTGATATCAAAAACTGGATGACTAGCAATTTCTTACTAAACTCTGAAAAAATAGAGGTGTTAATTATTGGACCAAAAGCTTTTGCGTGTAATAACCTAGATCGCTGTCTAATACTTGATGGCTGCTCTGTAAATTCTTCGTCATCAGTTAGGAACCTAGGCGTACTTTTTGATAACAATCTTTCCTTCGAAAAACATGTTTCTAGCATTTGTAAAACCACATTTTTCCATCTTAAAACTATATCTAAATTACGACCTATGCTCTCAATGTCAAATCCAGAAACATTAATTCATGCGTTCATGACCTCGAGGCTAGATTATTGTAATGCTTTATTGGGTGGTTGCTCTGTGCGTTTAATAAACAAACTCCAGCTGATTCAAAATGCAGCAGCTAGAGTTCTTACTAGAACCAGGAAGTATGACCACATTAGCCCGGTTCTGTCAACACTGCACTGGCTCCCCATTAAACATCGTATACATTTTAAGATCTTGCTAATTACCTATAAGGCCCTGAATGGTTTGGCACCTCAGTATTTGAGTGAGCTCTTATCGCATTATAGTCCTTCACGTCCACTGTGATCTCAAAACTCTAGCCATTTGATAATACCTAGAATATCAAAATCAACTGCGGGCGGGAGATCGTTTTCCTATTTAGCGCCCAAACTCTGGAACAATCTACCTAACACTGTTCGGGAAGCAGACACACTCTGTCAGTTTAAATCTAGATTAAAGACCCATCTCTTTAACCTGGCTTACACATAATACACTATCGCATTTCTATAATTCAAATCCATTAAAGGATTGTTAGGCTGCATTATTTAGGCCAACCGGAACCGGGAACACTTCCCAAAACAGCCGATGTACTTATTACATCGTTAGAAGAATGGCATCTAAGCTAATATTAGTCTGTTTCTTTCTTATTCCGAGGTCACCGTAGCCACCCAGATCCAGACTGTATCCAGATCAGATGATCACTGCAGCCACCCGGATCCAGTCCGTATCCAGATCAGATGGTGGATCAGCACCTAGAGATGACCTCTACAGCCCTGAACGTCAGCGGAGACGAGGACAACTAGATGAGCCCCAGAGACTGATCCCCAGTGAAGACCCTGTCTCTTAGACAGCCATCAGGACAAGACCACAAGAACCAGGTGAGTCCTTTGCACAATCTGACTCTGCTTTAGCCTAGATTTAAACTGCTGATTTTGTCTGGCCAGAGGAGAATGACACTATTTCGACAAACTATTTCCCCGTCTAAATACCGTAAAACTGATATAAAGCCACCCAGCTTTATATCAAGCTGATGTAAAGCTGCTTTGACACAATTTGCATTGTTAAAAGCGCTATACAAATAATAGTAGTAGTAGTAGTAGTAGTAGTAGTAGATAGGCACCTGAAGTAGAAACAGAAAAGCAAATACAGAATAATTAGCATAGCTGCTGTTCATAACATTTCAAGCAAAGAATAATCATGCACATTTGATCAGATATAACTGGATAACAAGGTTATGAGATGCATTATATAAATGCTTAGCCAAAGAGATGTGCCTTTAATATAGATATAAACAGAGAGAGCAAGTCTGAGACCTGAACATTATTAGGAAAGTTATTGCAGAGTTTAGGAGCCAAATGCAAAAACAATCTCCTTTAGTGGACTATCCTAGGTACCAAATGTCCAGAGTTTTGCAACCTTATAAAGCATGATGGATTGTAGTGTGATAGGAGACTGGTTATGTACACAAGAGCTAAACCGTTTAAGTAAGTAGCGATATTTTGTAATTGATATGAAACTTAATAGGCTGCCAGTGTAGAGGGCGTAAAAGTGGGGTGATATGATCATATTTTCATGATCTGGTAAGAACTCCAGCAGCTGCATTTTTGGACTACCTGTAGCTTGTTTATTGAAGATGCAGGACAACCATCTACTAATGCTTTACAAAAATCCAGTGTAGAGGTCATGAATGCATGAACAAGCTTCTCTGCATCAGAAACAGGTAACATGTTTTGCCAGTGTTTCTAAGGTGAAAGAAGGCTGTTTTTGTAACAAGAAACATTATGAAATATGATATTACTATTTATTTACTCACGTTGGAGGAGCAAGTTCTGTGCTCTTATATGAAACTGAGAACACACTGCTCATGTGATCAGTCACATAATTGTCATCTGTAAACAAAATGTCTGTTAAAAATAATATCCTTTTTATTATTTGATTATTTAAATATCGGTCCTACTTTATATTAGGTGGCCTTATGTACTTACATTTAAATCAATCATTTGATATGATGCACTTATTTTGTACATACATGTTTTTGCATTGTATTTATATTTTTAAAAATACCTGCATATAATTATCTGTAATTAATTTCTGTAATTACATATATAATTACACTGTTTGACCCATCCCTTACACCTTAACCCAACCTTAAAACTTACCCATACTACCAAACCTGTCCCTAACCTTACCCGTATCCCACCTCAATAGCAGCAGAAGTGTTTTGCAAAATACTGTCAACACAATACATTGTACTTATTTTTTGATGTAAATACATAGTAGTTAAGGGCACCTAATATAAAGTGGGACTTAAATATCCTATTTAAAAAATGGGAAAATTGATACATTTTTTTTTTTTTTTTTTTTGTCTTGCACTTGACAGATGTACTTTTAAAAATGTGGAAATTAACAGCAATAAGATAACACAGGCTATAAGGTGAATATATGATGTGCACATTACTGCAAATTGCAACAGTTACAGTACGGTACTTGGCAGTAATCAAAAAGGGTTAACAAAACAGCCTTTGGAATGATACCTTCTTGTAAACTTGTGGTTTTGGATGGTAATTAAATTACAACACGACCTTGGTCAAAAAACAGTAGGGATTTCAACCGGGAATTTTTACAAAGGTGGTAGGAGAAAAACACAGACATTTTGGATTTGGACAGCAATAAAATCACCAGCTAGCCCTTGAAATATACCTTACGACAATAAATTTCTTAAAACTTCAGATAATTACCAGATAATTTTTCACAGGTCACAGGTTCAGATTGTATGTGATGTGGTGTGACTACATAAAACTTAAATGACTTTTATTAATTAATAGATTAATAAAAAATATATATACTTTTTAAATAATGTAAAAATTTACAATTTGCATTTACATGGTTATGTCATATTCGAATATCAATTGTTCTTTGACGCCAACCAAACCAAGCTTGATGTGTTTAGAACATCATGATAGTGAGTAAACATGACAGAATTTTCATTCCTGACTAAACTTATCTTCAGTCAGACACATGCAACTGGCTCATTTGTAGCAGGACTGCTAACAGCTGCTATTACGGAGATCTTTTACGGTGACCCCAATCAAACAAAATCAACCTCTCCACCTCTAAATTCCTCCTTACGCTCAACTGGAACCTTCATTTAGGCTCTTTCGCTGCCTTTTACACACTGAAAGACAAAGGCCGTAATGTAAGTTTTCCCTCCAATTACACATCAAATTGAACCCCAGGGCCCCCGCTGTCTTGTTTGCTCTGGGTCTGGATATGTAGTCTGCTATTTTCTTTCCACAGATGTGCACATCGCACCTCTCTCCCTGGTACAGAGCCGCTCCTATTATCCCAGCTGTTGTGTTATGGGTAGCCTTGGACTAGCCGTCTCCAGGGCCCTGTTTTTTCAGCTGCCGCCGTCCCCAACCCCCCTCTTGGCCCTTTTTCAGTCTACCCTGAGCAGATGATGACCAACAGGCTGTCTGGCTCTTTCCCTCTGGGGACGTATGATGCACAACTCATATTAAACATGATAAAGAGGTATGACGAAGAGAAATTTGTTTTCTTGATGTTGTTGTTTTCATTTCTCACTACGCTGTTTTGATGTCTATCGTTTGTCTTGTAAATTCGATGGTTTACAATCTTGTTCATCCACAGTCGGGTGTGTTTGACTCTCCACAGCTCGGGGCTT
Source organism: Spinibarbus caldwelli (assembly GCA_039654775.1). Taxonomy (NCBI): domain Eukaryota; kingdom Metazoa; phylum Chordata; class Actinopteri; order Cypriniformes; family Cyprinidae; genus Spinibarbus; species Spinibarbus caldwelli. The sequence continues at coordinate 22,808,984 of CM077253.1, read as the reverse complement.
TTAATATTCTCAGGTTGTTTTTATCAAGTTGAGCCCGCAATCGCTCTGAGAGAACTGAATTAATAATAATGAGTAAAGCGAGCGGCACGCAGCAGGCGATCAGCGCAGATACTCCAATCGAGACGCTCTTGCAAGGCCTGCCATTAAAAGAGTTCACACTTGTTTTTTTCTCATTACCGATAGTAGTGCCAACAACAGAAGTAATGGTTCCTGCTGGAAACAGGGGTGAAAATTCACACAATCTTATGCAAACAATGGTGCATCTATTGACACTCTATAAACACAATGTCTTTATTAGCAACATCTTGCAAAACAGTTGCAGGAAACAAATAAATGTAATTTACTAGCTGCAGCAAGTAAAACCCCACAGTGGGATTGTGGAAAAAATGTTCACTCAGCACAATCGTTATTTATTATGATGTCATTTCATTTATGATGATGCCATTATAGTATTAATATTTTGAATTAGCTTTTATTATTACATTTTCAGTTTTCATTTTCACTATTTAGGTTTAATTAATTTTTTTTTTTAATCAACAAAAAGTGTTTTTTATTGTTGTTGTTATATTAACCATGCTCAGCACATACTGTACATGAATAATAATAATAAAATAAATAAAATATAGTAATATAACAATACATGGACCCTGTTACAAACTCTAGTGACCTTAGGGGATAGCATTTTAAAGCTCATTCCAGGCCCTAAATAGTACACTAGTCAATGACAAAAGAAAGTGTCCAAGATAAAGAAAGGAAATTGATCAAAATATTGTATATTTTCCAATTTACGTTTCTTATGGTTGTGAAAAACCTTTGTACCATTTGAAAGAAGAATTTCTCTTTTGATGATCCTAAACTTTCATGTGTTGTAACCATCAATTAAAAAAAGTAATAACATTCTATTTGCAGTACACCTTGGATACATGTAAGTTTACAAAATTAATTAATTATTATTAAAAAAATTACTTACACATACAATTTACAGCAGTGTCCAGCCAAAATTAACACCAGTGGCAATAAACCACCAACTTTTATAACTATTTACAAAAAAAATTATGATTACATAGGCTGATTATTGATTAATAACACTTTCAATGAAGAGCACTCAAGTAAGAGTCCTGTGAAACACAAGCTACATCACCCAATTAAAGAGCTCAAAGTCTTGTATAAGCAAGCTAAAATGCCGTGGTTGGTTCTGCAAATGTGTTTTTATCTCATGTTTGCTTTTGTTAACACTATCAGTTAAGTTTAGGTGCTGGTTTAATGTAAGCAGTACACTATTTTTTAAATGCAACAGAGCATTAACTTTTTAGCAACACCTACCATGCATTTAATTTCTAAATTGCAGCGATACATCTACTAACACAGTAACATTCCCAGATAAAACTGAATGAGTTTTTAATGCCAATCATTGGACATTTCATTTTGAAAGTCCCGAAAACATTCAAAGAAGCAACATAATATAATTATGCAGAAATGTCACCACTGACACATTTTTCCAAAGAGCCTGGGTTGAAAATGATACTGCTTTGTAAGAGCGCAGCTATGAAACAGCCAATGAAATCGCGAGAAATTGGAAGGGAGCAACAAGAGGACCAGGCAGTAGGAAGCGGGAGCCAGAAAATAAAAAATGTCAAACTGTCTCCCCAAGTCTCATCCATATTTTTCAGATCTATTTGCCATCCTGTGCAAATCAGTGTAAAAACAACCGCAAGTCCTTCATCCCTATTGTTTGTTGGCATGTTGTCATGAATAAACTCTCATGTTACTATATGAGTTTTTTTGAGAATTTAATGTCGAGGAAGACAATGATTTTGAAACTGACACACCTAGTCAGCAATCTGTTGTGAGTGCACACCAACAGTTTTTGACGAAAGACAAGAAACTGTCTGTCTTTCAGTGTGTGCAGGGCGACAAGCTTTAGTCCTGTAGTGTGTGCTTGGCATAAGACAGCATTGCACATATCTGCAAAAAAAACAAAACAAAAAAAAAATCCAAAATACTATTTTTTTTTTTTTTTTAGTATTTTAGAGTGCCATTGATGAACCCTGTCCACCGGCAATAGCACCTACCATGGGCACATGAGCATTAGAACTGAAGCAATGGAAGAAGGTTGCCTGGTCTTATGATAAATGTTTTATTTAGATCAGGTGGATGGCCAGTTACGTGTCCATCGTTTACCTTAGATGAGATGGTAGTAGGATGCACTATGGGTAGAAAGCAGGCTGGCAGAGGCAGTAATATGATCTGGGCAATGTTCTTTTGGGAAACCTTAGGTCCTGCATTTATGTGGACGTTACTTTGACACACACCTCCCACCTACAGATTGTTACAGACCACAGAGAAGTTAATGGTTCATGAAAACATTAAAAATGAAATTCATAGTTTAAAAAAGTAAAGAAATGTTCTGATAAGCCTGTCGGGCTTTATTCTGGGATAACAACATGGCTGGATGTAGATTATCCCTTACTTAATGTATAAACAATGAATTCCTATAAAATAATAGCTTACAAATGATTTATAAGTGCTTTATTACTTTATACATATCATGAATTGTTACCCTGTTCTTTGTCACACCCACATTTGTGTTCTAACTTATATTTTTCTTGCTATTATTCAGTTTTGGAACTTTGTGCTACTGCACTGTCACCTTAGCATTATTTGCTTGTGTTGCAGCATTCCTCATTTGCAACTTGCTTTGCTGCTATAAATAAGTGTAAATGCAGACGAGTTTGACTTGACTGTCCTGGACTGAATGCATCAATAACAAGCTAGCAGAGTCTTCTGTGGATAAATTAAAAGCTCAGTAACAGCATACAGTGCATTTCATTATTATTTCCTGAGTTGCTTTTAGCTAGAATGAAATGGCATTTAGGAGATATTTTGGGACATTTCAGTGGGTGAAACATCGAGATGCAATTTGCGCAGTCTACAGAGCTCTGTAAGTGCTATGGCAGCTGAAAAAGACTGTTGCTTCAGTCAGCATCCTGGTAAGGGCTTTTTATAAAGGCTGTCTGTTCTTGTTCTCACCAGTATTTCCTCATTTTTCATTGGTCATCGGTGGCCAGATAGCATCTGGTGACCTTGATGGTCATTTGAAGATGGACGGACAACAATCTCAGAATCAATCATTTAAGAAGCTGTCAGTTCTGACATACTATATCCATGGAAAATCGCCAGATGTCTTTTCTAGAATGAGTGCAGGTGTGTTTGAGTATATCAGCATATACATGCTGAACAAGACTTGTAGAATGGATGAGAGTAAAGTTGTGGCAAGAACTTTGTTACACACTAACTACACTGTTAAATGACAGTCTGTCATTTACAATTGTTGCTTGTCAGAATTTCCTTTTGGTTCTTTATTAGATAAATGTTGTAGGAGCAGTCACTGTAGGACTCAAATTGAAAACCAAATATTTTACCATTTTTGAGATTTGTCAAGTCAAGTCATCATTATTTATATAGCGCTTATTATAATGCAAATTCTGTCAAAGCAGCTTTACAGTATTAAACGGGGAAATAGTGTGTCGAAATAGTGTGTCTTTCTCCTCTGGCCATAAAAAACCAGCAGTTTAAAACTAGGCTGCAGCCGAGTCAGATTGCGCAGAAAATTCATCTGGTTCCTGTGGTTTTGTCTCAACGGCCATCTGGGGGATGAGGTCTTCGACGGGATCAGTCTCTGGGACACATCTAGATGTTCTGGTCTTCGCTGACATTTCAGGGGAGTCGAGGTCATCTCTAGGTGCTGATCCACCATCTGATCTGGATTCGGACTGGATCCGGGTGGCTATGGTGACCTCGGAATAAGAAAGAAACAGACTAATATTAGCGTAGATGCCATTCTTCTAACGATATAACAAGTACATCAGGTGTTATGGGAAGTGTTCCCGGTTCCGGTTGATCTAATTAATGCAGCCTAACAATCCTTTAACGGATTTGAATTATAGAAATGCGATAGCGTATTATGTGTAAGCCAGGTTAAAGAGATGGCTCTTTAATCTAGATTTAAACTGACAGAGTGTGTCTGCCTCCCGAACAGTGTTAGGTAGAGTGTTCCAGAGTTTGGGCGCCACATAGGAGAAGGATCTGCAGCCTGCAGTTGATTTTGATATTCTAGGTATTACCAGATGGCCAGAGTTTTGAGAACGCAGCGGACGTGAAGGACTATAATGCAACAAAAGCTCACTCAGGTACTGAGGGGCTAAACCATTATTTTCTTTGAGGGGCTTTATAAGTAATTAGCAAGATTTTAAAATCTATACGATGTTTAATGGGGAGCCAGTGCAGTGTTGACAGAACTGGGCTAATATGGTCGTTCTTCCTGGTTCTAGTAAGAACTCTAGCTGCTGCATTTTGAACCAGCTGGAATTTGTTTATTAATATTGCAGAGCAACCACCCAATAAAGCATTGCAATAGTCTAACCTTGAGGTCATGAATGCATGAATTAACGTTTCTGCATTTGACATTGAGAGCATAGGTCGTAATTTAGATATATTTTTAAGATGGAAAAATGTGGTTTTACAAATGTTAGAGAAATGTTTTTCAAAGGAAAGATTGCTATCAAATAACACGCCTAGGTTCCTAACTGATGACAAAGAATTTACAGAGCAGCCATCAAGTATTAGACAGTGTTCTAGGTCATTACGTGCGGAGGTTTTTGGTCCGATAATTAACACCTCTGTTTTCTCAGAATTTAGCAGTAAGAAATTACTAGTCATCCAGTTTTTTTTTATATCAACTATGCATTCTGTTAGTTTTGCAATTTGGTATGTTTCTTCGGGTCACGAAGAAATATAGAGCTGAGTATCATCAGCATAACAGTGAAAGCTAATACCATGTCTCCTGATGATATCTCCCAAGGGTAGCATGTAAAGCGTGAAAAGTAAGGGTCCTAATACTGAGCCTTGAGGTACTCCATACTGCACTTGTGATTGGTACGATAACTCTTCATTCACTGCCACGAATTGCTGGTGGTCAGATAAGTACGATTTGAACCATGCCAGTGCACTTCCTCTAATACCAACATAATTTTCTAGTCTACTCAAAAGAATGTTGTGGTCAAACAATCGTTGTCAAAATTACACACTGTGTACTGAGCTTTACCTCTTAACACCTAATGCACTTTCTGTTATATTCTGCACTCTACATTTGCAGAAGAAGGGCACACTAGTCTAGAGGTCTGCATTCCCGCGGCTCTCCCGCGGGAACCGCGGGACCCGACCAGATTTCTTGGGCCGCGGGATTAAATTCCCGAATAAAACGCGGTAGTGGTCGGTAACTCTGGTGTAATTTGAACGTGAGCGGGCGGTCTAACCATATCCCGTTTCCCGATGTCCATTCAGAACAGCATATCTGCGCTTTATTCTTATTGACCACCGGTACAGCGTGCACTCAGGACTGTGCACGTGCTGCACGCATGCTTTCTGCGTCACGCGTTTTATTTGCGGGGTCTGTGCTCAGCATTTGCATAACGGTCCTCAGAGCAAACTGTACCGGTGGTAAATATGGCCTTCAGACAGAACAGGCAGGTTGTCGATGAGTGACAGAGCAGAATAAGGATGGAGCAAAGTGTGGATGCCTGTCCTTGAAGGACGTTCTACTAGGTTTTGTTTATATTTGCTTAGCCTATAATTTTAAATGACAGATGTCAATGTCGTATTTATTTATTTTTCTGTGCGACACTTTTCCTACTGTGTTAACAGAAAAATGTCAAACGAATTTATTTTGACAAGACGAATAAAAATAGCTAGGCTATTTTTGGACAACCTACTTTTTTATTTTTATTTTCTCTCTACGACACTTTTTCCTATTGTGTTGTAAATGTTAAACGAATTGTATCCTGACAAGACGAATAAAAATAAGAAATAGGCTACAATTTTTGTACAACATTTTTATTTTCTCTGTGACACTTTCTTTTCTTACTGTGTTGCATAAAATGTTAAACGAATTTTGTGTCTTAAGATAATTCATATAAATTCAAGTCAAAGTTAATAAATTCAAAACTCTTGATAAGACGAATAAAATAAATATAATTTTGTGAAGACCAGCCTACACTTTTATTTGTTAGCCTATCTCTCTTTCTTTCAGTAGCGGAAATTTAAATGTAAGATTCTGGAAACAAGATCTAAATTTAGCGGGAATGGTCAGGTAAGGAAGAAAATTATTCGGTCCCACTTTATATTAGGTGGCCTTAACTACTATGTACTTACATTTAAATTAATCATTTGGTACAATGCACTTATTGTGTACATACATGTTTTTACATTGTACTTATATTTTTAAAAATACCTGCATGTAAATTCATCTGTAACTAATTTCTGTAATTACATTTATAATTACACTGTTGACCCATCCCTTAAACCTTAACCCACTCTTAAACCCACCCATACCACCAAACCTGTCCCTAACCTTACCAGTATCCCACCTCAATAGCAGCAAAAGTGTTTTGCAATACAATATGACCACAATAAGTACATTGTACTTATTTTTGATGTAAGTACATAGTAGTTAAGGCCACCTAATATAAAGTGGGACCAATTATTCTAAGCGGACAGCGGGTGAACAAAGAGTGAATATATAGCGGGAGCGGGTGAGTGCGGAATATAACCTTGCGGGAGCGGGACTAAAAAAACAGTTCCGCGCAGACCTCTACACTAGCCTATATTTTTGACACACAGGATTTGTTGTAGGTTTTACTTGCAAGCTGTTGCAAGATGGAGGAATCCTGATCTCATAACAGCCATAGAAATGGAAAGATTTGAGTTGCATTATGGGCCAGCCCTGTGAGAAATCATCATATTCCATTTTAGGCAGCTGGATACAGACTCCTAACAGCACATAACCAACATATTAGTGTGTTCTATTTTCCATGTTCACTTTTTTTTTTTCCATGTTCAGAGTTTATTAGTTAAAATTGAATAACATTCACAAACCAATTCAAATAGGATTTTCAACACGAAAGATACATTTCAATAAAAGATTACAAATAACATTTTTTTTTTCCTTTAGAACAACGCTGACCAGTGAATCATTTACAATAAGACAAGGAATTGAAATATATATATATATATATATATATATATATATATGTATTCTATTTTTAATGTAAATACTTAGGGCAGGATGTCAGATGAAGCTTTTAGCTGGAAAGTTTCTCAGTTAATTAATTTTTATTTATTAATTTATTTTTACGTTGAAATATATAACAATTCAGTTTACAGAACTTTCATAAATTGAATAAAAACATACCTGATGTGCAGATGTGATCTCACCTTTTTATTTTTTTTTATTTTTTATTTTTTGAAGTACAGTTGTCACTCTGAATCTCCCAATTCTATGTCTTGGTAAGATATTTAAAATGCTTAGTTTTATGGTCAAAGTTCATTGTTGCCAACAAAACAATGCAATGAAATACAATGGAAATTGAGAGATGTACAAAATAAACATTCCTCAAAAGCTTGATATATCATATTTAATAATTACATTTTAACATGATTTTTCTATTCTAAAAAAAATATATATAAACTATCAGACAACAGAAGACACATATTGTGGAACATGGGTTTTTCAGCAAAGTTTTTATTAGTTTTAGTTTTTATTTGCATATAATATATGATACAGTAGGCTTTATATAGTTAAAAGTAAAGTGTGCCATTTTTTATGTTTTTTTAATGTTATTTATGTTATTTATTTATTTAGTCACCCTTAAATAAAATGCAGTTGTATGGTAGTGTGTTTTGTAGGATTAATCATTAAAACGTATCATATATGCTTGAGAGATTAAACTGACATAGATCTGCTAATGGCTGCTGTATCTACAACAGATCTACAGTATGTGTATTTGGATCTGTATTCGTGTGTGTTCTGATGTATTTCAGTTGCACTAATGTGTCCAAACTCTCATCCCTATATCCTTATCTTCTGTAATCCATTGGGACACAGGCTGTCAATGGGATTCCCCTTTTGACCTCGGCATTCTGTGGCCATATTGTCCATCCCTTCCCGTGAGGTCTTCCTCCAGTCCAAATGAAAGCTCTGATCTCTCTTACAATCAACTAACTCAAGCGCTTCACCAGCGCATCTCTCGTTCCCGAGTCTCTCCATCTTGTGACCTTTCTTGCTAAGCTTTCTTCTACTATAGTTTGCAGTCTGTCTCTATAAGAATCCAGTTCTTGCAGCCACGGCCTCCTACCATCATAAGACGGCTACCCTGCTGAGACACACGTGGTGGATTATATTACCTGATGAAGAAATATCACGCTACTGATGACTGAACCTGATATCTTTCACTCTCGCACACACATAAGAGAACATGTGAAGGGAAGTGAACCAGACATAATATTCTTTCTGTAATGGAATGCAATGATAATCAGTGTCAGGAAAGCCATTTTTAAACTGTAGGCTGCCAAGCTACAAGATATTCATGATTTAAAAGTTAAAATTGAAGTATGCTGCTTTTTTCAATGTTAAAATAATTTCTCTTATTCTAGGTCAATATGATTATTTTTATGTACACTTTATATAATATATATATATATTTTTTATTTATTTACTTTAGAAAAGAAATAGTGTATATTCTAGGTGTAAATGTTAAAATGTTATTATTTTTTCTTGATGGTTACACCACATGACATTTTAACAGTGATTCAATTTAAACTTTCCTGAAAATAATATAAAGTTTATTCAAAACCACAAGAAACCAACATGAATACAAAGATTACGTTTGAAAAGAACTTGGCCCATGTGTTTTAAATTCGATTTTTAAAAGATTATTGCTTTACTTTAACCTCCGAATCGGGGCAGTTTCACAGGATTACGCCCACTCTCATTGAAAATGAATTGTGACCTTGCAGGTAACTTTTCCAAGCAGTTCTCTGAGCTTCACTTTGCCGCCTCCTCTCATGTTGGCTGATATCTGTCTGCCTCACAGAAACAGGATAAGCAGTCTCTTTACCTGCTAGAAGCCAAAAATGTGGGAGGGATGATAATAGCTCTGTGCAGATCAGATCAGTGTAATTCACTACTGCATCTAATACACATCCATTAACTTATAGTTATATTTTAATTGGATTCTTAATTAAAAGTATGCTTCCTCTGGATTTGAACTTGACACCGTTTTCACTCATTAACAACATTCACAGCACTGTTCCTAGTGAGCAGCCATATAACATTAATAATTAATAATAATTATTATTAATAATTTATCATTTCTGTGACTTTATGACACTATAAAACATTATTGTTTGTCTGATTAGCCCAACACAGCAACATCTGCAGTGACATCTGGCTGTATGGTTTAATATGTATAATATCTGTGTATTTTCACAGATAATTTTCAACTAGTGGAAGATGGCAGAGCATTTGGGAAACCTGTTTGAAAACAGTTATTTTCGCAATATAGAAATCAGTCAAGCTACCAAATCAAAGTTAGTAGTAGTAGTAATCAGCAACCTTACAAGCAACTTACAAAAAGTAGCTAACTATACTGAAGTGATTTAAGGAAGCAGTCTTTTTTTTTTTTTTTTTTCAAAAACATGACCTCAATCAGGTGACACCAGTATACAACCATACAACAAATATATATTTTGTAATTACAATGCAATAATACAAAACTAAAACTGAAGTAAAAGTAAAGATACACTCATCAGTACACTTTCAGTAAATCCTACACCATTTTTTTCCCAGTGTTGTTAAGCTATTGTTATTGTTACTTTTAGTTAGTGTTACTGTTGTAGGATATCAGAACGAATCAGACAATTTAAGATTCGATCAGAACATGGTTGAAACATGAGGAGCCGAATTCCACAAACAGGACCACAAGACAATGTCATAAATCTGTCCAGATCCTGGCGCCACTAGTCTGAAGCAAGTCCACCAACTAGCAGCTTTGAGCAGCTCGCAGCATTAAAACAAAAGAACACTTATTGACAATTCCAACTCAGGAAGGAGATTGTCAAATTTGGGGCAAATAACCAAGATTAATGGTCAAAGAGATGCACCGCGTGACCATCACATGTAAATCTGTGATAGAAATCACGAGCTACAGACTTTTTTGGATTGGTTTCCCCCACCTAGAAAACAAAGACTGAGACTGAAATTCCTTAGGAGACTTTTTAACCTCTCTGGTCTTCACATAACATGTCCTTATGTTCACAGAATGGCATATAAAATGTCTTCTATATGTAGATGCACCAAAATCATCTTAAAAGTACTTATGAGCAACTAAAAATTTCTATGCATAACTCTATATTATGTATATAACCCACACATTTGACTATCATGTTCTAATCACTTATTTTGTATGTCTTTTTAATAACTATTGAATAGCTTAAGGGTTCATATTCATGTTTAGTATGTGTGTGTGTTTGAAAATTCATGCTTTAAATGTTTCTTCCAATTGTTTCTTTGTCAGATGTATCATATTCTTGTTATAGAAAACATGTCCTAAATTATACTCTGTAAGAGCGGGAAAATTCGGACCATGTGACTGATAAGATAACAATTTAGATTTATGAATAGGGAAACATACAACACCCCGAGCTAAGACGTTGTCTAATTGGTCAAGACAACATTTGGGATGTGTCCAAAAGCCGAGTTATAAACTCAGGACACCATGAAACCTCGCTTTTCGTCATTGCTTTTGCTTTGTACTTTTAGCCATGCTCTCTTTTTGCTTTTAGCTTTTTGCTTTTTAGTCATTGCTTTTAGCCATGCTTTTTGCCACTGCTGTTTGCCCGTGAATTCTTCGAGCGCCGTTCCAGCGTGCTCTGGCCTACATGCCAGCTGCTAACACCACGATGAGAAGAAAAACCACCTAGTCTCATTACATCCTTTCTTTCTTTTACTTTAGTTTCTTTTCTGTTGTGTTTCGTTTTCTCAGTTTAAGTTTTGCCGACACGCCTTGTCTCCGAGTTCAACTCGAGTCTGTGACTGCCTCAAAACTTCTACCAGCCACAACTCCGCATCTTCAGCCAACCCCCAACCATTGGCTTCCCAAGACATCACTTCAACGACTACTGAACTTCCAACCAATCAGCAACCTTGGGAAACCCCCTTTCCTGCAACTACAATCACAAAAGGGAATCCCTTAACACAAAGGCAACGCAAGTAATACAACTCCAGATTTTAGCTGAATTGGTGCATTTAATATAAATTTTAGCCTCATTGAGAAACTCAATACGAGGGTTAATTAAGTGATTGATGGTTGTTCAGATCTATGCAATTGCACATATTGCTGTAAACTTGGGATTTCACATTTTCATTCTCTAAACTCATCCTTTCCTCACTTTCTCTCTTTCTGCACTTTGTGTGAATGTGTGAATGCATGTGATTATGTGTTAGATTAGTTTACATGTCTTAGATTTATCCAATAAAGTCTTATTTATATTGAAAAGAGTGATCTTGAGCTTGTGTTTTGTGCTTATACAAGTTAATGTCTTAAACTGCCGATCTTGTTACTGTGCTATTAAATAGTGTTTTCACTATATTTTGGATTTTAATGTCCAGTGCACAGTTGATGTTATACGGCTCGTTCAATGAATCGCTGGCCGACTCAGTGATCAGCCGCAAAACAGTGATTTTGTTCAAATTCCCTATAAAATCATAAATGATTCCCTTTGAGCTAAATTGACCTGTTTCCCTTACACTGTCCTCCTCATCTGATGACAGTATATACTAATGAGATCTGTTATATGCACAATATATCTATAGTCACAGACTAAAATTTGTACATATCCTTTCAGTGGGCGAGAAATGTGTTTGAAAGCCTCCAGTTTCACAGCATTTTTGGTGCAACTTTTCAGATATGAAGCCAATTTGTTTGAACGTTTCTCCTGTCCAGCTTGAAATCTGCCAACATTGTTTAGTTATGCACAAACATGCTCATTTAATCATGTTAACATGATGCATAATTCCTGTAAGTGTCTACAATAATACTGTGTATGATATGATTGTGCAGGACAGAGTGCATTGCTTTAACATAAATCGTTCCTACAAAGCAGGAAAAGATGATATGGACGTGGTTAAAACTACACTCTTCAATTTGTGTATGGAAATGAGTTGCCTATTTGAATTAGCATGCACATAACAACCTCAGAGGATTTGCATCAAGCAATTTTCTAACTTATGCAGCAGCTTCTAAATATGATCTAAGTCTGGTTTCTCCTGATAGATAGCAGGGATGTGAGACACAAAAGAGAAGCAGTCATTTGTAGATATGAGCCTTCTATGATGAAAATTGCTTTAAAAGTTTTCTAATCTTTTTTTTTTTTTGGTCGTCTTCTTTTTTTTCCTTCGCACTTTGTCTTTGTCACTTGTCCATGTCTGAAGTTTATTTGTCTTTGAAGTGTACTATTTCAACTAATGAACATCAATAAGATTTACAGGCCCCATTATGAAAAAGTGAGTCTGCCAAAATAAGACAATGACAACTTGATTGGAGCCACAGGCAACAACAATAGATGCTTTATGCATGAAGTGTGGAGCATATTAGCATATTAGAAGTGTTTTTTAACTGTATATGACTTAAATAAATAAAAATATTTTCATATGAAATCATTTTCATGACAATTAAGACATATTCCACATTACTGTAAATGCTATATATATATATAGAGAGAGAGAGAGAGAGAGAGAGAGAGAGAGAGAGTTCAAATTATACAGTATTTATAAATATATTATATAATATAATTTATAATAATATTTTTTTTTTTTTACCTAACATATGCTGATATTAAAAGAATAGTCCACTGAAACAATGTTATTTTCTCAGTCTTAAAGTGAAAAAAAAAAAAAAAAAACTTTCATCATTTACTTCCCCTCAAGTTGTTCCAAACTTGAGTTTCTTTCTTCTGTTAAACACCAAAGAAGATATTTTGAAGAATGTTGGTTGACAGTAGCTATTGACTTCCACAGTATGGGAAAAAAAAAAAAAAAAAATACTATGAAAGTCAATGGCTAAAATCAACTGTTTGGGTCTTCAAAATATCTTCAATTATCCCTTTAAGGTGTGGCCAAATTAGCAAAATGTAGCATTTAGCAGATACTTTTATCTTAACAAGCAACAAACGATTAATCAAAAAGAGACAAATAAACAAGTACCAAGTAACACAGATTCAGACATTGTTTCAGAACATTGGATTAGGCGTTCTGGGTTGGGAAGATCACTCCACCAGCAAGGAACAGTGAACGAAAATGTTCTGGAAAGTGATTTTGTGTCTGTCTTTGATGGTACCACGAGGCATCACTCACTTACCGACCTCAGGCTTCTGAAGGGGCTGTAGACTCATAAGAGAGAGTGAAAGTAGGAGGGTGCGGAGCCTGTGGCTGTTCTGTATGCAAACGTCAGAACAGTAGCCAGTGGGGAGAGATAAAGAGAGGTGTGATGTGGGCTTGTTGAAGACAAGAACGCTGCTGCGTTCTGAATAATTTGGAGAAGTTTGATTGCACTTGATGGAATTCCAGCCAAACGATCATTGCCTAGAAATGACAAGGGCCTGGACAAGAAGTTGTACAGCATGCTCTGTTAGGAAGGGGCTGATCTTCCTGATGTTGTGCAGTGCAAACCTGCATGATCAAGCTGTCTTTGCAATATGCTCTTTGAAGGTCAGCTGGTCATCAAAGATCACTCCTAGTTTTCTGGTCGAACCAGATGGGATAACTGTTGATGAACCTAGCTGGATGGTAAAATCGTGCTGTACAGTTTGACTTGCAGGAGAGAGAGAAGCTCTGTCTTTGCCAGGATGAGCTGCAGGTGATGTTCTTTCATCCATGTAGAGATGTCCACCAGGCAGTCTGAGGTTTTTGCAGCTACCTCTGGATTGACTAGTTGAAATGAAAAATAGAGCTGTGTGTCATCAGCATAGCAATGGTAGGAGAAACCATATGCCTTTATGATGGGTCCCAGTGATGTATATTGAGAAGAGAAGGGGACCAATAACTGATCCCTGAGGAGCACCCTTGACCTTTTGACGTGTTTTGGATACTTCTCCTCTGCAGGCAACCATGAAAGAGCTGTGAGATTCAAACCAGTGAAGCAGAGTTCCTGTGATGCCCAGTGATGAGAGGGTGGACAGAAGGATCTGATGATTCATGATGTCAAAGATGGCAGAAAGATTCGGCCGGATGAGAACTGCATGAGAAATTTTGTTGAAATTTCACAGGTAAAAAAGATCCATTGTCTACTGTCAATATTGTAGTGATGCATGAAGCATAGAAGTTACTTTCAAACCAATTGTCGTGACTGTATGTGCGAAAATCTTTCGCCTTTATTTGACATTTCAGATTACGTGGACTCCAATTGAAATGACTGGGTTTTGAACATGAAAATTTGCTGAACAATGGTAAATGTAACAGCACCTTTATGCCGTGCCAAACCTTTAAGTCTTTCTTTTTTTTTTTTCTGTGAAACACAAAAGGAGAATTTTACTGGTTATTCTTTTCCGTGCAATCGATTGCATTCAATTCGTGGGGACCGAAGCTTTTAAGCTTTAAAAAAGGAAAAAAGTACCATAAAAGTAGTCTATACTAACTAAGACTATGTGCCTGCACTCTCAGAAAAAAAAAGGTACAAAACTGTCACTGGAATGAGACCCTTTCAAAACCAGAGCCGTTGAAAGGGCTGTGCGAAGTGTTCAACCACACAGGGCCTCACACTTTAGGGAGCCTCGCGAAATTCGATCATGGATCGCAAACAACATTAAATGGAAGATTGATAGTCTTTCCTATTGTGACATATGAGTGAAAAGAATGAAACGGCTTCTCAAATGAGAATTTTGGGTGAGATTTAATTTGATCCATCGGGAGCTGATTGGATCGTTGTCATTTGCTATTGCTGTAATCTCATGTAAATGACAGGTTGTCCTGCCCTCGTGCCAATGTAGACGTCATCAGAATACAGAAGAGATGCCATTGCAGGGGAAAGTTATTTTGATTAAACATTACAAGGACACATGAATTAAAAATAATATTAATTATGTACACTGATTAATCATTTAAAAATAAACACTGCAATATTCAATTAAGAAATAAGAATAGTCAATTTTGGTATCATGGTGACTTTAATGTAATGTGCAATGTATTTTGAAGTGACAGGAGAACGAGTTCACTTTTACTTTTCACTTTCTATAATTTACAGATATTAATTTTATTTTTACTACACTATTATAAGATAAAATAAAATAAAAAAGCATCCTGGTGGTGCCCATATGCCTGGTATACTTTGCAAACCCGAATAGGAGGGTGAGGGAAGCGTTATTATGGATTATGAACTCATATTTGGCCAGAAGCAATGGTTAAAACACCTTAATGATGGATTTGTTTCTCACAAACACACAGATTTTCACTTCACAAGATGTTAACTGATGGACTGGAGTCATGCTGGTTACTTGAGGATTATTGTGATATTTTATCAGCCGTTTGGACTCTCATTCTGACGGCACCCATTCACTGCAGAGGATCCATTGGTGAGCAAGTGATGCAACGCAAAATTTCTCCAAATGTGTTCAGATGAAGTACAAAAATGAAGACATTCTTTTGTTTCTTGCTTATCAGATATCAGATTAAGATGAAACAATAATAGAAATTGCTAAAGCAAGGAAAATGTTGTATGTTGTATGTACGCTCGCGCTCTTGAGGCAACACACAAAAATTAAAGAATACTGACACAGCAAGTATCATATCATATATCCATAATAACCAACACTGTCTACTAAGAGCAGCGCAAATTACCATAGCACAGCCAACAATCAGTTGCATGTAATCTACTAACAACACAGGCCCGAAATGGCTTAAGACATGCTTTTTTGTGGGGCGTTAAGTAATACCAGTAAATTGCAGAACTGCAAACTTTACTAAATCTTGACAGTGTTTTTTTTTTTTTAATGCCAAACGAAGCTTCGCACTGGTGCAGATTGTTGGTATATCTGGCTTAGTGGCCCTTAGAATCCTTAGATCATTAAATTCAAACCTCCCATGTTTGCAATACATGATAGCAATGTTTATGTGCAAAATAAAGAAAAAAAACAGAGTATTTTGCCATTAATAAGTGACATCTGAGCTTCCCCACTCTTGACAAACACCATACGCCACTGGTGTGTGAGGTTAGTTATAGTGAACAATGATATCTCATCAGTGTTCTTCCTACGGCCCTGTGGACTCACTAACCTTGCAGCCACCGATGAACACTTTCAGTTCCTCTCCGTCCCCCCACAGCTGTGAGAACTGGATCCACTATTTACTTGATGAAAGACAGCGGATGACACTGGAGAAAACGAATATGCTCATTAGCATTGCTGAGTTTGCCTGCGAGTAGTTCATGTGCATTAATGAATTAAAGAGAGCGGCCAAACAATTGCGGCCAAGCTGGCGTTGGAATTCTAACAGAGTGCCGTACACGACTCCCTAATGACCCACAGATCTTCAGTCCGGCCGAATTCAACATCACCGCCCCAAAATGGCCCCAAAGCCCTGTGCTGAACCCTTAAAAATTGTGTTTGCTTAGAAGACAAACAAATAAACTAAACTAAAACAGAAAGTGGCTGTTTAGCAGCCCAGCGCTGCAACAACAGCACTATTTCATGGAAGAAAAATTGTATTTTCGTCTTCAGAAACGTCTCCCTTGGGGGTTGTTACTAATTTTTTTTGCATGAAAGGCCTGAAGATTTCAGCGGTGGTTAAAAATGATCCAGCGAGGCAAATGAGTTTTTATCTTCCTTCAATTTTAAGTCAAGATGGAGTCCACAGATTCTATCCATGAATATCTGAAGCCTGGGGTTTGATATGCTTGCTATTCCAACGAGTGGATTATTTTGAAGTAATTGACCATTGACATTTTCCACAGGGCTGCCCATATATTGTGTATGCCTTCCATGGGGGGCAGGCAAAGGCCAACATTATCAAAGTCCTCATGCCATTGCGGTGGTGAAGTGGTGTCTGGCTTTTGGGTGCCGGCCACATGGTGCGATGACATTTTAGCATGGCCGACCCCTAAGATGTGAGCGTGGGTGAATGCAATCCGAGATTTTCATGCTCCATGTATGCATGCCAAGATTGGGTCATCCCATTCTGTGTGCCTCAATAGGCTCTTTTTATATAGTATTACATAATATTATATAAATAATGTATATTGTGTAGGGTTATTTAATCAGTTAGAGAAGAAAATCTGCCAGGCAAATACTATACTAGTCATTTTTTTTCCAGCTCTTACATAAATAGATCTGTTTATGGACACAATTAGCACCTGCTCCATGGAAAAATGCAATCAGGCAGGAGCACAAATTATATGGAGCTGTTGCTGGGGAAATTGAACATTGTTCTTGACAACACAAAAGGGCAAATTAAGAGACAATAAAGAAACCAGCTTTCTCTCTTGTCACATGATGAAACAATCTGCCACATCTATTATCTTTTGAATCAGCTATGCTGTCTTTACAAGCTGTTACCCGGGCCATAATGGGCAGTTTCACATACAATCGGCAACATCTGAAAACAAATATTGCCTGCACATGTAAAAATGTGAATGTCTTTGTACTAGATAACAAAATAGCAAAATTATGGCACAAGCATTACTTTCAAGGAAAACATTTCACAAAAAAATAAAAAAATAAAAAAAAGTTCAGGGTTTAAATTATAAAATAATATATTGTTTCTATTCCCTCTTATGTTCTGTTTTTTCTTCTTGTTCTTCTTGTTCTTCTTCTTCTTCTTCTTCTTCTTCTTCTTCTTCTTCTTTAATTAACTGATTCTTTTCTTTTAGTGAAATTAAGGTCATATTAAAGCTTTCTTAGGATGCCTTAATTCGCTTTTCCTATTTTCAAATTACTTTCATGTATAAAATTGTATTGGTTGACTCTTGTCCCCCTCCTTGAATCTAAAAACTGTTAAAATCCATATGAATTATTAAAAACTATAATAATCTAAACAAAAAAGAAACAAACCATGTAAACTTTTTGGGAAAGTTATTTTTAAAATAAAAGAAAAAATTAAATAAATACATAAAATAAAATGCATACATACATGACCCACAGTTGTAACATCATTTCCACAGCACCAATTTATTTTGCCCCTAATAATGTCTTTTCAAAAGTTTACTTGTGTATCAAGACAACAACAGTGTCAGTGAAAAACTTGACGCATGACACATGCCATGTAACGAAAAAGAAAATTCAAGGCAAACATCACTAGTGAACAGAATATTACAATTGGAGTTCTTTCCTATCGAAATTGTCAAATTATGCAAAAATGTTGGAAGTGTTATTTAACTATATTTATGCTAAATAAAATACTAGCTTTGAAATTATCCTTAGCTAAAAAAAAAAAAAAAAAAAACTTTGTGCGCAATATGATTTGAGATGTGGTGGAAATGACTGTGGTCTGGATTTTAATTGTTTTCAGAAAAAAAATATTTAAAAAAAGTTGGACACAAAGTTGGACATTGTTAGTGGACTAAATAAATAAACCAGTGAGAGTGAAGGTTCATGGGCCCGAAAGTGCCCATAGTTATATATATATACCCTATATATTTCAAAATTAAATTGAAGGTAACTATTTGCTTAATTTCACTAAAACCGAGCAGTTGGTTGAAATTCTGAGAAAAACTTGTGTATAGTTTGTTTGCAGATACCACTAGTATGACAATTTGTCTAATAAAATTAAATGCATTTTAAATGCGGTTTAGGTTTGAGGCCACTATAAACCATCAGATGTAGTATACCTAGAATATATCTTGTAAAAAGAATTGGATAATTAAGTATGTCAAGGCAGAAAAAAAAAAAAAAAACACTGAATGACAGGCTGAAAGAAAAAGAAAAAAGAATCAAATTAAACAGATGTTTTGGTGTAAACATACTGGATAGCTCAAGAACTTTTCTTCTTTAAGAAGTTTTACTTGTGCAAATTTAATCAGTGGGTGCTTATAATGCAAATTAAAAAAATGACTGGTTGGTCTGGACAAACAGATTTAAGTGTGTACAACAAGAAACAGATGGTCCCATCAATGTATGCAAACCTTTCTGGTTATCCTAGCATATGGTTCTGAAGTAGCCAGAATCGACCGTATCTTTATGCTTGACAGCTCAGTAACTAAGAGATCTTTGGTGAAATTAATCCGTAGAGCCATGATGACCCTAAGCCAGTTGCTCATCAATGCAGACCTATTTATCAAAGCTAGAGACACTGAGAGCCAGAGATAGAAGGGGGAAAAAAAGATTGCTGTCTCTAAAACCAGGTGCAGCCCACACTCCGGTCACATGACACAATGGGTCACGCTAGTGAGGTTGTCACAGGATGAAAGCAGAGAGCAATCCACTAAAGATGTTGGCTATTTATTACAAGAACCCAGCAAACAAAAATATGTTCTAAAAACATTTTGCTAACGTTCCGCTTCAGTCATGAAAATGTTATTTCTGAATGTCCTCTGAACGTCAAGTTTTTACAATGTTTTGAATTGTATTTTTTCTTTGTTATATGAAAACTAAGAGATCATTTAGCAAACATTCTTTGAATGTTCTCTGAATATTTTGAAACAATTAGTAAAAAAAAAAAAAAAAAAAAAAAAAGTTAGACGAATATGTCCAACTAAAATGTTTATTGTAACATTCATAACATTGCATGAACAATGTAGCTAAGGTACAGGACATTACTAAAGACCAGATAACTTTGAATGAACCCAGATAATAAAAATATTCTCTAAAAATGTTATGCTAACATTCCCATTAAATTATATATAAAATAAATAAATAAATAAATTAATTAATTAAAAAAACTGGAAATTCTGCAAACTGCATTCAAAGAACATTCAGAATTTCCATTTTTTAAAATGGATTAAAATAAAAAAGTAATAATTTTATCATTTTGCAAACATTATGGGAATGTTACTTTTCAATGTTCTCTTAATATTCTGAATAATTTAGTCATTCTGAAACAAGTAGTAACATTATAACATTATATGTATATACAGTATGTGTGTGTGTGTGTGTGTGTCAATATATATATATATATATATACATTTACAAAACTGGACATTCTGAATATACATTGTATGTTATTGTCAGGATTATGGACCTGTCTGTGTCATGTTTTGTCCCCATGTAGTTCCTGTTTTGCCTTATTTGGTCATTTTCTTTTCCTTGTTTTGTTTGATTAAGATTCCAGTTATGTCTCCTTAGTTCCTTGTTATCCTGAGTTTATAAGCCCCAGTCTGTTCAGTTCATGTTTGTTGGGTCTGTTTTTTGGATGTCGCGTGTTTCCCGTGTTCCTGTTGTGGATTTTCCCCTGTGATTCCATTATTAAAGACTGTTAAACGTTTCGCTGCATCTCCAGCGTCCTTCCTACAGCGAATCGTGACAGAAGACCCGACCAAAACAGTTTTATTACGTTTCTCCCTCCGTTTGTTTTCCGTTTTTTCAACCAGTGGTTTTTGTTTCCGTTGTGTCCATGGATCTCCTCCTTCGTCCGGAATACCTCCTCCTACTGCTGGAGCAGGGGGAGAGATCACTCGAGGGCCACACCACACTGTTCCTGGTGCTCGCCAACCTCTCCAGCTACCCAGACGACGCGCTCTGTGCGTTCTATGATGCCAGTTCAAACTCCGCGTACAGAGCGCCATCGTCCGAGGAAGGCCCTTGAGCGAATTTCGCCACCTTTGTGGAGTAGACACTGGCGAGACACGGATCCCCTTTCGCCGTCTGTCCCGAGGGAGATCTCGCCAGTGCCACTCTGGACACAATGCCCAGCCCACCATCTCCCCGCTGCGCGGAGCGCATGCCCGAGCCCACCGCTGAGGGAGAGCCAGAGCCCGCCGCGACTGACAAGCCATCGCCCAGGAGTGCGACAGAGCTGAGGATCGCCACAGAGCCAGAGCCTCACAGAGCGTCAGACCAGGTGTGAGAGCCGGCAACAGAGCCCGCCACGAGGGAGAATGCCCGGTAAAGTGGACAGTGAGAGCGCGGAGAGGAGCTCCGCCCCCTGCACCGCAGCTGGGGGTGAACTTAGTATGGTGCGGGGTTTGTGCCACACTGAAGGAGAGAGGGCTCCCGTTCCTGAGTTAAGCCCAGAGAGGGCTCCCGTTCCTGAGTTAAGCCCAGAGAAGGCTCCCGTTCCTTAGTTAAGCCCAAAGAGGGCTCCTGTTCCTGAGTTAAGCCCAGTGAGGGCTCCCGTTCCTGAGTTAAGCCCAGAGAGGGCTCCTGTTCCAGAGATAAGCCCAGAAATGACTCCCGTTCTAGAGTTAAGCCCAGAGAGGGCTCCCGTTCCTGAGTTAAGCCCAAAGAGGGCTCCCGTTCCTGAGTTAAGCCCAGTGAGGGCTCTCGTTCCTGAGTTAAGCCCAGAGAGGGCTCCAGTTCCCGAATCCAGTCCAGAGTGCCCTCCAGAGCCCGCTCCTCAAAAGCGCCCTCAAGTGCCTGTTCCAGCCCCAGAGCTCGCTCCAGTGTCGGCTCCAGCCCCCTTGTTAAGCCCAGAGAGGGCTCCCGTTCCTGAGTTAAGCCCATTGAGGGCTCCTGTTCCTGAGTTAAGCGCAAAGAGGGCTCCAGTTCCCGAATCCAGTCCAGAACGCACTCCAGTGCCTGCTCCTCGAAAGCGCCCTCCAGAGCCTGCTCCTCGAAAGTGCCCTCAAGTGCCCGTTCCAGCCCCAGAGCTCATTCCAATGTTGGCTCCAGCCCCCCGTTAAGCCCAGAGAGGGCTCCCGTTCCTGAGTTCAGCCCTGAAAGCCCGGAGGCTCACAAATGCCCACCCTCAGCCCACCATCTATGCAGTGCGAGCTCCACGGGACTGCCATCCTCCAGCGGCGCCGTGGCCAGAGTATCCCTCACCTCCGCCTCCAGCCTCCTCGGCCCGGACTCCGCCTCGGCCCATTGACCCGTTTGATTTGACGAAATTTGATAATTTCACAGCCATTATCAGACCATTACTATTGAATGTTCGCTGAACATTTAAATTACATTAGACTAAACTAAAACTTTTTTTTTTTCAGTTTTATTTATTTATTTATTTATTTATTTTTCAGTTTTCACTTTTGCAAACATTATTAAAGAACAGATAACTTTTGAACAAATGTTCTAGTAATGTTACCGGAAGAATGTTTGTTAATAACTTTGAGAGAACCTTGTCAGAACTGAAAACATTCCCTATTAGCTGTGAATAGTCAGACCCCTTCACACCCCTTGTAAAATACAAGACAAGAATTGTGGCTGTAAGAGTGCTATTTACGTGTTAGGTTTGACTCACAGGCTGATAGTTGATGAGTCATGCCATAGGTCTTTTTTTATTTTTTTTTTTTATTTTTTACATTTACTTAGTCTTAAAATTATTCTACCAAAAACGAAACAGATTTGGATCAGGTAGGTAACTAAACAAATAAATGTGGCTCTGCTGGGTAATCTGTTGGGTAATCTGATTGTAGCTTGCAATTTTCAAAAGCACTTTCCAGTCTTGTGTGCAATATGCATCAGGCGGTCAGTTCTCTATGGGCAGACTATATTTGGAGTTAAAGCTAATCAGGGCCGACATCATGGATCAGCTGGTTGATTGAATGTGCTCTAGCAGAGATCTCTGTAAATATTTATACCTCTCAAACTACCACCTACACTAGCTCATGTAGGGAGCACGGGCCAGCACACTACAACCATGAAGCAGGGTTTTACACTGATCACTGGACATTAAAATCAGCTTGAAACACAGCCAGTGAACCATAGGCAAAGCATCAGTCTTGCATAGACACAGCGGTTATGTTAAGGCTGAGATAATGCATGGGTTGCATTAAAATAGCAACACTTCAGCAGATCTTCCAACATTGTCAAGATTGATTTGATTTTGAATTCACTGAACAAATGTTATGGCAGTCATCTACATAAAAGAGCTTAAGCACTGAAAAATGAAATACAATATGGCGAAATTATGGAGTATAAAATTTTCATTAATATGCCGGTGATGGACGTGGGTTGCATTAGGATTAATACATTAAAGATCATAACCATAAAACTACTTTTTATGATTCTAACATATGGTCAATTGTGAATCAATAAAATGACATGCTTTAATTATTAAAATGAGCAGAGTTCTCATGCAAAATATGACATAAATTACAATAACTGTGGGGTCTAAAAGCATCTGAAACCACATTAAACATTCAAGATTTATAATCTATTTTATACATGGGGAAAAAAAAAAGTTTTAGACTTTTCAAAATGTCAAACAAATTGATGGTATGCACCTTTCTAAATTTGTGTTATTTTTTTAGTTGAACTTTCACTTAAATTGTTATGCTAAATATAATTTGTACAGGGAAATATTATATTAAATTAGAAAAAAAAAACAGTTTTTCTAGTTGTCTGAGCCTCAGACATCACTGTATATCATATAATGATTTTTAAAATTTTATAATTGTTTTTAAATATGTTTTTACAATGTTTTTTTTTTTTTTTTCACATGTAAATTCACCTAGTGAAGGGGAAAAATACATTTATATATTTACGTGCTTAATAAAAACAACCTGCAATTGTACCTTTGGTAAACTAAATTGGTATACTTAAAGTCAACAACTAATTTTGTGCCTAATACACTTTGTTCAAAAGTAGTGCAGAGGTCCAACTACAGATATACGTAAGTATATTTGATTGTGCTAATGTTTAACTATTGCAAGTATACTTTAGGTATGCTTTAAATATCTTGCATTTAAAGACTAATTTTATAAAGAGATCATACAATCCTTATTAATAGTGATATTAAAACACATTTTAGGCATAATATTAAGAAATGTGCATTGTGCAAAAAGAAATACTCCAAATAAAGTTGAAGTATGATTTTATATCAGTAAGTGTTAAGTGATATGTCAATAAATATGTTAATGGATTTGAAGTATACTTAATATAGAATAAATGTATTTTAAATAAATTATGGCAGATGATTTTTTTTTTTTTTTTTTTTTTTTACTAGGGTCAATGGCTGTAAAATGTAATGTGGTTTAACCATCAAGCAAAAAGTAAAAAATATTTCCTTACAGCTTGAATACATGTGAATGTACACATCTTAACATATACAGTACATATCTCGAAAAAATGCAAATGGTTCTTTTTTTTTTTAACAAACATCATGAATTCTTAATTCATAAATATTTATATTTATATATAGGGGTCGCATCATAATTGGAACGAAGAATGATAATTTAGTATTTGACTTTGTAGTCTTAAGCACACATACCCAACTGTATGTCATAAAATGTTAGAAAAAAACTATCTTTTGCGCTCTGAATGGAACAGTTGAGCTCAATCCAAGTATATCTCTGCTTTTCCGTCTCCAATTGAAACTTCAGTGGAATTCTGAGCGTTCTTGCTGCATGAATTCATTAACATCAAAGCCTGCAGTAACGACTGACAGTAATTAGCCACCATTCAGTAGCCGACAAAAGGGGAGGGGATCTTAAAGTAATGATGGGCTCCTTCAGTGCAATTAACATGAAATTAGGAAATTAGTGACAGGAATGTGAATTAGTAGTGACCCTCGTAACTCCCTTTTCGCTCAAACGCTCAGGCACAAACACCCAGGCAGGAAGCAGCAGACAAGAGGCCTTCTCCATCTCAAACACTGCAATCGCTTTCACAGCGTAGCAGTCAATGTCGTTTCACTGAGGTGTGCACTAATATGACACATTTCACAATGCTATTCAATGCCGGTGACATTTCGGTGGTATCTGCGGCATTTCCCCGTACCTTGAAAAGTAGATAGTCTCTCTGGAGAGCGGCTGAGAGCCACTCATTGATGCAGATTCATACTGAGTTCTAATGGTCCTCAGCTGAGCCCCGTCAAACATGCTCGTTTGATTTAGAAGGGAGTAGAGAGCCTGTGTCAAGAGCGATAGTCACACTAACTTACCCGTTTGGTCAGCGTGACGCTTCTCATTGAAGGTCGTATGCATTTCGATCTGTATCTCGGGTGCCGAGTAGGTGTTTTGATGTATCTGGCAACGTCACAGGTGTGTGGAGAAGCACTACTCTGCACTACTATATGATATGAGTTCTGATATAGCGTAAAAGCTCAAGCTCATAGAATACACAGTCTATATGTGACTAAATGTTGTTTCTGGGTAATCAAATTGGTTACGATTTGGTTACTGATGCAACTTTGCTGTTTGAAATGGGCGGGACACTAGGGAAGTCATGACAAGATGAATGTTTATCCCATGAATATTAATTATGTCAGCTGCCGTTGCTGGGTAACCTCCTGGGATGCCCAGTTATGCAAAGTAATTAATATTCAACATTCTAGCCTTCATGTTATTGCTATGCAGATACGCTTGATTTGTATGCTTTGGCAAAATCAAACAAGCTTTAAGTTTTTTTCAAAAATATTTTAAAATGCTAGAAATTAAACCAGAGATTCGGTCTGTGTAACATAGTACTGCACTTTTCTGTGACTTTAAAACTGCAATGTCCAGAATTTAACATCAATTTATGATTAGAAATGGTTTAAATTGTTTTGTCTATGTCAATAAAGAAAGTACAGACAACGTCAACTGATATTCATATGCAAATGCTTAGAGTAAAGGACAAAATTTCAATATTTTTTGTAATAAAGCCTCTATAATAACATAGGCCACATATAACATTTGGTTTATTACAAACATCTTTTTTCCTTTTATCTTCTATTATGTATTAAGTTTTTAAGTATAAATAGCATTTGTCAAAAAGAGGAAATTAAAGGAATAAAGAAAAAGAATAATAAAGAAAAAATAGTCAAAAAAAAAAAAAACTAATGCATTTAAACTACTTGCAAATAATATTTGGTAACACTTTAGTATAGGGCCAATTCTCACCATTAACTAGTTGCTTATTAGCATGCCTATTAATAAAATATTGGTTGTTTATTAGTACTTATAAAGCACATAATTTGCATAACCATATTCTACATCCCTAATCAATACCTCAATTTAACAAATACCTTACTAATTATTAATAAGCAGAAAATTAGTAGTTTTATTGAGGCAATGGTTTGTAGCAATAATTGGACCTTAAAATAAAGTGTGACCTAATATTTTTATTTCAAAAGGATAAATAACTGTTCTAACCACAATCTCAAAATTAACTTGAGTCACATTCACAAATTTTGCCATGTTCTAGTGGGTTAACAATCTTATTTGTATATTTGCAGTTCCAGCGTCATTGATGGTATGAATGCAGCTTTTCAACAAACTGTAAAGGTAAGATTAAAACAGTATCTTTTTCACTCCAATTCAAGGTTTTTTTTCTATCACCACTTGACATTTTTCACTTCAAATGCAGAAATGAATGTTTATTTAACAGTTTCTGTGTTTCAGTGACTGTCCAAATGCATGAATATGCGGCACACTATGGGTGTCAACTGTAACTTTCATATAACACTGGACAGTTTTGGCACCGCAATGCAGGGATAACACTGCAGAAGTGATGCTAACCTGCACCAGAGCAGGATTTCATAACCAAAAAGAGGCGCTAGCCCCGGTTCTAAATTACAAGCATGAAACTCATCTACACAGGGTTAAAAGCAGGGTTTAGAACAAGGATACTCCAGGGTTAAGTACTGTGTGAAAAGATGTTAAAATAAATTCAAAATGGTCAAATTTCAAAACAAACAATATATATATATATATATATATATATATATATATATATTTATTTATTTATTTTTTTGTATTTTGTCAAATATTAAATATTATTTTCTTTCTTACACATTATCTGTTCTTTAAAACTGAATTGTTACACTGGAATTTGACTCTGACATTGATGAGTTAAGGCCTGTTCACACCAAGGATGATAACTATATATGGAGTCCACACAACAGCTATAAAGATAGGCACAGAGAAATGATATTGTTAGAATCACTTTCAGAACGATTTTTTCCAACTGATGAACGATATAAACATTGACACCCAATCAGAATCTATCCTGCTATAATGAGCTCGAGAATTTAAAGCGGCAGACGAGTGTACGCTTAGAATAAACAGACGATATCGTCCACTGGTGTGGATGCTAATATCGTTATCTTTATAGTTATCTTTATAGTTACCGTTCTTGGTGTGAACGGGGCTTTAGACTGTTGAGGAAGCTCAAATTAAAAAGTTGAGGTCTAGAACTAAATTGTGAGTTAGGCCCAATCTGAAAGGAATATTTAAAGTATTCAAAATGATTCTGGAAAAAAATTGTATCCAGTTCGTACTATTCAGCAGCTTTTCAGAAGATTAGTTTAGACACCTGATTTAGAACAATTATAGAAAAAAAAACAAAACAAAACAAAAAAAAAAACACCTTTACCTTTGTTTGCAATATCAAATTAACCAACAATTCAGCTGCTGAAAGACCAGCTTGAATTCCAAGCTGGTTTGGTGTTAGGCTAGCTCAGGGGTGTCAAAGCCCTGCAGAGTTTAGATGCAACCCCAATTAAACACACCTGATCCAGCTAATCAAGTCCTTCAGGCTTATTTGAAAACTACATGGTTTGTGTTTTGGAGCAGGGTTGGAACAAAACTCTGCAGGGCTGCGGCCCTCCAGGAACTGAGTTTGACACCCCTGGGCTAGCTGGTGGATAAACATAACCAAGTTTTTCACAAGCAAAAAAATATTGGTCAACCTACATGGTCTGTGTGATGAAGATGGTTCACTTAGAGGGTGCGCATTAGTGCTTTAGTTGCAGCAGACCAGCACACGTTGCTGTCTGTGAAAGCAGATCAGTTTTATAGCTTTCGTAAATTGGTTAGGGATAGCAAAACCGCAAGAAGGGCACAACACTACTCAGAAATAGTTCTTGCCAAGTACATCAACATATGCAGACTGCACTCAGCCACTTCCGATTTTAGTGAACAGGCTCTTGATTAAAGATTAATTTGGGGGCTTGTTGGCCCCTGAGCTGATCAAGTCTTCAATGGCGCAGTGAAGTGAGCACCTCTTCATTTTACCACAGCTGTGGAAGTCTTAATCACTGAGAAGAGTCTGATTGTCTGTGTGCATATCAATGTATGGATTCTCTCACAAGTGAGAGACATTTATTAAACAATGCTGCCTGTGAAAGGATATGACTGCAATGTCATGCATGATCAAAGCTGAATATTATATTCACATCAGTGTTATTTTAGTATCATTACTATTATAGTTTTTTTTTTTTTTTTTAATTTAGAATTAGTTTTTTATTTTTATATTTTCATTTTAATTTCAGTTAGTTAAAGTAATTAATTTTTTTATTTATTTTAGAAAATGAGACTTTTTTTTCTTGGCAACTTGCTATAATAAAACAATTTTTAAAGATAAATAAATAAATAAATAACTTAAACTTTAATAAAAATGTGACATTGCTGGTCACCAGCATATTGAGTTTTGGATGAGCATGGGATGCTGGGATCTCTAGAAGGTTTCTTAAGCCCACTGCTTAATATGACCAAAAATCACCAAAATAATTTGATACATACCAAATATAATAACTTACAAAACTTACAATTTCCATGTCTCACATATATGCAAGCGACAAACTCTGTAACTCTTTAGTATAGGGACCACTTCTCACTATTAACTAGCTGCTTATTAGCAGGTCTATTATTAACATATTGGCTGTTTATTAGTACTTATAAAGAACTTATTCTGCATGACCGTATTCTACATCCCTAATCCTACCCAATACCTAAACGTAATAACTGCCTTAATAACTATTAATAAGCAGCAAATTACGAGTTTATTGAGGCAAAAATCATAGTTAATGGTTTGTTAATAGCGAGAATTTGACCTTAAAATAAAGTGTGACCACAAACTCAATAAATCCTCTTAAATTTGGTATTAACTCAACATCATCAATTCAGTAACCTAACAAATATAACGTTTCCTTAGATTTGTTTGCTTCAAATAAATAGTCAACTCAGTTTTACAGCGAGTATCAAACATCTAAAAAAAATTAACTCCATTAACATAAATTGTGTGATTAATGTTCAGTCTGTTATCAAAACAGCAATCAACTCACCAATTAAGAGGATGACAACATTAAGCACAATGTCTCCAATGACCAAAACAACGATAGAGTGGAATAATCTTGCTTAGAAAATGGCACACTGTTTTAACCAAATTAGAACCGTTTCTATCTCAAAAATTTCAGCCCTTTGTCTGAGAGCTGAGAAGTGCTCTCTCTTTTTTTCTCTCTCTCTCTCTTTCTCTCTCTCTTTTTCTCTCTCTCTCTTTCTCTCTCTCTCTCTCTCTCTCTCTCTCTCTCTCTCTCTCTCTCTCTCTCTCTCTCTCTCTCTCTCTCTCTCTCTCTCTCTCTCTCTGACTCACTGGCACAAAAGGACAAGGCCCAGACCAGCAATCAGTGCTGACTTGCTCAAAATGTGTCTGTCCTCAAAGGAGTGCCACATAAATGTTTTAAAAAGCATATAATAAAACGGTGTAGAAGCATGCAAATACACACACATACACACAAAGATATCAGGGTTACAAAAGCTGAGACTAAGATGTATAGTATATCGTACAGTCTGAAATAAATGACAGTTGATGTTGCACAGTCTGTCTTGGGCTTGGCTTTTTTATGGAAAATCGCACAGGTCTTGATATTTTACAGTGTGACAGAAAACGTGAAGGATAGAAAAAAAAAGTTCTAGCTTCACAAAATAACTATTTTAAACACAAATTCCCCGAAGTCTGTTATCCAAAAGTGAGAACTGTGTCATGGAATGATACTCATGTTCTTGTCTGGATCTATTAAATTATTCAAAAATATTGCTAATGTAACTCATATATAAATGTTATCAAATGGAAATTTATAAATTCATTTCGGGGTGTATAATATTGAATTGTATACGAGTATGAACTGTCCTAATATTATAACAAAGAAAAAATAATAATTTAAAGGGGGAAAAAATAATTAAAAAGAAAATCTTAAGCAGATTGGCAGTGACAACATGAATAATCACTACACTTCTTGAACTTGTGCTTTAAACTATATATTTTTTCTTGTTTTGTTATCTAAAAAGCCTTATTAACCCATTAACCCAAAAGTCATAAAGTGAAAAAAAGCCTAAACATAATAGCACTATGAAAACTAATTGATTAATATTACCTTAAGAGACTCTTAAATGACAAGTGATATTCATTCACATGATAATAAAGATTTCCGGTAACACTTTAGAATAGGGAAGGCTTATTCACTATTAACTATGACTTTTCCCTCAATAAATTCCTAATTTGCTGCTTATTAATAGTTAGTAAGGTAGTTGTTAAGTTTAGGTATTGGGTAGGATTAGGGATGTAGAATAAGGTCATGTAGAATAAGACATTAATATGTGCTTAATTAATACTAATAAATGGCTAATATTCTAGTAATATGCATGCTAATAAGCAACTAGTTAAGAGACCCTAAAATAAAGTGTTACCAGATTTCCTTGCTCAGCCAGCTCCCCATTAATGTTACATTGATCCACTGAAGTCGACTGGATTCTGTTCTCTCAGAAGAAAGCCAATTTCTTCACAACTGTTCTGTAACTGTCATTCTGTCTCAAGGTCACTGTCTTAGTTTTGACCCATTGGTTAACATCCAACATCCAGCCCTCGGCCACAGTCAGGAGCAGCACACCAGTGAGCCATGAATCATATGATCACACTGGGCACACATGCATGATTCTATTTACACAAGGTGTGTGTGGTGACATGTTTGAGACTGGCTAAGACTCATGCCCCAGGAGTCACATATAAATAAATGTCAGCTGTGCTGAGTTGGGCTGAGGGCTGACTTAATGCAGTGCCTTAACCGTGGGCCGCAACACCAGCCGTCAGCTCACATTAAAGAGCTGGAGTACTGAGAGTTGTCACTTGATTGTGACAGACAAGAGGTTGTTATCTTGTCGCCTTCCAACGCTGAGCAACGGTGGAGGTCAAGCCGACAAAAACATTTGAAGGGCAAAATCATCTGCCACTTCACAACCAGCAGCTGTGTTTGGATCTTTCCAATTATTTTCAGTTACCTTTGATACGGCTTTGATATGAGAAGAGATGAAACAGTCGTTAAATGAGACATAAAAAATGACAAGCTTTGCGGTACATCACTTGTTTATGCACAAGTCATGATAAATGTTATGCCACAATTGGATTTTGGATATGGATACAAGTTTTCATTCATCAGAGATTCTGAACAAAAGTTTTGGGTGATGAGATTTTTATGTATCAAAGTTTAATGTGATTCTATATAACCAGAGCTTGACAGAATATCCAGGTTTATCCAGATTGAGGCAGTCTCAAGATTGTTTCATAAGTCTTGTACTGTCTTAAAGGAATAGTTCACCCAAAAATTCAAATTCTGTCACCGTTTACCCACCCTTTTGTTATTCCAAACCTGCACTTTCTATCTTTCTTCTGTGATCACAAAAGGAAAAAATAAATAAATAAAGTAACATTGTCCCAGGTGCTCTTTTCAATTCAAACATTGACAAAAAGCACAAGAACAATGGTCCATAACTCCCAAGTCTTCATAAGACGTTGGCCTATCTATTGTTTTCAGGAGGAATTCTTATTCCCTTTATATGATTCACGCTGTATATTATTGACATGGAGGAGACAAATTGTTGAATAAAGTCTTTTTTTTTTTTTCTTTGTACACAAAAAGTAATCTCGTAGTTTTGTAAAATTATGGCTGAGCCCCTGATGTCACATGGATTATTCTAGACCTTGATCGTGGTAATTACACTGCTGTCTATGGGAGGGTCAGAGAGCTCTCAAAATTCATCAAAAATATCTTAATTTGTGTTCCAAAGATGAACGGAGGTCTGACGGGTTTGGAACGACATGAGGGTGCATAATTAATGACAGAATTTTAATTTTTGGGTGAACTGTTCCTTTAAAATAACTGTTTTCTATTTGAATATGTTGTAAAATGTAATTTATTCCTATGATGTAAATCTGAATTTTAAGCATCATTACTCCAGTCTTCAGTGTCACATGATATTTTAAAAAATTATTCTAATATTCTGATTTGCTGCTCAGTTATTATCACTTATTAATGGTGCTCAATGATGCAAGCTGCTTTTGCTGGTAATATTTTTTAAGAAACTTTGATACATTTTTTTCATGATTCTTTGATGAATAGAAAGTTCATAAGAACAGCAATCTTATGTAACATTGTATATGTCTTGACTGACATTTTATTGATTGTTTTAATGCATCCTTGCTAAATAAAAGTACTATTTTGTTGCTGTTTCTACTTCCCCCAAATGTTTGAATAGTAGCAGTTTCCACAAAATATTAAGCAGCAAAAACAGATTTCAACTGATTATAAATATATTTATTTATTTATTTATTTATTTATATATATATATATATATATATATATATATATATATATATATATATATATATATATATATATATATATAGCTCCAAATCAGCATATTAGATGATTTCTGAAGGATCATGTGACACTGAAGTAATGACACCTGAAAATTCAGCTTTGGATTACAGGAATAAATTACATTTTAAAATATATCAAAAGAGAAAACAGTTATTTTAAATTTTAATAATATTTCTAAATGCAGCATTACTGTCTTTACTGTATTTTTGATCAAATAATTGCAGCCTTGGTCAGAGTAAGAGATGTCTTTCAAAAGCTTTATAAATCCAAATTTTCTACCAGTAGTGTACATCAAGTTGCGAGGACTACTCATGATACTTTTGTAGCTGGATAACTCCTGTTCCAGTTTACTTGCATTGTGTCACGAATCCGGTCTGTGGCCTTCTCCCCGATAGCCACCAAAGGTCGCCCTTCCATCATATTGACTCTCACATTGCACAGACTATTTCACATTACCCCGGACTACATTTCCCAGCAGCCATTTCACTAATCACACGCTCACACCTGAGACCCATCACACAATCACACACCCTACATAAGCCTTGGACTTCTTCGTTCTAATCGCCGAGTATTGTTCTGCGTATATCACTCTTCAAGTGATAGCTGCTTTACGGAGCCATTTCCCTGTCTAGTTTCTAGTTCCAGTTCTAGTGTAAGTCTAGTCATTTCATGTTGCCTTGTTTCAAGTTTCCTGATCTCCTACCTGTGTATCTTGGATTAACCCTTTGCCTGCTGTTTCGGACTCTGTTTGCACCTCGCTTGGACTATTGCTCATGTACCTGGATTATCTCGTTGCCTTGCCCTGTTGGATTTTGTTCACTGATCGAAGACCCTCGCTTGTCCTAGGATTACTCATTGTCTTGCCTGTGTTGTACCTGTTTGCCATTATTGAATCCATGCCTGTTTCATGACCACATCTCTGAATAAAGCTTTGCACATGGATCCGTACGTCTCACGTCTCGTCAGCTCCGTAACACATTGTATGGAAAAAGAGCGCTTAGGATATTCCTCTATGCTTTTCCTTTGGTGTTCCAAGCAGAAAAGACATATGAGTTTGAAATGAGATGAGCATTAGTAAATAATGTTATAATTCCCATTAAGCTTTTAGTTTTATGTTAAATGGAAATTTATGGAAACATGCATGTTCTGTGTTTCATCAGCTGAGTAACTGACACCCAAGAAAACAACAGTACGACACTGAACACGTTGTATTTTCATTTCTCACAGACTTGCTTTTGTTTGTCTCAAATTAAATGGTGTCTACTCTGACAAATTCTTAATAAAGATGGAAATTACTACATTTTCATGAACAAAATAGTTGCACAGGATCATACTTCATTAGTGATGAACAGAATATATACAGAGATGAATTGTTCACAATAAGAACAATAACATGCAGTTAGAAAATAGATTTTTAATTCATGTCGACTTTAGTGGTAAAAGTGAGCTATAGATAGATAGATAGATAGATAGATAGATAGATAGATAGATAGATAGATAGATATAGATAGAATTGGTTGTCATTATTACCAAAATGAACTTCAAACTGAAATGAAATAGTTTTTTCTATTTTTTCTAGTTGTGCCCAATAAAGGGTTAACCTGACTGGTTTAAACAATTCTGTTTTCCTTTGATTTAATTTTGGCTTTTAGAAGATTGCCTTCTCACTCTCACTGCAAATCCACCTGCTGCTCACATCAAAAACGTTAGTTTTACAATCTCCTTGTGTTCCACGGAGACCCCCATCTACATGGTGGCACCTCAATGCTGGAAATTGGAGCCCGGTAGGGTGCTAAAAGTGCCTTCAACCTCAATAATCCTTTTAATCTCTCATCAATCATGTGGAAGTGGCATTGAGGCCCTGATCCTATTACCGTTCGGAGGAAAATTGCTATCCCTGAGAGTAGACATGTTGCAATTGGCTGTGAAAGTTGGCAGCAGTGCAATGGTGGTAATGACAAGTTGGATCAAGTAATCGAAGGAACAAATCACCCAGTGTCTCATTCACAAGCTCTTTAAATAAACAACCTAGAAAATGATGCAGTCTGACTGAGAAGCACTCGTGGTTGGGCTTCCCGACTGATGTGTGTTTTTACATTATGTCTCTGCCTTTTTTAAATGTGCAATTTGCCATTCTCTGCCTCTGGTTAGTAATTAGTGACCTCCAGTGACAAGAGGCAAATCACAATATTTATTTCTGCTATTTAAATTCAGTATGAATTTTAACTATTTATTTCCAATACACTAATTCATACACTAATACTGTATGCAATAGGAATGCACCAGAAGATGAATACCTTATTTAAAAATGAACAAAAAATGACTTCTACCCCCAGGGACCACTTACTTTGGTCCCTAAGTAAGTTACGTCATCAGATTAATTTTTTCAAGTAACTAGCAAAGTAATGCATTATAGGTGCAGAGGCACTTCTTTCATCCTGAGGCTTATTAATTTCCCTTTTGGTGTGAAAGGGCCTTTACAGTTGCCAAAAATATAACATTTGTTTTGTTTTTTGTTTTTTTATTATTAAAAATAAATAAGCAAGCCTAGCTCAGGTGGCAAAAAGTAATACAAAAGTAATGTAATGTATTACTTTCCATAAAAAGTAACTACGTAATGCAATTAGTTACTTTTTTATGGAGTTCTGTCATGACATCTATACAGGTGGAGCTGGGGAAGGTGGAGGTTTAATGAAGCATGCTGCAACTGCTACAGCAAGCACTAGCCATGATTTAAATGCTGAGCAGCAAGCTCAATGGCTGCTGATGTGAAAAGAAACTGAAACCAATCATGTGAATAATGATTTGATTATGTCAGATTGTGTAAGAACCTATCGGCCTACACCATCTTGAGTTTCATGACAGAACTTTGTATTAATGCAATATTGTAATGCATTACTTTTAAAAGTAACTTTTCCAGCACTGCAACTTAATGGTGAGTCTGCAAAGTTACTTTGTTTCATCATACTTCCTGTTTAAGTCTCACCCATACTGATTATAACCAAATACACATACAAAAACAGATCACTTTACTACACATAATTTTAGTAAACAGATAAATTTGGCGACTCTTTCTGCAAGCTGTATTGTTGCATCATTGTTGCATCACTCATTCAAGTAATTTGTTCAAATATACTGATTTATTCAGGAAAGTAACATACTGCTCTTACTATTTTAGCCATATGTTCAGACAGAAACAGTAAATCTGTATTGGAATATGCAAACTTCCTTAACAAAGTATAGATGAAAAAGACAATGTGAAAGTAGTATGTCTGAATTCACAGTATTCATAAAGTAGGTCACTTGACAATGACAATATGAATGTAATCGAGAAGTATCACGTCATACTACACATTCATAGTACAGAATGCACATTTTTAATAGTCTCAAAGTAATTTACTATTTACTAAAGAGACTATTAATGCTTATTCGAATGGAGTCTAAGAGTAGTGCTAGTGTGCTATTATGAATTCAGCTCCTGTCTTTATGAGTCATTGAATCATTCATTCAACCAATTTGTTCAAATACATTGATATATTCACAAATGAAACAGCACTACTGTTTGGAAATGGTTAGTTTCATTTTGTCTTCATTCAGAAATACTTTCATTGACAGTACAAAAATAGACAATGTAACTGCTGATATTGTGTCTAAAATGTAATTCACACAATATTAAATTCTTGCATCTTGTTTTTATACTTAAATATCACACTGAGAATTGTGCGGTTGGTCTAAATATCAGCAAAGATGTGATTACCTGCAGCATTCTGCCTATGGCTGAATCACTGTTTTCAAGTCCTTTTGAAGCTCTCAGCTCCCTCCAGCGATATTCACTCTCATCTTGCTTCTTTTTTGGTCCCTTTTTAGTCTTTTGTTCTCATTTGTCTTTCTGTTCCTTTTAGGACTTTGGCTGTGTATGCCGTTGTTGACAGATGAGAACATTTCGCACTCTCCAAATGCATGATAACTGTTTCCAGTTTATCTACCTTCATTCTCAGCTTCAGCTTGCCATATATGTGGACTGTCCGCTCTGAACATGCAAGATGACTGAAAACTGTTCTTTTAACTATAATAATATTTCATAATATTATTGGTTTTACTGTATGTTTTCATCAAATTAATTCAGCTTTATTGAGCATAAGAGACTTCTTTCAAAAGCTTAAAAAAATTAATTATTCCAAGCTTATGATTGTTAGTTGAGTTTAGACTGTTATGTGTGTATATTTTTGTATAACCTTTAAACAGTTAAATAAGCACTGTATGTCTATTGTCTGCTGTACTGACTACTTTACTAGTACTAACAATCTAACATAATTAAAAGCTTCAGTACAGTAAAAACATTAGTTTTAGATTCCTTCTTTTGTTCATCTAATTTCTGCTTGTCAAATGTCTCAACGTGTTGCTGTACCACTCAGTGATTTCCCCCAAGCAGCTGAATTAATCACACTTCAATGGGAAAATTCTGACTCTGGAAGATGAAAGTTTATGATGAGAAGTAATCAAGCCCCTCATGAGTTTTTAAATTTAAATGTGCTCACTGGAATATACAGCCTACATTGGAATAAATAAATGAACTGCAATCCAAAAATCCTATTTTTTTTTTTTTTCCTCCTGGTAAAAATATGCCTGTTTTGCCCCTTGAGTGTTACAATGATTTAGTTTGATTATCTCATTAATACGGAGTGGGTGAATACATCCAAGCCAATGCTAATTATGGGTTTTATGATGCATGTAATGCAGGTCTCCTTCTGCAATCACCTTGTCTAAAAATAAAGACATATTAGCCCACCATTCTGTAGATATCCAATAAAACACAATAAAATGTGATTTATTATGAATAATATGTTAATAACCACTGCGACCCTCCATTTCAACATATGCAGTGTTGTAAAGAGCCTTTCAAGTCAGTAAATTAAAACTGACCCATTTATTTTTTCACACATTCCTAGTCTTGTCTTGTGAGCAATTCACCAGTGCACATTGCCCAAATGTCATATTTGTTAATAAATACTAATCAAATAACTGATCAAAAAAGCAATACAACAACCAAAATGCTATCAAAATAAATCTTACAATAAAAGCAATGTTGTATGACCAACAAGCACATTACGAGATCCAATCACCCTGGCCAATGATGATAGGATGCTTATGGTATGAAGAAACTACCCATTTACTGATAACAGAGCCATTTCCCGGGAAATGACTGTGAGAATAGCATCTAAATGTGTGAGATTATACCTACAGATGGTTTTGCTCACTATCCATGGTTCTTATCTGAAAAGGGTCTTGTGCATTTTTGCAGGATGACATGTGAAAGAGAGGCAAACTAGTGAGAGATGCTTTTGTTTGCCCATGGTATTTTTAGAAATGAAGAATTGTGGCACTACAAAAAAAGTTAGTGTCAAAGACATTCAGAAATGTATAAGGGTTTCATAACTGCACTTATGTTTTACCTGGTACCAGGGCTATTATGTTAAAGGGATAGTTCAGAAGACAGAATAGACAGAAACATAGTAAGGACATCGGTAAAACAGTCCATATGACATGACAGTTCAACCATAATAACCATAAAATCATGTTTGAACCACTGATGTCACATGGACTGTTTTACCGATGTCCTTACTGCATTTCTGGGCCTTGATCGTGGTAGGACCCTTGCTGTCTATGGGAAGATCAGAGAGCTCTCGGATCTCATCAAAAATATCTTAATTTGTGTTCCGAAGATGAACGAAGGTCTTACGGGTTTGGAATGACACGAGGGTGAGTAATTAATAGCAGAATTTTCATTTTTTGGGTGAACAATCCCTTTAAAGTAATAGATGAAGTAAGATGTAATTGAGTTTGTTTCTTCATCAGAACATATTAGGAGAAATTTACCATTACATCACTTCACTGCAGTGAATGGGTGCCATCAGAATGAGAGTCCAAACAGTTGATAAAAACACAATAATCCACAAATAATCCACAAAACTCCGGTAACAACTGGTGAAGCAAAAAGCTGCGTGTTTGTAAGAATCATTCCATCAAGGCATTTTAACTTTAAATGGTTGCTTCTGGTCAAAATATGAGTCCTCTAATAATAATATTGATTACTCCAGTGAAAAAGTCCATCCCCTGTTGTTCTCTCACATCAAAATCCACCCACATATTTGATTACAACTGTTTAGGACTGTTTTTTGTTTAAACAGTGCTTGATTTGTGCATTTTTATGCATTTTTGTTGGTGGGTGAACTCTTTCTTTAACTACAGTTAGAACCATAAACATACAAACAAAAACCATTTTCATAACTTGAAATCAGTGTATTATCATTGATATACTATTACATTTTTTTTTTTTTTTGGATTGTGATTAGATATATGTATTACAATATTATTTTCTTTTAATATTTATAATGAGAAATGAGAA
This sequence comes from Spinibarbus caldwelli, assembly GCA_039654775.1. Classification (NCBI taxonomy): domain Eukaryota; kingdom Metazoa; phylum Chordata; class Actinopteri; order Cypriniformes; family Cyprinidae; genus Spinibarbus; species Spinibarbus caldwelli. Next base: position 22,770,246 of record CM077253.1, on the reverse strand, counting down.
TGGAAATGAGAAATGTTGCCTTGATAACTAGTTTTTTTGTGTATTTTCTTTTATTTCAGTTATCTTTTTTTTTTTTTTTTTTCAAAGTAATGAAAATGTTTTTAGTTTTAGGTAACTATAATAACCTTGCTTGAAATAAAATAAATATGACCTGAAATAGAAAAAAAAAAATCTTAAGCAATCAATCTATCAATAAATAAATAAATAAATAAATAAATAACATTCAGAACTAAAACTAAAACTTAATTTAAATTGTAGGTTTTAAATTAATAAAATGACTAAAATTAAAACCACAAAATATGAAAATAAAACGTCATTTAAAATACTGACAAAACTATATTAGTATATATATATATATATATATATATATATATATATATATATAGTTGTATATATAACTATACTAAAATAACACTGCCTGGAACTGGAAATGAGAAGAGTGCTTGACACTAACTATTTTACAACAGAGAAACTGGACATCACCCAAATTACAGTCCATTGTTATTTTACGGGGAAAAAATAAATAAATAAATAAATAAATAACATAAAAGAACACACTGAAGATGGCAGCAAAAAGGACAGCATCTTCTTTTGATAAGTGTGCTGCACTGATTCTGATGAGTAGTTGGCCGGAATAATGATTGTTTTCTAGCTTTACTTTGCTGAAACTCTGCAAACACAATGCAGCAGCACACTAGCACTGATGCTGTCTTTAGTAGGGTGTCCTGTGCCTGAAGGGCAGCGCTTTGCAATGACCTGGTAATCTGCTGTAGCCTCTGTGTCCTTTGGGCTTTGATTCTTGGAGAGAAGCCAGAGCTGCGCCGTTGATGGTGCCTTCAGGCCCTCACTGATCCAGGTGAAGGTAAGACTTGATGACAGGAGATTTGAGAGTGGAACATTCCAATTGTTTAAGCCTGCTCGCTTTTTGTACTCATATATTTACCCAAAAGCTCTCTGGCTCTCTGAGTGGAATTTGAGTTTGCAAGAAACTAGCTGCCATTATTACATTTTAATTGCAACTAAATCACAAGGAATAACATTTTCCTAGCTCTTTTTGAGATGCTATGAGAAAACCCTGTAATTGTCAGTCTAGATTTCCTGATTCGATTAGACTTTGCTTTACAAGCTGCCAATTAGATATGATTCCAGTTCATTTGGGTATATTTCAGTTAGTATTAGAGTGCTGCAGAGATGGTGTATTTTCAGAGGCTAACCTGGAAGTTAGCATTACCTTTGTTCACTGTTGGCTTTTGGATTATTGCAGAAATGTAAGCTCTACAACCAACAAAAGTTTACGCCTTTTGCAAGATAAGTAAAAGCTTTCAAAATCACAATGAGGTATTATCGATGTACTTTATGCCGTAGAATACAACATGAAAATATCTTTGAGCTTGTATTAATCACCTTATTTCAGTCATTTAACCAAAACCCTGTTCAAAAAAATCCATTGACTTTGAAACAATGGAACAAGAAGTGCTAAAATTCTAACTCGTTTCTGGGTTTTGGCCCACAAAAGGGATACATCATCCCTGCAGCACTCTGTTCATTTCGCTTACATATAAAAGAACATTTCTCTCTGCTAATGCTCTAAATTATACAGAGCAGTGTTTCAGTGACTTGATTAAAATCAATAACTCATATTTTTTAACTTTTTTAACAAAGTCATTCACTTTAGGAAATGGTCTTCACTGGTAGCACTGTTTTTGTTTCACTAAAATGAACTGACTTGTGTGAGTCATTTGTTCAGGAATCAGGCTACACTAGCTGCTGTATGCTTTTGTTTCAATAATATAAACCACATTTGTTTGTAAATCATATTTCACTGGTCACATTGTAATTTCATTTGTGCAGAAAGCACACATGGACTCAGCAGAGAGTCATTTTTTGCTTTTATTTTGTGTACGCTGTGTTTTTATGGACACTTTTTACATTTCCTGGGTTCTCAGAAGCGGACGTCATCATTGTTGGGTAAACGGAAACTGTAAGAAATCATTTTTGTGTTCCCATTTGCCCCAATAGCAAAATAAAAAATAGCGTTTCTATGACTTTCCAAAGGAGGAAAAAAATATCAAGAGATTAATACCATTGGTCAGAAGGGACGGATGTCAAGATTGCTGGGATGTCAAAACCTCAGTCATTGTATTAGAAACTATCATGCAACAACATTAACTAGTTTTCTGTAATTTAATGCTAAGTTAGTAAAACACAAAGTATAGTGTTATAAATGTACATTACATTTGTAAAAAAAAAAAAATAATAAAATATATATATATATATATATATATATATATATATATATATATAAGAACTTTGTTAGATTTACAATGTTAATAACTATGAAAATGCGTCATCACACTCTGAGAATTTTTTTTTTTTTTTTACATTTGTAAAAAAAATTGAATATAAAAAAACTTTGATAGATTTACAATGTTAATAACTGTGAAAATGCGTCCTCACAGTCTGAGAAAAGGGATAATGGATCTCTAAAAAAGTTAATATTACAAAATACAAAAGAAATTGTACAGTATGACCCCTTTAAAATATAGGACAATGAATCTTGCTATGCCTTCGTCATTTCAAAGGGCCTTTCATGTGATCATACAATATTTTGTGGCACATGTCATTATGCAGGATGAGATGAGTTTGCATTTCCATAATCTCACATTTAGTCCAAATTTGCCATGCAATTCATATATTATAACTTGTAGATCTATAGCCTACTCTGAATCTTTGAGTTTCATGTTGCCACTCAGTATTTCACTCTACCTGACTATATAAAAACACATATAGTAAAGGGCCCCCATATATACAGACCCATATGGACCCTCTGATAATGAGGTTTGCCCCGTCTTCCTGTTGCCTATGTCAACCAAGTGTCTCCAAATCCCACACTGACACGTTTACGATCCCAGCTTGGCCTGGCAGTTTTACATGTGAAAGAATATTTAACTTTTCACTCACCCATTCACAGTCAGGGAGCAGTAAGAAGCTCTAAGCTTGCCTGAGATTAGCTTTCAGAGGATAATGCAGTGAATTGAACCCCACACATACCACCTCCTGGCCTCTCTCTTGTTCTCAGGGTAACCAAACATACTTGGATGGATAGGGACCCTTGACCATTCTTTTTAACCTTGCAGAGAAGCAAGGCGGTTTTCATATAGCTTCGGATTTGAGGACAAGACTAACTTAAACGTGGAGGGCCAAACAAAGGAAGTAAAACAGAAAAACACAACGGTTGCATCCTATATCAACCTACAAATTTCTGGCATCGGGTGGATGTTGCAAAAACATTATGAGATTTCCTTCACTAACTCACTTGTATGTGAGTAAAAGTAAATAAGTATACATATTATTGATATGGAATATTCACAGAATTTCAAAGATATTTATATTGATCAAATACTTTTGTGTGATTCTCTAAAGTAGCGCTATAGTTATCGTTAAAGTATTAATTTTGTTTCATTAGTCCCTGATTTACGTGAACTATGAGCCATACAATAATTTAAAAAGTTATAAATTGATTTAATTGTGTTATTTTCTTCCCCTGTATATTTTTAACAGTGTTCTTGTTGTTGCTTCTAAACAAACTCTCGACTAATAGATTATATAGAGGAGACTGGGGCTAGTTGTCACACATTTTACTCCACTTAATATTTCTCAGGGTGAGTATATTTATGAGAGTCAATTTCTGTAGAGATTAAAACCATAAAGAAGAAGAAGAAGAAAAAAAAGCATATATATTGAAACAGTTACACTGTTATTGCCTAGATAAAAATATATAGTTGATTGAATACATGATAACCAAGCAATGCCTTAATAGTGATTATGGTCACACAACATGGGTTAAGTTGTTATAATGGTACCTGACCTTAAACAGACTTTCCAAAACAACAACAACAACAACAACAACAAAAAAAAAACACACATATAAAAAAATCTAACCATTGTTTTGGCCAAAAATATTGTAATTAATAAACTTTATAAATTTATAATATACCATTTGTGACAACTTGCTCCGACCTGATATTTAGAAAACGCTTCAATGCTTTCACATAATAATTGTGTTAAATAAGGGCTATCTTTCTTTTAAATTCAGAGAAAAAATGATATTAAAATAAAATAAAAAAGAAACGTGGCTTAGTAACTGATCATTAAATTATCTGATGCACTTTAATTTTATTTTTTATTTATTTATTTATTTATTTATTTTTTTTTGCAAGCCACTTTTTAAAGCATTTTTCAAACTGAATTTTAACTAAAAAACATTAGCTGACAGTACCCACGTTTAATGTCTTAATATGTCATAAATATATCTTCAAATCAAAGCAAAGTATATAAAACCATTGATTATTTAAATGAGCAATATTTGCTGAGGGCAAGAAACATTTTTAATATAGAAGTCTATAACTAAATGATTGATAGACCAAATGTAAAATGTAGGCTTCGGAGAATAACAAGTGGCGCAGAAAGTCCTCAAAGCAACTGGAACAAATAAAAAACAAAGTCAAACCACAAACACAAAACAAACACACCATGACACAAACAAACTAAACAGCCTAACATGTAAAATAAAACACCTTGTGTTTTTTTGTTTTTTTCGGTATTCCGGGAAATTGCTATTTTTCTTTATTATTATTATTATTATTATTATTATTATTATTATTATTATTATTATTATCAACCTATTATTTCATGCAGATTTCTTTAAACTGCCATTTTTTATAAACTGTACGGCTGTACAGGTTTTTATTTACTAACACAATCTTAATAGTGTTTTACTTGTAATATATACTGATTTATTAAATATTATTTTTGTCAATTTCTTCGTAAAGTCATACGATTTGCTTCTAATATTTTACAGTAAAATTACAAGTATTTTTAAAATACAGTATCACATCGTATAAGGTAAGGCAGCTTGCATTTAATCAAACAGTTTTATTGTAGCATTTTTGCATGTTTTACTAACACGTTTCCAGTGTAGCCCGCGTAAAACTCGCTCGCGTTCAAGCGCACACTCCCCTCTCCAGTTTGCACACATGGTACGAGCCGACTGTGGATGGTGGAAGCCTCTTGTTATTCCTCGGCATTCCCTCCAGCCTCCAGCCTGCTGCACTGCTTTCCACTGCAAGCGCTCACGGACTCAGCACTACATACAGCACACGGACGCTATTCGCCCTCCAGCTCTCCGCAGTAAAACACACGGCTTGTGTTATTCATGCGCACTGCTCTCTCTCTTGCGCGCTCTCTCGTTCTCTCTCTATGCGGCGCCCTGGACATTTTTCCTCCTATTCATTTTCCATACGGGAGATCATGATGATGAGACACCGATATTAAGAGCATAACACCTTCCGGAAAAGCGATCGCAACCTGCAAGACGCTGGATAGACGCCTTCTTCTTCAGCAATGGTGAGATGCATGTTGACGAGAAAAGTGCGTGTTGTTGCAGAAACAGCTGGAGCGTTTGGTTTGATGCTTGATACTATTACGCACAGCCTCCTCTGTTATTTATTATGGAGCAGCTTGTAAACTTACAGCATGGAAGGGCAGTGCAAAGTAAAGAGGGCTTGGCTGCACTCTCTTACCATGCAAAACCATTAATTATTGCTTAAGGATAAATGATTCATATCTCTATATTATTTAAGACTGAGTCTAACCTTTTAAATATAAGTTTGTTCTCATCGACTGGGATATTTTGGGCATTTTCCAGCATTTGGACTCAACATCCATCCCATATTAAGGGGCCGAGGGTGTACCTGCTTACTGCTGCATGTTTCAGTCCTGTATCATTCACTTAGGGTGTAATCTGGATGGATGGCTGTAGTTTACAGATATAGAGAAGATAGTGTTTGGCTTTCTAGGGTAGGATTGTTGCCTGTGTTTTCTGGCTATGGGGTTCTGCGTTTCCAGATTGATCCTGTGTAGCAAATGGGCATTTATAGCTCCAGTTTTACTCCTACTCTCTAACACCCTCCTATTTGGGCTGTGAGGGTTCGGTGTGAGGGGAGTTCATGGTTATCGCTGTTGTATTTTAGGGGAAAAATGGCAAATATTGGTTAAATGTGTGTGTACCGACAGTACTAATGAAGCTGCACTTTAACAGTGGCACTTAAAATATGAACTGCAACCAGTGTTTGGTTTTTTTTTGGTCATTTTTACATTAATTCTCTTTAAGGAATGAGCAAGCATGAAGAGGGAGAGAATAAAATGCTTTGAGATGTTAAATCAGTTTTTTATTCAGTAGCGCACATGCACACAGCCTAGTATTTTCACCATAACAGAAGGGCTGTTGAAAAATTGATAGTAGATTGATAGAAGAGATGTTTCGTCTTGCACAGTGTACATAAAATATACACAAAATCTCTTGGGACACACTTAAATGTATGGCATTGCATTACAACAGAATATCAAACCAAATTATATATTTTTTTTATGAAGAAAGAAAGCACACTTTCAAGCCAAACATCTAACAAAAGCAAATGTTTGGGTTTTAAATGATAAAACAAATGATATCTTGAAGTATTTGGACACTTTACGGTTGTCAAATGTTAGTGGAACATGTTCATAGTGAATGTGATGAACTATGGTTACTCTGCTAGAACACCTGTGTGAACTTGAGGAGAGGTTAAATTGCCCAAGTATTTCAAAAATTGAAGTTAGTTCACAGATTATGTTGGTTTGATACTTTGGATCATTTTTAAGTGCACCTTAAGAGTTCAAGATTCTTTTTAGGGCCGCTGTACTTGGAAAAATACCTGATAAGTAACCAAATTTAATCATCTTCAGAGGCACATACAGTTAGATATTAATTAATGTGAAATTTTGCAAGTGTTTAAGCCTGAGGATAACAAGCTTCATGGGGTTAAATTCGAGAGACCCCAAGTTCTGTTTTGTGCTGTGAGGTGTTGTGCAGCGGTACTAATGAGTCTGAAGTTGGTGGGTCCCCATTGGTTTGACCTTTCGAGGACGGCCCTGTATTCTCCCGTTGTCATGGTCCAAGTTGATGAGGACCCTGGTCACCACACAAGCGATTTCTATGAAAAGAAAAGCCCAGGCAACTCTCCCTTTGTTCACTCTTACAAAGAGAATGAAGAAAAACATCAGGCTAATTTCTTCACTCTTTTATCTTATTCTAATCATTTTATTTTTTACATTATGCAGTGTTCCTTTACTTCTCAAGTAATCTTTATAAAAATTAACTTGAATGTGGACTTTTTGATGGTGTTTGTTAGGCTATATAAAATTACATAATTTAGATATTTTTACTTCTGCTGATGAACTCATCAAAATGCCCATTTTCTAATAGTCCAAGCTCTTTCCTGAGGGTTTGGTTTGGTTTCATAAACTACTGACTTGTTTGAAGCCATCTGAGGAACCACAATGAGATGAAACAATGATGGAAACAAACCAATGAATTGCTTGAGCTCCCCAGTGACTCTTCCAGTCGAGATGCGGAGTCTCTCATGTAATAAGCCTTCATAGCTGAGCTATTGTGAACGAGTGTAGACATCAATGGAAGGTGGACACACAGTGTGTGAAGTGTTGCTCATTGCACCTTCCTCTTATTAAGGAGCCCCAGAATTGCACCCCTGCCAAGTCTCTTTATTCCTGCAGTGCTACAAACATCTGATCACTGTCTTCACAAGACTCTTGTGCAGTCAGGCATTTTTCCTGCTCAACCACTGCTCAGAAACTTAATCTGATACACCCATAGTGAGAAAGAAACGTCGGACTGCTTTTTGGCCATTTGCCTACTTGAGACTGTTCCAATTCTTCAGTTTGTCTTAAACTCACCACCACACTTTTTAAAGGTTATGTGTAATTTTTTTATTGAATTCAGAGGCAACTAAATAAATAAACCATTTGCAGGTTTCTTCCCCCGTAAATGCTGTAAATACATCATGATCTCCATTATAAACATTGCTCTGTTTGTTTGAGCAACCAGCCTAACAAAGCAATATCAGCTAACCAGTTGTGTGAGTTTGGGGCGTGGCTATCAGTTTGCCCAACCAATGGCAGAAAAGGGGTGATTTTGCAAAAAACTGATTGAAAACCAACCAGATCTCAGGAGAAAACTGTTTTAAAAGTTGGCGATTTCATATGAAAAACGTACAATTTTAAGAAAAAACAAAATGTGGCATTATGGTCCATCCCTAAACCTAACCCTCAGTGCAGATTGTACAAAAACAGACTGTATAAATGAGATTTATATAATAAGTGTTTATGAATTCACCACCAATTCATCAAAATGTTTAATGTGTATGAATTGTCATAAGAGTGTGTTGTTGAAAACAAATCATTACTTTTGCAATTCTGTTGATGCAAGCAACATGAAGTTACACAGTCATTGACTTACTATATGGGTTAAAAATGTTGCATACACTGAAAAAAACTGGTGTATGATTTACTTTTAAACAATTTCACTTTTTAAGTATCAACCTAGACACATTTGCTTTCACATCATGACATTAGTTCTTTAGAAACAGAAAGCAGAGATCTCTCATCAGATTACTATAGTTAAGTACATTGCTGGGTAGTCGTGAAAATAAGGAATTTTTTTTTGTGGTGCATGGGGGAGGTTATGAACAAACGTATATCAGATCAATGAACTGCATTATAGTTGTGACCTACTGTGTGCTAAATCCATTTGAGATCAATGTGAAAGTTGTGTGACCCTCACTGACTGCTAATGCAATTAGGGTTTTATTGTGTGTCAGTTTATAGTGCTGTAAATACCACCACCCCAGTTATATACCAAGATTAAAAGCAATGGCTACACCTAAACCATAAACACCAATTTGTCCTAATGGCCACTTGTCAGTTTGCAAGCTAGTTTGTTGAAAAAATAAATGAGTCATTTGTCTTCTACTTGATTTTATTTTTTTATTTTATTTATTTATTTTTTTGGCAAGGTAAAAATTTGGAAGCTCTAAATTAAATGTTTCATATATGAATGGGATGCCATGTTATTTTGAAGGCTTGTTTTTGCTTGCAGACAGTGAGGACAAAACAATAGCAGTGCAAGACAGTTCAGCTCAAATGGTGCAGGAAATACATAATTCCTTAGAAATGTGAATAGTCGTGTATCAAATTGGGCATGTTTTAATGTAAATGTAGTATGGATGTTATTTAACAAACGCTAAATGTTTACACTTATGCAAGAAAAAAGACTATTTTGACAAAAAATGCTTTATTTGTGTAACGTTTAATCTACATTATAAGTATGGGTTTTCTTTCTTTTAATGCAAGTAGACTATTGGTTTCAGCCCATCGGTTTCAGTGATTTCAAAACTATTTTATCATAAGAAATATGAAATACTAGAAATGCAAGAAGTGTGAAATCCTTAGAAATGCAAGAGAAGCAAATCTTTAGAAATGCAAATAATAATTGGTGTCTTTTAATAAACATAACTTGTTGAAAGTCTAGTAGAAATGCAAATAATTTTGTGATTTTAAACTTCTACAGATAGTATGGATTTCAGTGAACAGAAGAGATTTTTTTCAACTTTAAGGAAAAAACACCCTTCAACAGATAAACATGCCTTTTTTTTAAAAAGTCCTTACCGTGGCTTTTTTCAAAATTGTGCTAATTGCCTGATGTAACACTTTTCCTGAAATCCTGCAAAGACAAACAACTAACAGCTTCCGTGACATCCGGTAATTAGCGCTCAGAAAGGTCTCACTCGCGACTTTACAGTACCTCAATCAAAACAATACATCATTGTTTCCCACCTCTATTTGTTTAAATGGCGTGTCGCCCTGACAGGAAGAGTAGATCTTACTGTAAATGAAGCTTATTGTCACAGTCACTTGTTTTGGGAGGAATCCACTCATTTTCGCACGCTCAAACGATCAGAGCTTTGCTTTGTCCCTTCTTAGACAGCGTATAAATCACTGTCACTCGGTACAGTTGGTGCATTAGCTGGGCTTTACGAACGCAGCCTTCCCGTTCACCTTCTCAACATGAATGCTATTAATGGCGATTATGAGTGCATAGGGTGCAGGGGGTGTATTTGCTTGCCCGGAGCATTATGTTTAGTCGAAGCTGCAGTCTGTCAAGCTGTGATTTATCATACGCAAGGCTAATGGCAGCCTGTCGAGATAGCAACGTTTTATTGGACTTGAAAGTTGGGAGAGAGGGGAAAAAAAAATGCGGTAGTGCTCTTCATTTCCAGACTCACTGAACGGTGACTGGTCAACTGAGCATTCGCAATTTGCTGAATGAGGGCTGCGAGTTGCTGAATGAGGGAATTTTCTCTTTCTCCTTTTCTTTAGTGAAACTTGGTTAATCTTAAGAAAATTCTCATTGAAGGAGACACATTCTTGGTATGGCTACGCAGCTGTCAGGGCTTTGCGGCATTACTTTTTAAATGTGAAGTGTAGCTGGGTGTTTTTATGAAATGTGACTAGCTTTTCTCTAGACAACTGTTTTTTCACACAGTTGGGGGAAAGAAAAGCTTTTTCTTCACTCCAGTGGGCTTGGACATTGTGTATTCTAAAAGTGGGATCAGGAACAACAGCTGCCACATTTACATTCAAATGACTTTCAAGAGATCCTACTTCGTAATCTGGGCACCTATTCCCATCCAATTTCACCAGGTATACTCCCCCCGATATGGGATGCTGACGGCCAAGCTATTTTATGCCAAAATGGAAATATGTATACTGCGGTTCCATATTTTGCATCTAGGCTATTTATGAAGGTTTTAATTTTTCCCAGAGAAAGAAGAGAGGTGGCGTTTTTTGTAAAGCCCTAGAAAGGAAAGTCTCAATTGTTTCTCCTGGACACCAGTGAGATTACATGGAGACTTTGGATAAGATTTTGGTTTCCCAGATGTTTCTGCTGAGAAAAAGAGCCCGGACCTCTCTCGAGATCTTCAGAAAATATCTCAACAGTGTCTCTAACTTTATTCAGGTGTGTCAGAATGCTACCTCCATTAATTTTAAAGAGGGATGCTGGCTGACAAGCTATTTTATGCCAAGAATAAAAGAAAATGTACTGTAATTCCAGGTTTTGCACAGAGGCATCAATTTATGAAGGTTTTATTTTTTGCTCAGAGAAATGAGGGAGGCAGTGTTTCTTGTAAACCCCTAGGAAATAAAAACTCAGTTTCTCCAGCAATGAGATTACATGGAGGCTTCTACTTAAGTTTTTAGCTTCTCAGATGTTTCTACTGAGATAAAGATCCAAGTAATCTCACGTTTCTTCTCGAGATCTTTAGAAGATATCTTGAAAGTGTCTCTAACTGTGTTTAAATTTGTCAAACTACCGCTCTCATTACTTTTAAACATTTTTACTTGTCCTATATATATCACTAGTTATTTGCCTAAATATTTGTCCTATATATATATGCTATTTTTGCATGCTTATTTCTCTTATTTTTACATTTAGATTACCTTTGCCGTCATAAGGCTCACTTAAAACGACGGTAACACTTTAGTTTAGGAACCAATTCTTACTATTAACTAGTTGTTTATTAACATGCACATTACTAGCATATTGGCTGCTTATCAGTAGTTATAAAGCACATATTCTGCATGATCATATTCTACATCCCTTAATCCTACCCAATGCTTAAACTTAACACCTACCTTACTAACTATTAATAAGCAGTAATTAGTTTATTGAAGCAAAAGTCGTAGTTAATAGTCATAAAAAGTCATAGTCATTAATTAATAGTGAGAAAATAAAGTGTGACCAAAGTTAATCTAAGCACTAATAATTAAATAACCCTGTTAAATTTAATCTTTAGTAAATCTCACAATAAATATCATTTTTTTTCATACAGTCCATTACAGTGTTATGCCTGAATTTAAAATGATTGATTTTATTTTTCAGTATTTTATTTTAAACATATTTAGACACAATAGTATAGAATCTTAATATTGGCCATAACATGGAGTTTATTATTAGCTTATTGGTTTAAACCAGAATTTTAATACTCCAAAGAAATTTGTTGATAAAAAGCTGTGTAGATGAAACATAACTGAAAACTCCAGTGAAATCTCAAGAGATTTGAAAGAGCGACCCCTGAGCAAAACAATTTTCCTCTGGGAATTTATTTGTTATCCATAGAAAAATCCCATAAATGCAGATCACCACGCCATCGTAAGTTCAAAGCTGAAGACGTTTTGAAAAATAGCAGTCGAAACATTGAAATAGTAAAACAAATGATGGGTTTGCTTTGGTTGACGTGAACAAAATGGCGCCTTTGAACGCTGGGCAATTAATCAATTACTGGCTATTTGCCATTAGCAGCAGTACTGTGCCAGAGTGAGGTCAGACTTGAGGTTTCTCCATTTATCCTTGTATACTGTGGCATTGTCTGTTTTGTTTGAGCAATGCTAATGCACCTCATGGCCTGTAAATGACCTTATTACTCATCTCAGGAAAGAAAAAGATTAACATGGATGTGTTTAATACCAACTGTTTTTCTTTGTTGGCCAATTGGTTGAATAGTTAGGTGATGAATGCTCTTCGCACCGTTGTATTTTGATAACAGTCAATACTCTGCTTTTCGACCCCAGGACCTTTTGTGTTGTAGCCCGAAACATCTGCCTCCCACAATCCTGTGAGGTCGCAGCCCCCTGCGTTGATTCACCTTAGTGGTGTTGTTTAGATGCAGAGAAAAACAAAGTAGATTTTACATGGGGATGCTGTTTGTAAATGTGAAAATGGCTAGAGTGTTGCTATAGAGCTTTCTGAGTGTTTCTATGAAATTATATAAAAATTCTATATCTGTCTACTGTCTTGATAATTTTATTTGTACTCAGGCAATAGCATAATCTTTTTTATTTATTTTTTATTATTATTATGTTTTATTTTATTTTCTAAGAACTTGTCAGATGTGTTTTAAAATTTATATATTTATTAATCAATCCATCCCCATCCGACGTAATACTCATATTTTTTTTTTGTCTGGATCTGTTAGCTTTTAGAAATAAATAATACATATATACAGTGGCTTGACAACTCTACGATTAACTTTTAAAGAAAAATCGGGGGATACAACAATACAACAAAGAATAAAATAAAGAAAAAGAAGACCTTGAAAGTAATGTACGTTTTATTATTATTTTTGTAATAAAACAATAGAAACACAAACACAGATGATATTTCCAAGACTAGGCAGATTTGTTATAGATTTTTAACTTTTTTTTTTTTTTCACTTTTCTTCTTTTTGGGCACTCTTATTTGTCACTGACCCTTGTGCCAAAGTTTAATTCTTAAGGTCTGGGGGTATTTCAGTCCCTGACCCTAAATATGAGCAATAGTATAAGTGATTCTTGCCTTAGCAGACACAGCTAATGAACATCTTTTTATGATATTGATTTATTTTCTCTTCCCTGAAAGGCCTGCCTGATGGTGCCTCTCAATAGTGGCTATTTTTTCCTTGTTCTTGGTGGAGGATCTCATCGGCCTTATCAGGCAGCCTCTGCTCTTGAAGTGGTCTTTGGAAGAGCGGGCTTCGTGTGAAAGCAGGGGGCCTTAATATGTGCACTTGAGCCACTTTCCAGAGAGGATGGAGGTTCATGTTACGTCTCTTGTGCTGAGAGAAACAGTGCGTACATTGTGTCCCACATTTCACGCTACACATGTAGCAATTTCTGTGATGATTCACATAAGTCACTGGAAGCTAATCGCAATCTTCTTGCACGAGACTCGGATTTCAGCTTTTGTCGCCGGAGCTTAATTTACTGTCACAAACTTGAATGCGCCTCATACGTTTCCACTCAGGTGTCTGGAAAAACACCTCCCAGAATGACAGTCATAGATCTAGCAAGGTGTTTTACGCAAGTGAGTGTTATGTGTGCTTGGCAATTATTAAAGCTTCTTTCAAGGACTAATAGAAGAATTTGAAACGATTATAAGATCACTGAAGCTTTACTGGCTTAAGACTCATATGTAAAAGCACATTTATGAATCTAGACTCTGTCAATGACAGTGGAAAGACATTTTTATTATTATATTCAGAGAACAGATGCTGAAGTAAGGTAGTACTGCAAAAAATTCTTAGTTTAAAAACCGATAGTCAGAGCTGCGGTGCAGCAGTTGAGCCGTAGTGCACATGTGGGTAATGTAGTTTTGAATTCAGCTACATCCCTGTCCTGATTTTTTTTTTTTTTTTTTTTTTAAATTGTAAACAAAATAAATAAATAAAAATTCACCTAGTGTAGCCGCAATCTTGTAGTTGGTGTACAGAGTTGCATGCAGTGAACATTAAGCAGGTGATATAAGAATTTGATTCTTGCTTGCAACATTTCTGAATTCTCAGTTGTTTCCTGGAAATAATGATATTCATGGTGCTGTGTGGAGTATTTTGGGCTAATTAATAGTTATAATGAAATCAAAAATGATCTTTTACCTTTTAATTTCTTCTGCACATTCATTTGTCTAATCACATCAACCTTATTCTTAATGTAAGAGCAGACAGTCATTTTTGACTTTTAGCGTCACTTGCTATACACATACTATTTTAATTTATCATCACAAACATAAACACAATGGCTTGTTGCTCAAATAGCTTTACCTCATACCGCACTTTATTCATCTTGTTATTTACTATAGGGAAGTCTTGCACATTCATAGGTAATAGCTTACTTACGTGTTGAAAAAGAATGTGGATACTATTATTCAGTAGAACAACCATTTAGCTCAACCAATGGCATTACATCAGGGTGGGGCTAAATTTGGATCTGACCAATGGCAAATGGGAGGAGTGTTTATTTTTATTTTTTTTTTTATTATTATTTAAATAACACATTACCTGTAAAGTTTACTTTTTTAAAACTGTAATATGATCCAAGAAAAGTAAGAATGGACCCAGACCAGAGCCAGACCAAAGTCATGTTTGCAGAAGTAGATATTTGTCTGCTGGTTAACATTAACCAAAAACATGGATATACATACACACACACACACACACACACACACATGCACATACACATACATACATAAATACATATATATATATATATATATATATGTATATGTATATGTATGTATATATGTATATGTATGTATGTGTGTGTGTGTATGTACAGTATATATGCATATGTATAGATAGATAAATAGATAGATGGATAGAGAGATTTTTTTTTTTAATAACATGCAAAGATAAATTGTTCAGGGGCCTAGGTTCACAAAAATAATATTTTTTTTTCTTGACTGCTATTTTCTTCTTATTTTCTAATTTAATTTTAAAAGTATGCATTAAATAAAGTCTTAATGCATAATGTTGTTCTTTTAGAATAATAAATCCCCAAAGGTAAGATGTTTAATTGATTAATTAGGTTGTTTCAAATATTAAGGGTAACACTTTAGTATAGTTACCAATTCTCGCTATTAACTAGTTGCTTATTAGCTTGCCTATTATTAACATAGTAGTAGCATTATAAACTGTATTGGCACATATTGTGCATACCTATATTCTACATCCCTAATCCTACCCAATACCTAAACTTAACAACTACCTTACTAACTATTAATAAGCAGCAAATTAGGAGTTTATTAAGGCAAAAGTCATAGTTAAAGGTTTGAAAATAGCGACAATTGGACCTTAAAATAAAATGTTACCATATTGAGCATTACAGCATAACACTACCTGCATATGGATGTGCACGGGTATTTTAAATCAATCACAGTGATCGATAAAGTAATGATTGGTAATTGATAATGCATGACTTAATAATTCCTGAAACCGAGAATATATATACTTCAGTTTAATTTTTAAATATTTTCGGCAGCATTCAGCAGATATGAGCACATATAAAAATAGATTTGATTTTGGTTTCACGCTGACTTTAAACATTGCCGTAAGTAAAGCTATGTTTTCGGCTGCTTCATTGATTGAAGTTGAGGTTGCATCATAAAACAAAGAAGTGACACATTTTGTGTTTGTTATCGAGAGTGATTCAGTCGTTTTGCCGGGCAGCACTAAACTCCAGTGGCCGTGCTGCAACCTCAGCTCTAGAGAGCGGAGAAAATAAAGGTAGTGACTAAGCTGGGGCCGCTGACGAAATGTGCTCTGTCCTGTGGCATATCTGCCTCCTCTGTCGAGAAAGACTCCAGGGATGAGTGTGTATGCGAGCGAGAGTGAAACAGAGGAAGAGAGAGAGCGCGAAACAAATATGAGGCAGAAACGAGAGAGCGGCCCACTACGCAAAGCTGTGGGAATGGAGAACAAAGTGACGTGCAAATAATAAGATATACTTACGGTGTTTGAGGGTTACATTATCCAGGCACTTCTTCTGACAGCGTCACATATTTCCCTGCTATCAGACTAACAAAGTGGCACCCACATTTTCTGCATGTATGGGTTCCTCTCTTCAGATTAGACTCCCCAGTGGCGTTTCATCATGTGGCACATAATCTTATGCAAGATGGTGAAATGGCAGTTAATTTGCAGGTAATTAGACCCCAGTGATTTGTCATTGAAAGGACACCAGAAGTGAGGACTGTGTTTGAATGTCACGCAGGCTGCGGCACTCATTACGTTAGGAATGTTTTCGTTGGAATAACCAGCTGCGTAATGTTCCAAGCCGTTAATCACTGAAAGTCATATAATATTACGTTAGATAAAGTACATTAGGTTTAGAGTCGTTTCTGGCCGATTGGACGGCACTTACTCATTGAGAGTTAGGCATTGTAAGTGTCGAGAGGAAATTGCAGAAAAATGGCCTAAATCGTAATGCCCTGTAGCAGTTCACTATTGTTACCTTCGTTATGGTTAATGTGCAGTTTTTTCGATGCTGAAATACTTTAATCTTTCCCAGCCTAATATGTAGAAACAACTGTAAATAGGCCATTACACACTTTACCTGTTCCAGTTTACCTTTATAATCCTCTCCATGAGATAAATAAATAAAACTAATAAATGTAAATGTTTTTTTAAAATATTGCTTATTTTCATTTAAAATTTATCAGTTTCATTTTTAGTAAAAAATTGTTGTAGAATACATTTTTGCCTGAATGTAAAACCATCTTTCTGTAATCTTAACTGTATTAAATGACAATTTTTTAAATTAATTAATTTTTTTAGAATCACATTTTTTACACTGTCCAACTGTGAAAATGTGAAATTGTGAATGAAACAATATGTTTATGAACCCTTTAAACTGAGCCCAAAGTATTGTACTGCCATAATATGATGGTATTGTTTTTATTAATTTAATTGTAAATATGGCTAGGTGGCTATGGCTAAATATGGCTTTTTTTATTGAATGGATACCAAATACCAAATGGATACCAATTCACCCTGTAAGCTCTGTTCAAGGAATGGTGAAAATAGAGTAGAAATTGGTGACTAAATTGATTATGAATATGTTCTACTTTTGTAGAAAACTTACATTGCCATAGTTGCATCAGACTTTTTGATCGATCCTTTTGGAAAGTTACTACTTATGAGTTCATAAACTGTAATTATGACAAAATGTGTGTTCATGTGATTTTAATTGGAATAAAATGGATTTGCTGAAAAATTTCATTTCTTTTCACTTCCCGACAAAGATGGGAAGTTTTTTTTTTTTTTTTTTTTTTTTTTTTAAGGTGTAATGTAATGAAATAAAGAAAGCATTCACATTAGGTGTGTGATTGATGCTTTGTCTGTATATTATTTTATCATTCCTGTGCACAGGGAATGATGGGAAATGTAGTTTGGTTGCAACAGTGTTATTTTAGTATCATTGCTATAAAATAGGTATTCTTAAAACTTTGAATTAGAATTTTCATTTACATTGTGTTTGCATTTTAATTTTTATTTTTGTGGTTTTGTCATTTAAAAAAAAAGATGTCTTTTAAAATATGTCTCTTGGCTACAATGTATTTATTAAGTTTTAGTTTATTTTTGGTTATTTTAAGTACTTCAACTAAACAAAAATGTTGAAATAAAATGTTTGTTTAACTTGTTTTTATTTATTTATTTATTTATTTTATTTTTAGTTAATGTTTATTTCATTTAAAATCATGATTTTTCTTATGGTTTTAGTTTTAGTTAACGTTAATAACCCTGGGTTGCACAAGTCTATCTCCTCACTAACCACCTAAATGAGTGATATTTTCTGCTGAGGTTTATCATTAATCTTCACCAAAATTACACAAAACTAAATTTTGCAGTGACATTCAAAGTTTCAATTTATTGTGTTCAATAGCAAGAAAGTTTCCCACAGGTAATTATGAAGTTATGGTGGCATTCATGTGCACTCAGCTCTTAAATGTGATCTTTCCAACATAACATAAGCACAGCAACAGTTCAGCAAGAAAGTAAAAGCATCAGTTTCTTCTATACTATTAATATATGTCATATGATTATTTTAGAAATACATTTTGGAGCTCTGTTCCAATCTGAAGATGTGCCCTTGTGCTTTATTTTAGTCTGCAAAACTCATCCATTGATTGTTTTGCCTTCAGTGATTTCAGACATCTTGTTCGGTACACAACCACAGAGAAAAGAAAAGAAAGACAAAGAATGAACAAATCGAACACATCATATACAGTACATGTATCAAAGTCAGAGGGTCTTTAGGCGAAATCAGCTCTGATTCTTAAATGAAAGGCATGCTAAGCCATCTAATACAACAGCAATTACGGTCACACAATTAAAAGGCTTACTAAGGAATTTGGCCCCTGTGCATGCGGGTCCGCTCTCATAAAGAGGGTGCGTTCAAGCAGAAACGCCGTGCAGACACTGCAGATAATTATGGGTGGCTATTTGAGAAAATTGAATCAGCTTATAAGTGAGAAATGAAACTGAACAATGGAAATGACCAGCCACAGCGACAGTAAAGGAGAAGATACCCCCTTATTTGACCTGATACAGCCTCTTGTTTGGACTGAATTATCAAATAGTGGAATGAAACTGAAACTGATGCAGTGAGCCTTTATCTTGAGCAAATCAAATTTCTGTGTAAATTGTTTATGCATTCATACAGTCCTTTTTGTCCTGTTATGTTTGTTCCAAAAATAGGCTAACTACGCTAAAAATAGTGGTGTTTTAACAATGGTGAAATCACAGTATCTACAGTATCTATACTTGTTATACATGTAGGTTCACTTTTCCTGCTAGAAACAAATAGAGAAAATATATAGAATGACCTCTCGTTTGATTGGAAGTGGCTTTACTGGTCATGGTCATTTGTTTGTTTAGTTGTAATCATGTGTCAATCGTAACGCATGGTGAGAGCATATCAGCACTTTGTTAAGGCCACTTCACTAAGTCTTGAGCCAGTCAGACAGAAATATTGATCTGCTCTAATTTGCTTTTAAACCTCCCACGCTCCATCCTTACTCCTCTCTCTCTCTCTTTCACAGAGTATATTTGAAATGGCCAACTACCATGGTGCTGTATTTTTGCTGCATGCAATATACAGGTGCATCTCAATAAATCAGAATGTTGTGGAAAAGTTCATTTATTTCAGTAATTCAACTCAAATTGTTAAACTCGTGTATTAAATGAATTCAATGCACACAGACTGAAGTAGTTTAAGTCTTTGGTTCTTTTAATTGTGATGATTTTGGCTCACATTTAACAAAAACCCACCAATTCACTATCTCAACAAATTAGAATACTTCATAAGAGCAATAAAAATACATTTTTAGTGAATTGTTGCCCTTCTGGAAAGTATGTTCATTTACTGTATATGTACTCAATACTTGGTAGGAGCTCCTTTTACTTTAATTACTGACTCAATTCGGCGTGGCATGGAGGTGATCAGTTTGTGGCACTGCTGAGGTGGTATGGAAGCCCAGGTTTCTTTGACAGTGGCCTTCAGCTCATCTGCATTTTTTGGTCTCTTGTTTCTCATTTTCCTCTTGACAATACCCCATAGATTCTCTATGGGGTTCAGGTCTGGTGAGTTTGCTGGCCAGTCAAGCACATCAACACCATGGTCATTTAACCAACTTTTGGTGCTTTTGGCAGTGTGGGCAGGTGCCAAGTCCTGCTGGAAAATGAAATCAGCATCTTTAAAAAGCTGGTCAGCAGAAGGAAGCATGAAGTGCTCCAAAATTTCTTGATAAACGGGTGCAGTGACTTTGGTTTTCAAAAAACACAATGGACCAACACCAGCAGATGACATTGCACCCCAAATCATCACAGACTGTGGAAACTTAACACTGGACTTCAAGCAACTTGCGCTATGAGCTTCTCCACCCTTCCTCCAGACTCTAGGACCTTGGTTTCCAAATGAAATACAAAACTTGCTCTCATCTGAAAAGAGGACTTTGGACCACTGGGCAACAGTCCAGTTCTTCTCCTTAGCCCAGGTAAGATGCCTCTGACGTTGTCTGTGGTTCAGGAGTGGCTTAACAAGAGGAATACGACAACTGTAGCCAAATTCCTTGACACGTCTGTGTGTGGTGGCTCTTGATGCCTTGACCCCAGCCTCAGTCCATTCCTTGTGAAGTTCACCCAAATTCTTGAATCGATTTTGCTTGACAATCCTCATAAGGCTGCGGTTCTCTTGGTTGGTTGTGCATCTTTTTCTTCCACACTTTTTCCTTCCACTCAACTTTCTGTTAACATGCTTGGATACAGCACTCTGTGAACAGCCAGCTTCTTTGGCAATGAATGTTTGTGGCTTACCCTCCTTGTGAAGGGTGTCAATGATTGTCTTCTGGACAACTGTCAGATCAGCAGTCTTCCCCATGATTGTGTAGCCTAGTGAACCAAACTGAGAGACCATTTTGAAGGCTCAGGAAACCTTTACAGGTGTTTTGAGTTGATTAGCTGATTGACATGTCACCATATTCTAATTTGTTGTGAATTGGTGGGTTTTTGTTAAATGTGAGCCAAAATCATCACAATTAAATTAAGTAGACTTAAACTACTTCAGTCTGTGTGCATTGAAGTTATTTAATACACAAGTTTCACAATTTGAGTTGAATTACTGAAATAAATGAACTTTTCCACGACATTCTAATTTATTGAGATGCACCTGTACACACATCTACGGTATGCAGATTTTCTGTATGCATGAATGTGTTTGACATGGTAGCTCACATGAAATGTTTAATGGTAAAATGGTATATTGCATGCTGTTTTTATGAGTACACATTAACTTGCTTGACATGATTTGTCATAATGCAAGATTATTTAAGCTCCAAAAAGTAAATGTGTTAAAAAAATAAATTACTGATCAGTCACATACATTTTCCTTATACATATATACATGTTTATATAAGAGAATTGTTGTTGTTATTGTTAATAATTTTTAATGTTTTTTTTGTTTTGTTTTTGTTTGTTGTTTTGTTATTTTTTGTGGTATTTTTTGTCTTTTGTTATTTGTTTTTTTGTTTCTTGTTTTGTGATTTGATGTGGTGATTTTTTTTGTTTTTGTTTCTTGTTTTGTTGTTGTGGTGCTTTTTTGTTTTGTTTTTTTTTCAGGTTTTTTTTTTCTTTTTTTCTTGTTTTCTTTTTTTCTGTTTTTTGTGGTTTTGTTTCTTGTTTTGTTTTGTGTTGTTGTTTCCTGTTTTGTTATTTGTTGTGATAATTTTGTTTTGTTTTTGTTTCTTCTTTTGTTGTTGTGGTGTTTTTTGTTTTGTTTTTTTTTCAGTTTTTTTGTTTGTTTTGTGGTTTTGTTTCCTGTTTTTTTATTTGTTGTGGTGTTTTTGTTATTTGTTGTTTGTTTTTATTTTCTTTCTGTTTTTTATTTATTTATTTATTTATTTATTTATTTATTTATTTTATTTTTTAGATATTTTGTTCAATCTCAGTCAAAGTTCAAGGACATGCTATTTGTCAGCTTCTCATGAGTGACCTGTGTGGTAGGATATATAAACGGAGCATGATATGGTGGACCGCATTGACAGCATTGTAGCATTGTTATATACATTGTAGCATTGTTATATACAGTCCTGCACCGCTTGTGCTAAACTTTAAAACGTAGTGTTTTGAAAACTGCCTAACTGCAAGTAAGATCAAAAGTAATAGGGATGCTTGCCTTAGCAAACTGCAGTAATAAGAAAACACGCATGTTTCTCTTTTTGCTGAACCAGGCGTGAAGATCGATTTTAGCAATAAAGCGGTCTCTGACATGTTCAGTGAAGAAACTTTATTAAACAGGAAAGTAGAGGGAATTGGTAAATTGGCCTAGCATGGTTAGCCAGAGGCAGAGTCTCTCTCATCACTTTGTTTCCTGAGCGAACTGGCTTCGGTTCAAGGCCTAGTGCGTGCTCGGCTAGAAAGGTTTTCAAGGGGCAGGGCCCTGCGCTGAGAGGGACTTGTCAATATATTTTGCGAATGTTAGGCAGCAAAGTGGAATGATAGCTCTCATGGGGACTGCCCTTAAGCTGTTTTTCTATAAATATTAATCAGCCCCACAAGCCTGCCTGGAAGGTGGCTCAGCGCTTTTGGCTTGTGTCATTGACTGTACTTCAGCATGACAAGAGAGATGAGGCAGCGATGAGATGACATTTTGTGACACCTCTAATTTCTGTTTTAATTTCAGAATTCACACTGAGAATATCACCTCAAAATGAAAAGGAAAAAAAAAAAAAAAAACCCTGTATTCTCCTTAGCATTCTCTTTATTGTAGTTAACTGAAACTAAAGCCATGCCAAAAAAAAAAAAAAAACTTAAAATGTCTAAAAACAGCAAAATTGCTAAAACTTAAACTAAAATTAAGATAGAAAATAAAATCAAATTTAAAATAATAAAAACTGTAATTGCATCTGAATGATACTAAAATACTTCTAATTTTCATTCATGCTCATTTTCATCATGTTTTTGTTTAAGAAACAAAGTTTGAATGTTTCAATATTTATAGATTTCAAAAATCTAATAAAAATATAATCTTAAAAATATTACTTAATAAATTGCTTTTATGAGTTTTATGTATATTTTTTCCAATATATCAAGACACTAGAGTGCATAAAAAGGTACTTTGTAGCATAAGTGACCCTCCTGGCTATACAAGTCATTTTATTTACTGTAGGTTAAAAGTTCAGTCCACAATTGCAGCAGTGCACTTCTCTGCTTGACCCCACCCATATGTGAACTATTGAAAAGCTTTGCTATTAATCTACGTCGAAACGAAATCCCAGGGGGCAGTGGTGCAGTTCAGCATGTCTGGGTTGTAACATCTGCAGATGATCTTTAATTCGCAGCTGCTTTGTAAACATGCAGATTCAACTAATTACTGTTAGTTCAGTAAAGGGCTGTTTCCAAACTACCTTAGCGTTTATGTTTTGTTAACAAGCGCCTAACGCTTAAGGGTGCTCATTTCCCGTATTTTTTTATTTTTTTATTTTTTATTTTTTTTTAGTGCTTCATGCTTTAGTGGGAAAATGCAAAGACAT
Source organism: Spinibarbus caldwelli (assembly GCA_039654775.1). Taxonomy (NCBI): domain Eukaryota; kingdom Metazoa; phylum Chordata; class Actinopteri; order Cypriniformes; family Cyprinidae; genus Spinibarbus; species Spinibarbus caldwelli. The sequence continues at coordinate 22,746,953 of CM077253.1, read as the reverse complement.
ATACAGATATGGCCATACTATATGATTTCAGAACATGTTTTTAACCTTTATTTCAGGCGAAAGTATGAGATTTATTTAATCTCTCTTTTTTTTTTCTTTTTTTTTTTGAGATTATCATTGATGTACCAATTATGTTCAAAACGTGTTACAATGTATCTATTTTTTGTTTGTTTGTTTGTTTGTTTGTTTGCATTTAAACTTGTTAGATTACTTAATCCTTACTTAATCCTAACTAAATTAATCCTTTGCAACTTTATTAGGCTTACATCTCTTTTCAGAAATATTGGTGTTAGTTTTTCAGGTGGGAAAAAATGGCTAACAAGCAGCGATGGGGAAAGTTAGCGAAGCATCTAAAATCTCTTTTAAAAGTGGTGTTCTTCGTGCCCATGCACAGATGAATAGAGATATGTAATTATGTTTCAGTGGCACAGTAAGGCCTATAAAAAGCTTAGCCATACATAATGCATTGTTGGCTGTCAGAAGAGTTTATCCTTTCACTTTTTCCCCATACGAAGAGGCTGACACCAGTGAGGAAGAATGACCTTTAAAAGAGAAGCACTCTACGTTTGGAGCTTTCATTTTTTTCCTGTGCCGTGTAATGCTACGTTGTCTGCATTTTTAGAAGAATCATCGGCTTGACCCAAAAAAGAAAACAAAAAATCTTATCTTAAAGGGATAGCTCATGCAAAAAAAAAGAGAAAAGAAAATTCAGTCATCATTTCATGACCGTCTTGTCATTCCAAAGCTGAACGGCTTTGCTTTTTGTGAATTGCAACAGAGAAATTATAAGGAGTGTGCTGTTTTTTTTTTTTTTTTTTTTTTTTGTTACAATAAACAATACAATGATCAAACTTAAAAATAAATACAGAAATAAAAATTTATAAATAAAAATAATAAATAATAAATGAATATAAACAAAAAAGTGCTTGGGAATTATAACAGAAGTAGTCGGATTAGTTGAATATGTTGAATGAATCATTCATGTTTTGTGTTACCTGGTCTCATGACGAAAACGTACCTTCTGGGAACTTTTTCGCAAGACACGAAATGCATACCAATAAGTACATATCACTGCTGTTTCCAACAGAAATGAAGACTAGAGGCGATACAACAGCGAGCACTTGTAATCGTTTTCGTACACAGTTATGGTTACAGCTCCATATGTTTTGCTTTCCGGATGTAACAAGCTTGCTTGGTAGTTCATCAGCACGGAATTAGACTTAGGATGCAGAATCCTTGAGTACGAATCCTGTGAAGAACATGACTCACAATGAAAGTGCTGAAAGATGAGAGATCGAAAAACAAGCTAAAACGGCATGCTTGCTATCGAGTAGGTTTAGGTGTAGTGCAGATGGTACGTTATATTTCCAGGGAAAAAAAAGAACACATTTTTAGTGCCACTCAGTGGACATTTCACTTCGAATATGTCACAAAACGTACATGGCGGTACGTATTTCGTGTCATGCGAAAAAGTTCCCAGAGGTGCGTTTTCGTCATGAGACCAGGTTGGTTTTTAAATCAAATGATTCATTGAAATTCAGCTGACTCAAAAGAACCTTTCGCTTATGATGACTTTTGGTCTGTTTCTAACATAAATATATATGTAATGTAGTTTGAAAAGACTTAGGAAAAAAAAAAAAAATATATATATATATATATATAATATATATTTACATATGTATGTACCACCTTTGTGGTTCTTTTGCATTCATTGTAATTTTCATGGAAAAGTGCAACCAGCACATTCTCCAAAATTTCTCTTTGTGTGTTCAACGGAAGAAAGTAAGTCATATGAGTTTGGAATGACATTAAAGTGAGGAAATGATTCATGCATTTTCACTGTGAAATATTCCTAAGGCTGTTGAAGAAGAATAACCTCTACTGGCTTGTGTGTTTTGTTGTTGTTGTTTTTTCTTTGTACCCTTGTTTCTTGTTCTGTCGTAGGATCGGTCTTGTAAGTCAACCGTACAAGCTACAAGGCCTCTTCTTGTGTTTCGGTGTTTTGTGTTCATACAGCAGAGCCACTGTTGAAAGAGTCATTTTGCTGCCATGCTGGATCAGCAATGCAAAAACATTAGCAGGCATTTTCCATCAAATAACCCCGCTATGCTGAACGATCTGTCGTTATTACTTCAGGCAGCTTCAGCCCTGCTTCGCATGAGCTGCTTGCTGTTTACAGCTATCAAGTGTTGCATCTGATCTTCATTATATATCTTGAATTTACATTTCTAAACACCACAATGTGTAGAGATGCATTCTTCTGCTGCATTACTGAGTCATTCTCGCGTATTATAAAGGTTTTAGAGACTGGAGTGGAACCGATTAGCCCATCACGGCTTGAGCTGCTATATTGCTGTGTTCTATTCTGAGTTCTTTGTTTTAATGTCTCCCCACCAGCTGTGGAGAGAAGATAACTTCTGTGTGGAAAGGTGTAAAATCGTACCTCTTCCATATAAAGCCATATACTTAAGATTCAAGAGGAAGGTGTTAATTAGTTGACAAATCTTTAAAGCTGATGAGATTTTTTTCTGTCTTTTTTTTAGACTTCAGATTACATCTTGAGTTCAAAGGAGTGTTGGCACAAAGGAATAGGGCGGTACATATACATATTGTACCAAGTTAATCTTTTGTATTATACTAAATAAAGTACAGAGTTATTATTATTCATGTTATATTCAGTGTGTACTGTTGGTTACATTGTTTACTAGCTCTTTATTATTGTTCTTAACATTTTTAAAATTGTTTAAAATACTCAACAAATGTTCAGTTTTTAATATTGATTATTTACTTAATATTGATTACTTGATTATTTCTAATTTCATCAATATAATGTAAAAAAAAAAACATTTTATTGCAGCATGTGTTATTTACTATCTACTGTAAACAGTACTAGTAAATGAATACCATTTATTTTATTTTTAAATATTATTATATGATTATTAAATTACCTTATTAAATAGTGTAGTATCATTATGATATTTCTTCATTGTGCTATCATTGATCCTTTATTTATGAAATAGTATAACAGGATTAGAGTATCAAGAAGTTTTTAAGTATTTTTAAATATTTTACTTCTAATTTAATAGCTAAAGATTATTTAAAAAAAAAACTAAAATTGCAAAAAAAAAAAAAAAACAAAAAAAAAAACACATTCAACTGCAGCATTTATTATTAACTAGATAGTATCTTCTTTAAATTAAATACTTCTGTTTTTAGTGGTAAATTTATTAATACTATTTACTTAAAGGGATAGTTCAACCAAACATGAAAATTGTCATCATTTACTCATGTTGTTCCAACCAAACCTAACATAAAAGAAGATATTTTGAAGAATGGCGTTAATCAAACATTTGATGGTCCCCATTGACTTCCGTAGTATTTCTTTCCCTACTATGGAAGTCAATGGGTACCAACAACTCAAGTCAAGTCACCTTTATTTATATAGCACTTTTAACAATACAGATTGTGTCAAAGCACTTAACAGTATCAAATTGGAGGATAGAGTGTCAATAATGTATAATAATACAATTAAACACTCAATTTTCAGTTAAAGTCATTTCATTGTCATTGTCTAGCTCAGTTTAGTTTAAATAGTATCTATGAATCAAATTGACGATAGTTGCTAGAAATTAAGTGTCCCCAACTGAGCAAGCCAGAGGTGACAGTGGCAAGGAACCAAAACTCCCTCAGTGACAGAATGGAGAAAAAAATAATAATAAAAATAAAAACCTTGGGAGAAACCAGGCTCAGTCAGGGGGCCAGTTCTCCTCTAGCCAGAATATTATTGTTTATTTATTTTTTACTTATTGTTTTAATTAAATTTTAAGTGTATAAATGTAGTATTTCTATTTTTATATTGTTGCAATTTCTAATAATAATAGTATTATGTAGTTAGGTATTTTAATATATTTTTAGTTATTTTGTTTTATTTTTAGTTTTATTGTATTTAAGTCAAGGTCTTCACTGGGGATATGTCCCCGGGGCTCGTCCAGGTGTCCGGCCTCCGCCGACGATCAGGGTCGCAGACATCATCTCCTGGCGCCGATCCACCATCTGACCCGGACAAGGACTAAGAAACAGAATAAGAAAGAAACAGACAAATATTAGTGTAGATGCCATTCTTCTTACGATGTGATGAGTACATTGTGTGTTATGAGGAGTGTTCCCGGTTCCGGTTGATCTAATTAATACAGCCTAACAATCCTTTAACGGATTTGAATTATAGAAGTGTATTAGTGTGTTATGTGTAAGCCAGGTTAAAGAAATGTGTCTTTAATCTAGATTTAAACTGACAGAGTGTGTCTGCCTTCCGAACCGTGTTGGGTAGATTGTTCCAGAGTTTGGGCGCTAAATAGGAAAAGGATCTGCCGCCCGCAGTCGATTTTGATATTCTAGGTATTATCAAATGGCCAGAGTTTTGAGAACGCAGCAGACGTGGAGGACTATAATGTGATAAGAGCTCGCTCAAGTACTGAGGAGCTAAGCCATTTAGGGCTTTATAAGTAATTAACAATTTTTTAAAATCTATCTGATGTTTAATAGGTAGCCAGTGCAGTGTTGACAGCACCGGCTAATATGGTCATACTTCCTGGTTCTAGTAAGGATTCTAGCTGCTGCATTTTGGACCAACTGTAGTTTGTTGATCAAGCGTGCAGAACAACCACCCAGTAAAGCATTACAATAGTCTAACCTTGAGGTCATAAACGCATGAATTAGCATTTCTGCATTTGACGTTGAGAGCATAGGTTGCAATTTAGATATGTTTTTGAGATGAGAAAACACAGTTTTACAGATACTAGAAACATGGCTTTCAAATGAAAGATTGCTATCAAACAGCACACCTAGGTTCCTAACTGATGAAGAAGAATTGACAGAGCAGCCGTCACGTGTTAGATAGTGTTCTAGGTTATTACATGTGGGGTTTTTAGGTCCGATAATTAACACCTCTGTTTTTTCAGAATTTAGCAGTAAGAAGTTACTTGTCATCCAGTTTTTTTTTTTATATTGACTATGCATTCCGTTAGTTTCTCAATTTGGTGTGTTTCACCGGGCCGTGAAGAAATATAGAGCTGAGTATCATCAGCATAACAGTGAAAGCTAACACCATGTCTCCTGATAATATCTCCCAAGGGTAACATGTAAAGCGTGAAAAGTAACAGCCCTAGTACGGAGCCTTGAGGTACTCCATACTGCACTTGTGATCGATATGATACCTCTTCATTTACTGCTACGAACTGATGGCGGTCAGATAAGTATGATTTGAACCATGCTAAGGCACTTCCACTAATGCCAACAAAATTTTCTAGTCTATTCAATGAATGTTGTGGTCGATAGTGTCGAATGCACCGCTAAGATCCAGTAGAACTAATAAAGAGATACAACCATGATCAGATGATAGAAGCAGGTCATTTGTAACTCTAATGAGAGCAGTCTCAGTACAATGATACGGTCTAAATCCTGACTGGAATTCCTCACAGATACCATTTTTCTCTAAGAAGAAATATAATTGTGACGATATTACCTTTTCTAGTATCTTCGACAGAAAAGGGAGATTTGAGATCGGTCTGTAATTAACTAGATCTTTGAGGTCAAGTTGTGGTTTTTTAATGAGAGGCTTAATAACAGCCAATTTGAAGGTTTTGGGGACATATCCTAATGACAATAATGAATTAGTAATAGCCAAAAGAGGATCTATGACTTCTGGAAGCAGCTCTTTTAGTAGTTTAGATGGAATAGGGTCTAACATACATGTTGTTGGTTTAGATGATTTAACAAGTTTATACAATTCTTCTTCTCCTATAATAGAGAATGAGTGGAATTGTTCCTCAGGGGATCTATAGTGCACTATCTCATGCGATACTGTAGCTGACGGCTGCATGGTTACAATTTTACCTCTGACAGTATCGATCTTGGAAGTAAAGTAGTTCATAAAGTCATTACAGCTGTGCTCTTGGGAAATGCCAGCACCTGTTGATGCTTTATTTTTCGTTAATTTAGTGACTGTATTGAATAAATACCGGGGGTTATGTTTGTTTTCTTCTAGAAGAGACGAAAAGTAATCAGATCTAGCCGTTTTTAATGCTTCTCTGTAGGATAGGGTACTTTCCCGCCAAGCTATATGCAATACCTCTAGTTTTTTTTTCCTCCAGCTGCTCTCCATTTTCCGGGCTGCTCTCTTTAGGGTGCGAGTGTGCTCATTATACCACGGAGTCAGACTGTTTTCTTTGATCTTCCTTAAGCGTAAAGGAGCAACTGTATCTAAAGTGCTAGAAAAGAGAGAGTCCATAGTTTCTGTTACATCATCAAGTTTTTCTGCGCTGTTGGATATGCTGAGGAATTGAGATAAATCAGGAAGATTACTTACAAAGCAGTCTTTTGTGGTAGAAGTGATGGTTCTACCATACTTGTAACAAGGAGTAGAATTTACAGTTTTAGCTATATGGAGTTTACACAAGACTAGATAATGATCTGAGATATCATCGCTTTGCTGCAGAATTTCAACACCACTAACATCAATTCCATGTGACAGTATTAAATCTAGAGTATGATTTCGACAATGAGTAGGTCCTGAAACATGTTGTCTAACCCCAATAGAGTTCAGAATGTCTATGAATGCTGATCCTAATGCATCTTCTTCATTATCGACATGGCTATTAAAATCACCAACAATTAAGACTTTATCTGCAGCCAGTACTAACTCAGATAGAAAATCAGAAAATTCTTTAATAAAGTCTGTGTGGTGCCCTGGTGGCCTGTACACAGTAGCCAGTACAAAAATCACAGGGGATTTATCACTAACATGTGTTTCTCTTGATAATGTTATATGCAGCACCATAACTTCAAACAAGTTATACTTAAATCCTGCCCTCTGAGAAATACTGAGAATATTGCTATAAATTGTAGCAACACCTCCCCCTTTACCTTTTGGATGTGGCTCATTTTTATAGCAGTAATCTTGGGGGGTAGACTCATTTAAAGTAATGTATCCATCTGGTTTTAGCCTTGTTTCTGTTAAACAGAGCAAATCTAGGTTATGATAATTGATCAAATCATTTACAAAAAGTGCTTTTGTAGAATGGGACCTGATATTCAGTAAGCCAAGTTTTATCAATTGTTTCTCTGTATTGTAAACATTTTTTATTTAATGTACATTTTATTTCATTTTACATTTATTAAACAACTGTTTGGTTCTTCAAAATATCTTCTTTTGAAATAAACTTTTACAGCTTTGGAACGACAAGAGGGTAAGTAAATGATGACACAATTTTCATTTTTGGGTGAATTATTCCTTTAAAATTAAATTGTGTGATTTATATAGTTTTATTTTTTTTCTTATAGTAACCAGCTTGCAAAAAAAGTTGCTTCATTTTTGTGGTCTTGAGAGATCTTGAAAGCTCATGAGACCACCTAAGCATGGCTTATGGTCTCAGACAAGACTGCAGTGTATTTCTAGTGTACTAAAGAAATTAACTGGAAAATTGAGTGTTTACTGTTGTCCTCTTGCAATATCAAGACATTATTTTACTGTTTAACACTGTAAAGCTGCTTTGACATAATCTGTATTGTATAAAGCACTATATAAATAAAGTTGACTTGACTTGACTAAAGGTGATGATAACCTTATGTCTGTGCAGTATCTTCACCAATCCAGAGACAGATTCTTAGCTAGTGGACAAAGTGACTGGTTTTGTTCTGGCTTTGAGGGAGTCATTTGGTTGGCATATAAAGTGGTACTTATTATGTAGCTCAGGAAATCTTGTTGGATGGAGAGTGATATGGAACCTTGATCTTCTAGTCGTTTTCTCTTTGTAGACATAAAGCAGCATGTATGACCATGATTAAATCTGGATAACCTTCACGTAGTTCAATAGAATTGACTCTTAAGTAAACAGAACAAATTAAATGGCACCTATTCGTGTTCAACATGTGTAATCAAATTGATATGCAGAACCGTGTACAAATCAAAACCAGTTAGCTGGTGGCAATCAACTGGAGGAAATTATTTAACAATATTATTAATTAACATCACAACTCTGAATCGGAGAAACTCAAAACACATTCCTGAGCTGATTTCTCAGTATATAAGTATAATGAAAATGAAAGTATTCAGCATAATTTAGTAATTCAGCATAAGATTGATTCAGAATATTTCCTGAAGGATCATGTGACACTGAGACTGGCTGCTAAAAATTCAGCTTTGCCATTACATGAATAAATTCAGTTTAAAGTATGTTAAAATGAAAAATAGTCATTTTAAATTGTAATAACATTTCACAATATGACAGATTTTACTGTATTTTTATCACATAAATACAGCCTTGGTAAGAGATTTCTTTTTAAAACATTAAAAAATCTCACCAACCCCAAACTTTTGAATAGTAGTGTATAATTTCTTTTGTCAAGTTAAACTGGCAACCTAGTAAATGCTTTTTCTGAGTTTTTTTTTTTTTTTTTTAACAACTCCTGACAGATATCATCATACTGCCAAGAACGATCTTATGGTGAATTATAAAATAATATAGTACCGTGAATTCAAATGTATTACCTCTCTCTGACCCACTTTAATTTTGACACTCATTATCTGACACCTAAACCCGGGGCACAGTACGAGCAGAAAAATTACAAAATGGGTAAGTGTCAGTAGATTTGTGTCAAAATCCATTTCCATGAAACTTTCTAAAATTGAATAATAAAAATGCCAGCCACAAAATGGGGTTAGTAATGGGGTTATTAATATTCATTAATATTCATTCACATTCATTCATATTCATTCCTTTATTTCAAGCTGCTAAAAATATATACCAGGGTGTGAACGATCACAGCTCTGCGCAGACGTGAATGTCTAATGTAATACAGAGCGTTCGAACCTGAGCGAAACATGAGCGGTTCAGATAATAAATTACACAAATACAAAATGAGCTCAATTGTAACGGCTTAATCTTATGAATAGGCCAATATCCAGATGGAAGTTGTTCTTCCCGTCTCCTCAAATAATATTTTTCGTAGCACAGAAAAATAGGCTGAAATTGAACCCAGTTGGAACGTGATAAACCTTTCATCCTTGTGTCCCATGGCCTGATTTGTCTTACGCATTTGCCTCGTTGTAGGTTCATGAAGAGCGACTCGCATCTCTTGTTCATTTTCTGTCCCTCTACTTGTTTTGATATCATTTTTCATTTATGTCGGGCAACAGTTTTGATCTGACTTGATGGCATTGATGAGTGGCAGGCCGCTTTGTGTTGCAAGCGGTTGGCACCGTGTCACTGGATTCAAACACGCTGCAGTCTGACCTTGGCGTAAATCAGGTTTCCAGGGGAAAGTGAAAAACATTATCTAAAGCCCTCAGGCACTTTTTCGTGTTTGCAAATAAAATATTAAGCATCCTTAAATATTTTTCTCCTGCATCTCGTCCGGCAGGAAGATTGAAAACACTTCATTCACCTGGGCCTATTTCCGCATTTAAAAAACAGGTTACATCCATCAGATGCTAAAATGGTAGTTGTAGTGCACTGCCAATCCTGGGCGCCTTGACATTGCTGTCTTCTAGTAGAGAAGAAACAGGAATAATTGTGGATTATTTATGAATCAGATAATTATAGGTGCAGAGTTGAAGTGTATGGAGCTGTGTAGCTTAGTGATTAAGGATCTGGGTTCAAAACCCAAAGGTTGTTGGTTCAAAACCCAGATTTTGGTGATTCGTGAGTAGAATGCACAGATTCTGAATTTCCAGAGAAATGCAATGCCAGTCATTCATACATTTGTACACCTCTTTCTTAATATTGTCTTTTAAATATTTGGACTAATTTTATGCTTGTATATGGGTTTTCGACATAAATCAGGGTGTAATGCTGCTTTGTGTAGCATATTTTACCATGTTTAAATTTCTTCACATATTTTAAGTATGAGCAATATTGTGATAAACCTTATGAATTTTTAATGCTAGTTAAAAATAATCAATTCTTTTTTCTTTTAAAATAACAAATATTACCTAGTACACAGTGATGCTTTTTTACGACCCTAAAGATGGATAATGCTTCTTAGTAATATACAGCAATATATGTGGGTTCGGTAAGATTATTTATTTTGTTTTTTTTAAAAAAAAGTCTCTTATGCTTATACTTAGGCTTGATCAAAAATACAGTAAAAAAGTAATATTATGAAGTATTATTACAATTTAAAATAACTGTTTTCCATATGAATATATTTTAACATGTAATTTATTCCTGTGATGACAAAGCTGAATTTTCAGCATCATTACTCCAATTTTCAGTGTCACGTAATCCTTCACACTACTGCTTAATATTTCTGTGAAAATTTATATATTTTTAAGGTTTTTTTTTAGTTTTTTTTTTTTAAGTATTTTTGTAGGATTCTTTTTGACTAAATATACACTTGAACGATATATGTATATTTGGTAAAAAAATTTAAACCATGGGAATTTGGTGGACATTTTTGAGTGATGGGGAAAAAATGCTGCTCTATGTATTTGGCCTTAGCCTTAGTTGGGGGATTGTGGGTAATTGTTGTTGTGAAAGGCTAAGCTCATGAATATTAATTCGGTTGCAAACAAATGATTTAAAATGTAGGTATAATTAACAAATATCTTTTGCTGTTTTGATAAACACAGTCTATGTGGCGTATTCATCTGTAGATCAGGTTTGTAGTAGAGCATTCTCTCATTTTAAGTCAAATGTAAAATGTAACCAATTTAAGTGGCTATTTTTGATCTGAGCACAAGTGGCAATTCATACTGAATAAGTTTTTGTCTTTTTATTCATTCTGCAAGGCTGCGTGTTGGTTAGCTTAGTGAAAAGAATATTGAGTCTGACAGAATTCCAGAAGAACAGAATCAGAGTAGGTTTGTAAAAACTTTGTCCATTATTAGAACGGAGCATGTCCGTTTTCATTTCTTACAGTTCACCGAACACACTCAAGTCAGTGGAGATGCACAGAATATACAGCAATCCGTTCTCCCATGATACTGTTGTGGGCACCACCAAGACACCGAATAACTAATGTGATAACTGCAGTGAAAATGTTAGGGATTAATATGTGTGGCGGTTACTTGTGTGGAGTTGCGACCCTATTGTGACATATTTTCAAGTAAAAGGGCTTATTAAACAAGAAAAAAAATGTAGTGTGGCTCTGTATTTTTGTTGTTGATTAGATTGTAAAAAGTGGACCAATAAGACCAATAACATGAATCACAAAAAATCATATGGTCAGTTCTGCTCTCATGCCGATTTTAAAGGTGAATTGTGTTGTGATGGAGTTATCATTAGTATATGACTGTGTTGTTGTATAAACAGTGATATCTGTGAGTCAGAAGTGAGTTCTTTTGCTGAGTTCTTCTGTTGAAGACTGTAAGGCCTGGAGCTCAAGAGGAGAACGGAACCTTCTCTGCTGGAATTCCTGCTCAGAACGCTTCTTGTTGCAATGGATCATCTTCCCGCAGTTCTGATGAAAGAGAGGGTGTCAGTTCCAGTCCTCGTCTTCCGGCTCATGACCTGCCGCCCACCTACAGTGTCATGAGCCAGACTCGTCTATTGAAAGAAAATATGATTTTGTTGCATAATCCAGAAATAAAGTTCACTGAGCATTAAGTTGTGAAGAGGTGGCAAAAATCGGTAATTATAGTAGGCACTTCTCATGAAGGCTATAATTTTGTGTCTTATTACATTTTTGAAGCACACATCCCATGCTTTGTCTTGTGAGAACTATTACAAGTTATTTTTTAACATAAAAATAATTAATATCATGAAAAGAAGCTTGTTTTAAAGCTTTCAAATGGCTGTATCCTCCTAAAAATAGTGTTTTTGGCCTGTTCTACCTCAGATGTCTTGACAGTATCTAACAATTAAAGTCATTTAAATTGAATTGATATTGAAATCATTATAGTTGAAAATCGCTTAATCAACTAATTTTACTTTCTTATAATGTAATATTTAACATGTTGTGCACAACCCTGTTACAACATGAGTTGGCCTCTTTCTACAGCTTGACAGGAAGGAGGTTTTATATTTTTTACACATTGTAGTACCAACACATTTGTCAAGCTCAACTTTCAACCCTGTTATTTGTTTTTGCAAGAAAAAAAAAATCTAACATTTTTCTCCCTTCAATTTCTAGGTGTATTACACATCAATATTTTATCCCAAACCTACTAGCCCTGCTGAGTGGCAACTTAATTTTGGCTATATTTGCGACCCTGTTACCAACACACTCTCATGACAGTGTGTAACTAGTTTACATTTTGGGAAATTTCTTGTTAATTCCTGTAAATTTGTATAATCTCGTTCATATGTTTTCATATGATCTGCTTATACCCTACTGTATGGTTTAGGGACGCTTTACATTTTTTTTTTTTTCTAAAATAACTGTACAAATTAAGTCGTACCAATTAATATGAAATTGCCACTTGATAAAACAGTTGCGCCATCCCATGAGATCTGGCTGCGATTTTTATTTATTTATTTATTTATTATTTATTTTTTTTTTTTAACACACATCTGGGTTTTAATTTGTCCAAAGACTTGTCCCAAATTTTGGTAACAGGGTTGGAAAAATAGAAAATAAATAGTTTGGCCTCCTGAGGTTGATGATCAACATTTTCTGAAGGTTTCACTTACCATTCTATAAAATATATTTGTGGAAATTGTGAGAGTGTTTTTTTTTTTTTCTTCTTTTTTATTTAATTTTCTCTTCTTTTTCTTAATTTGTCTTTTAGGTGTGGATTTGGATAGTATTAAAGGAGTGAATCTCACTTTTGAAACTGCAAATGAGACTAAATTGGGAACATTATTGTTATTAAATTGATGATCCATTGTAGTGCTGTAACATATTTGATTTAATACAATCTGGCGGTATCCGTAGGCATGAATTGCCCTTTTCGGCATGCCTTGAATTAGTGAATCCAAATCTGAAGTAACATGCAGTATTTTCAGTGGTATTTCAGTTTATCAGTAAGACAGGTTGTGCCTTAAGGGCGTCCAGAACACTCACAAGTTTTTAATGGCTGTTTCATGGTGTTGGTTATTTGCGTTATCTTCCAAAGGGAACTTCTTGTCGGTTTTATCATTTCATATTGTCTGAAAATATAAGTCTGAAGGCCCAATTTAAAAGCTGTAGCACAAATGGTACACTCTTGAGTATAAGCAGTAGTAATGCTTTCTATAATAAGATCATTTACTATTTTTAATGTATCTGAAAGTGTTAATGTGTTAAATAATGTTCTGTAGGGTGTGAAAGGTGAAAATGTGCAGTGATATCACTAATAGTAAACAGTTACACTGTCTTTTTGAAACCATGTGGCTGCTCTTAAAGGATAATGAAAGGTATTTTAGCTTTCACTTCACGACTGTTCTCTCTGAGACACTATATCCTTTACCTGACCTTTTCTTTTAGCCGTGTACTGACAGAGGCCTTTAATATGAGGCATGTAGTCTGCTGTCTGCTTTGTGGTTAGGAATGATCACTTTTTTTTACCAGGAATCTAGCAATGACTGTACCTCAGATTATAGTTATGAGTCCGTAAAATATATCTGCTCTTGGATCACTTGAACAGCTCTGGTCCATGTCTTGCAAAAGGATTTTAAAATGGGATTGTAGTTATGTCAAACACAAAGAAAAGAGATACAGTGTGTCAATTAAATGTCATGCATCACAGGGAAAACAAATTATTTTTTTTTTAAAAGAAATTATGCAAAATACAAATGATTGGTCAGCATTTTAAAGACTTCAAATGACTACTTCTTCATATAAATAGTGTTTTGACCTGTTCCACCTCAGAGGTCTTGACTGTTTCTAACATTTAAAGTCATTTGAACTGCATTGACATTAAGGTCATTATAGTAGAAAAGAGTTTAAATAATTCTACTTATCAAAAATGTTATATTTAACGTGTGATATTGTCCCACATTTTGTGCACAACCCTGTTACCACAAGTTTTGGCCTCTTTCTATGGCATTAGGAAGACAAGCACATGATTTAATTTAATTTCTCATTTTTTTATTTTTTTATTTTTTTTAATATTGTAGTATTGACGCCTTTGTCAAGCTCAATCTTCAACCTTGTTATTCAGGTTTTTAGAAGAAACATTTTTCTTTAATTTCCAAGTTTATCGGTAACTACAAATCAACATTTGATCCCAAACTAGCTAGCTGTATTGAGTGAAAACTTAATTTAAGCTAAACTTTCAAACTTTTTATTTTGATATTTATATAATGTTTACAAAGTACTTTTAACAGGTTTGAAAAAATTGCAAACCTTTTGTAAAATGAGGATAGAAAATAAAATGGCTCATTTATAATAATTTGATTGATTTTCAGAGGTTGATGGTCAACATTGAATGCATGCTTAAATTTTAAAATGGGACAGTATTGGATAATAATAAAACACACAAAACAATGTGTCATTTTAAACAATGTTTCATCATAAGAAAAAAAAAACAGATACATCATTTTAATGAAATTATGCAAAATACAAATTAAAGGCCAGTAGGGTATGATTATAGCCAGTTAATTTTCTTAATTCAGGAAAAGTTCATTTTGGACTTCATGTTTTGAGTGTGAACACAGTAAGCTGAAAGAGACATATGCATTTTAAATGGCTAAGCAGTTTGATGCGCTTGCCTACACATTTTGCATATTTTAAAGTCATCTGACATTCACATCAGCATTTGCATGCTGTGACTCATTTTAAATGGCAACAACAACAAAAAATCTTATTACAAACGTATGACTTCAATACTATTGTGGTCCAAGAAGAGTGCTGACGTTTCTTGCAAAATAAGCATCATATTATTGTGAGTATGCCGACATAAGCTGCCTACCTAGACAGCATTTTAAAGCATCAAAGATACGCTCCAAACAAGGGCTGTTCCAAAAGGAAGGCAGCGAAAGTATGTTTCCTTATTAGATAACTCATTTTGACCGGATATTAAAGCAGAATTGTGTGTACCCTTTATGGATAATGCAGTCCCATAATATACTACAATGAGCTTAGTGAAAGAACAAAATGTTTGAGAGAAATGCTCATAACAAAATTTTTCTAGGAGAAGTACTGATGAATATAGTTCAGTCTTAGAAATAGTGTAATTCTTTGCCTTTTAAAGCATGTTAGCTTAGCAGCATGCTAATAGCAGGCTCCTTTGGAATAAACAGTTAGCGGTTAGCATTAGCCAATTCTCTTTCAGTTCCTATAGAGAGTAAAAAAAGTGAGTGGACCTGCTGCGTATGCAAATGTGTTTCATATCAGTTTCAAATCAGTCACCTATGAGTTTCCATTTTGGTTAGTATGCTACCTACGTAGGTGGTAGATAGCAAGGCTAGGTTTTGTAACACAGCCATAATGTGGAGTTTGTAAATTATAATGTGTCTTTGAAGGCCACACCAGTGATTTAACAAATGCTTTGATGTTCACGTACAATAATGATATACAGTGACTTTTACATTAACTACAGACACAGATACATGGCTCTGCGTAAAACATTGTAGAAGAGTATGAAAAAAAAATCATGCATTTTTCTAGTGTTTTCTGTGGGAGTAGCATTTCATTTGTCTTTGAAGCTGACTCTGTTGATGTCCTCTGTGGAGATGTGAACAAATACATCTGTTCTCCACATAGCATTCCTTTAATTACCGTGAATTCACAATCCTGTACACGGACACTTTCATTGCTTTATGTGCCAGTTTTCACTGACAATGCACGCATGTTGGCGGAATATTGATCTTTGTTGAAGCTTAATGATGTGACGATTATGTGGTCTGCTGGGATCTTGTTATGTGTTGAGGTCAGTGCTTGTATTTGTCAGGTTGTCGTCAATTTGTAGGCACATCAGAGTGTGAATAGTAGTAATGATGTTGTAGCAAATTAACTCAAAAGGGAAATATTTATAATTAATAATAACTGGTTATAATTAATTATGAATATTTAGATCATATCTTAGAATTAACTGTAGCAGAATCGATATTACAATGATTTAATCTGTCCGTCCATCGACAGAATACAATTTTTATCAATTCTAGGAAAGATTATTTTCCTGGCCAAGAAAGAATAACTTTTCTACTTCATACAGTACTAGCATTAACTTATCATGTAGCAAGGATCAACATTCAGTGAATCCGAATTGTGAGCAGCACACAGAGGCAATCAATTGTGAATATGATGAATTTAATAAATGAAACTACACCTAACATACAACTAGACTAAGCAAAACACTGTATATACAGAATGAAGAACAAAGAATGGCAGTATTTAGCATCAATTAACCACAACCTAGTGAGAATCATCAGAGAATCAAAAATCACCTTAACAAAGAGGCCCAAACTTGGACACGCATCTAACTAGTTGGAAACTGTTACTTGCATTGGCTTTGTTGCTGAACAAGTGTCCGGATGCAGTAGAGAGCAGAGGTTCTTGAAGAGTTCAGTAGGAGTGAGCTGGAGGCTTTCGTCGGGTTCTTCTGAAGATCGGAGAGTCCACAGTGAATCGACAAAGTTACTTGAAGACAAAAACCTGCCGGAAGGTCCGGATCAAGGGTGATGAGTCTTGGAGTGTGTGTCTCAAAGGGGTTGAGCAATGATGGGTTTGAGTTAGGGACTTTTAACAGTTCCTGGTCTCACCCATCTTTGGCAGACTGACCGATGTAAAGGTGTGAATTTTGAGCGGGAGAGGTTCCTTTGTCTCACGCAACACCTTATTTGCATGGTTTATGGTGGTCTGGAGGATTTGTCCAATATTAAGTCAAAGTATGGTAAAAAGAGCATGGTGCAAATTATGGTGACATAATATACACTATTAATCCAGGGATCAGAAGATGGTCATTTTGATACCTAACATGCCAGGGTTTGGAAAACATTAAGGCAGTGATACATTCATATGTCTAGATCCAAGTAACTGGAGCTTCACTACAGTACTACAGAGTTATAAGCTACTATAACCTAGGAACATGCATATAACACAGGAATACACTATATACATTTTGAAACAGATAAATGGAGCCAATGCCTTTTCCTATGTGTATTGTGGCTTTTGAGTGTCTGGGCTCCTCATGGGGATGGGGGAATCATTCCTCCCCCCCGGAATCTCTTTGAAGCTCAACGAGAAAGTTGACGACTGACGACTGCTAGCATTGGAGAAGATAGCAGAGGTGATAATGGCCTTTGCATCTGTAATTGAATCTGTAATTTCGTTACAACAAGGGAGGAGGGAAAATTTATGATGCCTAAAACCTGATCGAACATCTTGATTGCATTCAAACGCTACAATGGTGATCATCTTGATTGTCAATACTCCAACTGGACTTGTAGTTCTCTTGTCGTGTATACAGTATGATACCTCTACATTAATCAAACAAATTGGATTTATTTCAAGCTTTTTGACAAAATTTGGACATTAGTTGACTGATACAGGTTTTGTAGTGGCTCCATATCTAGAGAACAAAATGTCTGTAAAATATAAAGTTTAAAGATGTACGTAGAATTTTTAAAATTAGTTATAGTGAAAAATTAGTTCACACAATATTGACTAGTTTTTCTAAATGTATTTATTTTATTTTCCAGGACAAAAGTCTTATGATCTTTTGATCTCTCTTGTAATGAAAGTGTATTTTTGTCTGCCAGCCGAAAAAAAAAAAAAAAAAAAAAAAAAAAAAATTGTGGTTATTTGGTTGCAAAGGTGTTCTGAGTCTTCTGATCTCTCTTTAAATGAAAGTGAATTATTTTGTCAGGCAAAAATAATTGTTCATTTGATTGCTTAGAAAAGTATGTCACTACTGGAAGCAATTTCAAGTTTAATTAGTGTCAGTGATGACACATTTTGTACCATGACTCAATTATCCATCCACTAAAGTAACTTTTTACTCCATTTTTAAGAACATGCATATATTTTGCTGTTCGCACAATTTCAGGGGACGCTGAAATGTATTGTTTTAGCAATATCTAAATTTCATTGAAGTCTTTGGATCTCTCTTTCAATGAAAGTGTATTTATTTATTTTTTTCACCTGTAGTTTTGTCTACCAGGCGAAAAAACAATAGTTTGATTGCATAGAAAAGTTGTATTCTGTCACCACTGGAAGCAATTTTGAGTTTTAATTAGTGTCAGTGATGTTTTCTTTGTCCATTTTGTACTAAAACTCAATTATCCAACCACTAAAACAACTTTTTGCTCCACTTTCAGGAACAGGTGTGTTTATATTAAATATTTTGCTGTTTACGCAATTTCAGGGGACTCTTGTATATATCATTACAGCAATATCACTTAGTGCTACCTAAAGTTCACTGAGCTTTACAATAAACAGTATAAACATTTAACTGCAGCATGCATACTGCGCCTCGCTTTCTGGGGAGCTCCATAAAGAACAGACTTACTGTACTTAGAAGAAAAATCAAGGTAACCATGGCAAATACTAAAGTGTTAAGATGAAAGAGACAAGCTTCACTTGCACCCTAGGCGATTATTACTGCAGCGGTGCTCTGCTCAGCACGAACACAGACACACAGTTATCTGACGTTTTGCAATAGTGGGATAATTGCCCAAAATGCACAATAATCTCCATTGATGGTTTTGAGGATATCTGACCAGAAGGGCAGCGAGACACGATAATCAGGGTGAAATGGATGGGGTTTAATCTCAAGAAGTGAATACTGATGCTTGTTTTTGCTTTACGTAACAAAAAACTAATTTGCATTTGCTGGCTCAGCGCCTTTCGGATTTCTGGTTTGAGTTTATTTGCGTCTTTTGTTCGCTGAAGAAACTAGCAAACATAAATGTGCAATTATTTTCCACTGGCTATTGGGATTATGAATGACATTTTTCTCAATTTGTTGCCAATATTCTGCAGACATTTAACCTTGTAAAATAAGACTTCACTTCATTGTACTGTATATTCTTTGCTGTGGCGTGTGGGTTTTCTAGAATGCAAGCTGCACGGTTTATGCAGTATATTCTTTAGTCGATCTGTCACATGGATGAATGCACAAGTATCGCTTTTAATAGAAAACAAACATTCAAGGTCAGTCTATGAATGCTGGCTAGGGAAAATCATATTTTTCAAGTATTGTTCAGAATTGGCATAACAATAAGTCTGTGTGCATAGATTTACTTCAGAGGCGTGATGGTTATGCAATTCTTAGTGTTGCACAATATAGGATACAGGATCAGTAAAGACAATATGTAAGATATATAATTTTTCTACAAAGAGACATCTTAGCTTCTAACTTCCAACTTTTGTTAAATCTTTCAACCATTTTCCCCAGATATGTTAATTTACACAAAATTACATCAAAAGATCACTTCACACAATGACTTGAATGCAACTGTTCTACGATGAATGCTTTTAATTAAAGTAAAAAAAGAAAAAAGCTTTTATACCCGGTTGTATAATGTTATTTGGTGCGACATCCAAAAGCATTGATCTTTGTTTGCAAAAATGTATATTAATGAATTAATTAATAATTCATGATATTTGTGAAAAATACCCTTTGTTTTGCATAATATATTGAAGAATTTTTTATTTTTTTTTTTATAATAAAGATGTGTATGCTTAAGTGTATTCAAGGTGTAATTATAATATATTATTACTTTTTACTTTTTGGTTATATCACATAACATATTTCTTAAAATGGTATAAATTATATTTAAAACATTTATACCTTGAAAATATTACATTTCTAGTAACTTAAAACTAAATTAAATATTTTGCTAAAAGATTTTTCCCAGATCTAATGGACACTTTATTTGTTTTTTTATTGCAAAACAAGAAAGGGAAAAAATTATGTACTGAGGAGTTATTTTGGATTTGCTCAGTTTTCATTCTGAAACCTCCTTACAAGAGATGTATTTTTCTTACCTATCACTCAATGTTTTTTTTTTTTTTGTTTTTTTTTCATGTCAAATATTTATTATAAATATTGCCAAATCTAGCATTCAGCTTTGCTAAATAATAAATTGAGAATGCAGGATGGTTTCAAACTGACTGTAAGCTCCACCATTTGAAGAAAATCTGACATATAATCTTATAAATCTCTGACATGCTCCAAACTTCATTCATATTAAAATTAAACCAACAATATATTGATGTCTAAAACTGTAATCTGCCACAATAATAATCTGCTTTCAGAAAATATTGATATGTGTGATTATTTGGGATTTAATTTGCTCAATTAATCAGCATGTTATGTAATCTATTTGATAAAAAAGAATAGACATTCCTGATTTCAGTCTGGATTTAGTATTT
The DNA here is from genome assembly GCA_039654775.1 of Spinibarbus caldwelli. NCBI lineage: Eukaryota > Metazoa > Chordata > Actinopteri > Cypriniformes > Cyprinidae > Spinibarbus > Spinibarbus caldwelli. The sequence goes on along the minus strand of CM077253.1, from coordinate 22,726,715 downwards.
AGTTGATTTGTGGACATTGGCGATAGCATAAATCAACTGAAATTTATTTGTATGAAGAACAATCAAGTTATCATTTCTGATCTATTTTAAAGCAAAAATTGCTATTTCCAAGACTAATATCTCAAATTCTCATTACTAATAAATAGGGCTGTCAATTGATTAAAATGTTTAATCGTGATTAATCGCAATGTTGTCATGAGTTAACTCGTGATTAATCACAAATTAATCGCACATTTGTAATTGTTCTAAATGTACCTTAATTTAATACTTTTCAAGTTTTTAATACCCTAATCAACATATGGATGATTTATGCAAATGTATGTTTATTGAAACCATAGTCAACATAGAGCATGAAGACTAGACATGTTTCAAAGGTCATAGATGTTTTTCTAGAACTTGTCCATGTCTATTAGACACATGAAGAAAAGAACATAGAAATACCAGGTTCCCATTACTTCTCTTTCTTTGCACTGAGCAATTTACTTACACAAACCTGTTTACATTTTTGCACGACAGGGCAGCTCACTTCTTCTGTACATGCAAAATGTACATTTATTATTTATTATTACATTTGTTTGCCTCTCTGTGCCCACATACTTTATTTTGATGCAGCTAAATTCTCAATAAAACTGTTTTCATTGATATATTTGACTATTTCTGTTGTCAGGCAACGGAATTAATATGAAATAGTGATTGATACGTGACCCATTAAGACTAGGGTGAAGTCAGCTAAAATGGGCTATCAGGTAAAATGGGCCAAATAAGGTTGTTGTCAGGTTTGTCTTGTGTGTCTTGTGTTTCCCTTCCTCTTGTTTGCCCATATTTGGTTATTTCCTGTTCCTGTTCTCATTTGTTTCATTATTAGTTAATTATGTTCCAGTTGTGTTCGTTTAATGATCTCATTATGTTGTGTACTTATAGTGTGTCCTGCCCTGTGTTTCCTGTCCAGTATTATACGTCATTTCTGTCTGTCGCGTCAGTGTTTCCAGCCTGTGTTGTACTTACCTGTTTGGATGTCATTAAACACTTTTGATTTGGATTATTCCCTCATCTCCCCGAGTGATATCGTGACAGTTGTAGCATCATATTTCTTTAAATTTTTACAGAAAATCACAATAACTGATCTTGCATTGTTGCTTGTTGACATGTAGCAATAATTTTTATTGGTCTGAGTTTTTTAATGCGGGCAGTGCAGAGTGTTACATGAAGCTTGTCAGAGAAATTGTAAGGTAATTGAACCTGACGTAGAAAATTTCATTAATCACTAATAAGGGTACTAAATCAATTATAAGTAAGCTTACCAACAAAGCAAAGGTTTATGAACAATGTTTTGACATGCTCTTAAGCTAAAATGGGCCACAATTTTCAGCTAAAATGGGCTGCATACACACACACACACACACACGCACACACTTTTAGACAGAAATTGAGGGTGAAAATAGGTTTATAGGCCTAGATATGTATCCATTCTAAATCTTAACAGTCTTTTTAAAAAAATTGCATTGCAGACAGTATGGCAGGAGGACAAGCAAAGAAAGGAAACAGAGAGACGAGAAGAGAAAGGGAAAGAAAGGAAGATGAATGGGCTGCATATACACACACACACACACACACACACACACACACACACACACACACACACTTTTACACAGAAACTGAGGGTGAAAATAGGTTTATAGGCCTACTGTAGATATGTAGCCATACAAAATATTAACAGTCTTAAAAAAAAAAAAAATAAACAATACAAGCATACACAAATACATGCACGCAAAAGACACCAATGCACAGAAACACACACCTATACAACATGATAAGTTCATTTTTATTTGCATTGTTTAATTAAATATTCATTCAACTTTCTATTTAATGAAATACATTTATGGTGTTGCTTTGGTACACTAAAGACAATAGTGTCAATTTACTGTTAAAAATAAAATGATTTAAGCTGAAATTACCTGTGTTGTTCTCTTTTTATATTGGCCCATTTTAACTGAACAGCTGGTCCATTTTACGTGAATGTTGTGTGGCTCAAGAAGGTACCTGCTGATACTCTAACTCTCATCATTTTAAAACTTTTATTCTTTTTCACATTTAAAAAATATAAATATATTTAAGAGACCCATGCTAATTTATAAGAATATTATTAGATCTCATGCATAGCTTATTTGATGGTATTATAAGTCATTTACCAAAACGTGGCCCATTTTAGCTGACTTCACCCTACATAACCAGCTTTCCCTTCCAAGATGTTAATCTGCACAAAAATCCTGATAATCGAGCCGTTGTCTGATGAAATCAAATACACATAAAGACAATTTTGGCTGTACTTGCATGTAAAATTAGAGAAGCAACATAATATCTGTTTAACTGAAAGCGCTGCTCCTCTCTGCCGCTCACTGAACAATGCAGATGCACAAAGAGAGAGAGAGGTGTGTGCGTGTGCTGGGAAAGCAAGACCTCGCACTCACGCGGCAATACCGGCGAGTCTCAGAAACTAAATAAGGTTTGGGCAAACCTTAAAGATTTGTCACTAGGTGCTTTTTTTGAAGGGAAAAAATGTCGCTAAAGGGGTCTGCAAAGTCGCTAAGTTGGCAACACTGTGCATCTCCATATCTCCAGCTGCAGGCTAGGCCATGTGTCAAACAGAAAATGTGCGCTGCGTTAATCATGCGTTAATAAAATTAGTGCCGTTAAAATGAATGTGCGTTAATGCGTTATTAACGCGTTAACTTTGACAGCCCTACTAATAAAACAATATCTCAATAATTTGTGATGTAGTACAGCATTGAAAGTGTATGACTGTCATTTTTTCCTTTTGCTTTAAAAAGAACAAAAAATATGTTACTACCCTACTAGTGGAAACATTTGTTGTTTATTGTAATCATGAAATCATACCCACATATGTTATTTTAGACCACAGCATAAAACTGTGAAATCATGATGCTAATATTGTCAATCAATCAACCTAGCAACCATTCCGAACATAAAATTCCTTCATTTTTCTGCAACATTAACTACCACGAGTGCATGTAGCTAGCGTGAGGCGTGTTATCCTGTGTCAGGATGATTAGTAGCTCTCTCTCCCCTTTCCTCAGGGATGTGTACGGCCCCCTCCACCCCTTTCTATTGAAACCACTAGTGAGCTGGAGCGACTTGTTAACAGAAGCATGGCTGTTAACATTTTGTATTCCTGTGTTGCCCTTAGCTAACACCAGGCCAGCGGTGGGCGACGCTCTGCGGTGGGAGGGTGCTAGATGTGCTCCCGTGACAATGGCGGCAGCACTGGCCCTGATTCCACAACTGTGCTGAGAAGCAGAGGAGCCTCTGGGGACGGCTCAGGTTACCGCCGTCGTATCCTGCTGCATTAGCAGGGCATGGTGAAATAACAACCTGCCATCTGGAACGCCCGGCCAGCCTCCGAACAGACTCCCGATCGTGCACACCTTAATTAAGAGTTGTTTGTACAGGCCTCTGCCTTTTTTAGACATTTCTTACACCTAAGCCCATCCACCCCACTTGGGTTTCTTGTTTACGTGCGAAGAAATTCACTTTTGCTAATGATGAGTCTCTCAGCAATGTGTGTTTGGTGACTGTAAAGGAAGAGTTCTGTAAAGAAGCCGTTATTTACAGTACTTACCCTCGTGTTTTTCAACTAAACCATTTTTGTCTCATTTTATTCAGCTCTTTCTATTCAATGAGATTTGAGAGCTGGGTCAATGAAAAATATGAAAAGATAAAGAAATGTTTGTCTCTTTACTGTTGACTTGGAATTTAAAAAATATATATATATTTTTTTAATCTTCTACCAAAATTGGTCTCATCTTTTTTTTAATGAGTCTTTTTTCTTCATTATCTTATCAAGACAGTTATAGCACTCCGCTATTCTGGACTCTATGCCCCCCAAAAATTCTGAATTGAAAAATATGCTGAGTCATTCAAGCCATATTTTATTTTATTTTATTTTATTTTATTTTATATATTCTTCGTAAATGTGTTATTTCCTTTAATTGCAACTTTTGTTTATGAAATTGTAAGTCAATATCCTGTAATTGTGACTTAATTTCTTGTAGCTTCTGTACTTTACTTTTTTCTCACAATTTTATTTTTTTTTAAATTACAGCTTTGTCACAACTATAATTTTACATCTCAAATACAGTAAATATATATATACAATTACATGTTTTTAGGGAATTAAAGATGATTTTATTTTATTTTATTGTATTTTATTTTACTTTATTTAAAAAAAAAACAAAACAAAAAAAAACATAATGTCAGCCCATTCCTCACAAAAAAGCTATCATATAACTTCAAAAAACTTGGAATATAGTGGTAAGTCTTAAAAACTACTTTCATAGTAAATTTGCTGTGTGTTTGTCCCATTTCGAGCTTGACAAATGTGGACGCTATTAACTGTCGTTGTAGAGATGTATTCCTTTCAGAGATCTTAAAAGCAGTTTGTAAAAGTAGCATGTTTGAGGTGCATATGAACGATGAAAATATGAAGGTACTCTTTGTGTTGAAGAGATGTTGTAGTATGTAGAGTGAAAGCCCTCTGAGAGAACAACTGTGCCTTCCGTGCTCAACATGGCCCTCTCATGACCCCACTTTGGGCAAGACAATGAATGCCCTTGAAAAGCCTTTTTGTCCTTCCATCCTACGTGCTCTTCTCTTTGTCCCCATGTAAGAGGGGCTTACCTTTGTAAGTCTTCTATCTGCGCCTCCGGTGAGGTAGAACCTTATGATTTGGCGGTATTGTGGTTCTTTAAGGGTTCCTTGAATTTACATCTCTGTGCGCCTGCTTGCTTTTAACAGATTTTATTAAAACCCACCCCTAAAGAAGTCCCTGTTTTAATTTCCCAGGCCTAAATACAAATTGAAACCTACAGGTTTTGCTTCAGCTGGTGTATAATTGCTTGCATCGCAATTACACCGTTTACGAGAACTGAAATCTTAACGGGCCCCTACACTGCGCAAAGCAATTTTTTTAAACAGTAAATGTGTCTAAAGAGCGTGAAGGGGCTAGAGGGTCTTCAAGGGCTATAGTGAACGAGCTAATTAATGCAAAGTACAGCCATGGGATTCAGGCTCATAACTGGCTTCTTCCGCCCGGTAGTAATCAGTCGGCTTTCGGGGGTGTAGAGAAAGGACACCCTTAGGAGTTAGAGTGGGGCCCCCCTACTTAATAACTTGGCGTGCCACGAGTGAGTTATGCTTTACTGTGTATAAATGAGCCTCTGCATTTGCACCTTGCATACTCATTTATGGACTGAGTCGGCACAGTTCTGCTGCAGTTGATTAATGCGCTTTGGCCAAATTAATTTTACAACTCTGTAGATCTCAAATTGCTCAGGGAGGAGGAAAAATGGGTGTTGGAGGTCAGTTTTTTTTTTTTTTTTTTTTTTTCTCTCGCTGTATTCGTAAAGTGATAGACAGCTTGTTTTTTATTCGCTTCTGTCTTCCGCTATGTAATTATAAGCAGGTGCTTTAGTTACAGTATGCTATGTTTAGTTGTGAATCATCCCAAGAGAGTCTTTCTGCATTATACTGATTTACACAATCCTCTCAGATGTCGTCATGTTAGACTTGATCCCCACCATGCAATGTAAAGATGTAGAACTGAAGTGGGCGAAGTTAATCAGAAAGCTGTGATACTTTGATAGCCAGGGGCATAGAAATGCTCGTTCTTTGTATATAATTTCTACATTTTTAGAGGTGTGTTTTTTTTTTTGTTTTTTTTTTTTTTCAATAAAAGGTTGCAGTAAATGTGTAAAATGGCATCTCTAAGACCAAGTGCACGTCTACCAGGAGCAATGGTAAGCGGTAATTTTACCATTGCAACTAGCACCCACTTACCATTAAAAAAGTAAATGTAATCGTGACTGTATTTCTTGTACTGGCCTCTTACTGTTTTGACCTCATTTCTTGTAATTGCAGCATTATTTCTTGTAGTTGACACTATATTTCTCGTAGTTATGACTTGATATCTCACAACTTTGACTATTTCGACTTTCTCGTAATTGCTACACTCTTAAAAAAAGATGGTTTTTCAAAGGTTCTTCACATGTAGTAACAGTTCTATTTAGAACCATAGCATCCTGAAGAACCCTTTTAATGCTGAAATGGTTTTTTGTGTCAGAGTTTAGGGTTCTTTATTTCCGCCTTTTTCTTTTTCAAATCTGTAACTGTCAAAGCACCTCATTACTGATTTTCTGCAGCTCAGTGATCCAACTACAGATTGTCAACACTCTCTCAACAGGTAAATGATTTCATTCTTAAATTTAAATACAAATTTAACTTTAAAATTGTGTCTGGTTTTCAAACAAACGTGTTCTTTTCTTTTCTTTTGATCACATGTAAGTGTGAGCAGCTCTGTTAAGCTGAGGATAGCTACTCCTCTTCTCCACTAAGTAAGTAACAGAGACATTGAATTTATAATCCATATTGTTAGAATTGTTTTTAATTGTTGTTTATTTATTTATTTATTTATTACTAACAGAGGCTACACTCTAAAAAAGATGGCTTATTACTGATTTTCTGGAGTTCCGCTAACTACACAGATTGTCAACACACTCTCAACAGGTAAATGATTTCTTTCTTAAAATTTTTAAACTTTTTTAACTTTCAAATTGTAACTGGTTCATATCATGTCTTTTTCTCTTTTCAGTTTAAGAGAACATGTAAGTGTGACCAGCCCTGTTCAGTTAAGGACACTTCTCTCCCCTTCACCACTAAGTAAGTAAAAAAATACTGAATTTATGGTCCTTTTTTGTTTTTACAAAAACAAATGGAAGGAGACGCGTTGTAACTCTAAACTCAATTGTGTATTTCAGATGCATCACATCCTACAACCTCATCATCTGCAGAGAGAAACTGGCACTCAATCACACCAAAATACACATAAATATGGACTTGCAGGCATCATAGAGGATTATTAAAATACAGTATTTCACTGGAACTTGGTCTTCATTTCACTATTTTGCTTTACGTCTTGTGGTGTTTATTTATGTTCAATGTCAATTGTCATTTATTAATGTATTCTGCTAATAACTGTTGTTAGAACACTGTAATTTTTGCTATAAATTCGCATGCCAGTAAAAAATAAAAGTACCTAAATGACACGTTGTTGTTGTTTTTATGTAAAACCCTAATAGACACTAAAAGATATCGTAACACCAGGCAGATAGAGGTGTAAAAACCAATATTAATCAATAATATATACAAATAATATTAATAATAATATAAATATATTAATATATTAATACTAATTAAAATAAACTGTTGTTAAAAAGGCTATTTTTTAAACTATATAGCATTTTCAAAGCATGGTTCTTTATGGAACCCTATAAAAAGGGTTCTATTTAGCACCAAAAAGGGTTCTGCTATTGTTACAAGCCGAAGAACCCTTTTCTGGTACTGTTTAGAACCATTTTTCTTAAGAGTGCACTTAATTTCTCGTAATTGTGAATGTTTCTTGTAATTACATGTTTACAGTTCATACTTTCAACTTTATTTATTGTAATTGTGACTGTCTTACAAGTTGAGGCTATTTCCCAATATCGCGACTATTTTTGTCATTGTGACTATTTCTTGGAATTGTGACTTTGTCAATGTTTCTCGTAATTACATTCCTATTGCTCATAATTTTAACCTTATTTCTTGTCATTTTTAATTTTTAAATATAAAATTGCAAATTAATAACCCATAATTGCGACTTCTTTTCTTGTAGTTGCAACTTGTTGTGCCACTTTTCCATTTTGTGTCATTGTTGATTTATTCTCACAGGTTTTCATAACTGTTACTTTATTTCTCAGAATTAGTTTTATTTCTCACAGTTGTTTTTATACCGCATATACAGCGTATATCATACATACAAACAATTGCTCTGAGGTGAAAATGGGCCATAATAGCCACAAGACTGGATTTTAATTTTGTCCTTGCCGTTGGATTATAAGGAAAATGTGATGCTTGTTGAGATGACCATTGTCAGTTCTATTAAGCAGCCAGTGGCCACACATTTGGCTTTCTTGCAGGTGCTAGGCTATCCAAAGAGCTTTGTGCTCTGTTGCCACCTTATCACATAAGCGTATGAGTTGGCGGCAGGTTTTTGAGATCTCTTGGCGATGCATTTAGCAAGTTTGATGGCATTTTGAATGTGGTCACTATTGCTAACAGCCATCGAAGAGCGAGTGGGATTTTCATCACCACTTAGAATCTCAAAGACAGCAGTGAATTCCCACCTGCCACAGTTTCGCAGGCCTCTCTCATGTCACAGAGATCTGATGTGCATTACACTTGATCCCTCTTAACGGTAATACTGCAGGAGACTTTATTAGAAATGTGTTTTGTGGATTGAAGTTTGACGGCAACAGCTTTAACTGAGAGGTGGTGTACAGATATAACAGTGTAAAAAGAAGAAGTGCTGTTCAGATCTAGAAGCGCTCTTCATTAACTGTAAGCCTTTCTACTCGCCGCGGGAGTTTTGCTCGTTCATTCTCATGAGTGTTTACATTCCACCGCAAGCGCAGCTTTACAGAAACTCGCTGATCTGATCACAGACAGAACAACACCCAGACTCTGTTTTAATCATTCTTGGGGACTTTAATCAAGCAAATCTCTCACATGAACTGCCAAAATACAGAGGGCATGTTACATGTCCCACCAGAGAAAGTAATATACTGGACCATTGTTACACCACAATAAAGAATGCATACCACTCTGTTCCACGGGCAGCTTTGGGTCTCTCTGGTCACTGCCTGGTTCATCTTATACCAACCTACAGGCAAAAACTTAAATCTGCTAAACCTGTAGTAAAGATTGTAAAGAGATGGACCAATGAGACAGAGCGGGTTTTACAAGTCTGTCTCGACCTTACTGATTGTACAAGACTCTGTCCCCATTTCTGTAGGCGTCCTCTTTGGCTTGACAAAGGTGTCTGAGTTTTGCTGTAAACCATGGCTTATCATTGTTGAATGTTACATAAGTCCTGGTATCCTCACAGTAACTGATATATGAAGTTACAGTCTCTGTGAGCTCATCCAGATTGGTGGCAGCAGCTTCAAATCTGGATGAGATTTTGCAATCTGGATGAGCTCACAGAGACTGTAACTTCATATATCAGTTACTGTGAGGATATATGCATTCCCACCAGGACTTATGTAACATTCAACAATGATAAGCCATGGTTTACAGCAAAACTCAGACACCTTCGTCAGGCCAAAGAGGATGCCTACAGAAATGGGGACAGAGTCTTGTACAATCAGGCCAGAAACACACTGAATAAGGAGATTAGAGTGGCTAAAAGGACCTACGCTAAAAAGCTGGAAGATCAGTTCAAAGACTCCGCTTCAGTGTGGAAAGGCCTGAAAGCCATCACCAAGTACAGGACACCATCCCCTAGCACTGAGGTGAATCAACAACTTGCTGAAGACCTGAATGAGTTTTATTGTAGATTTGAAACCCCCCACACCCGTCCTGACCATCTCTCTACACAACCGTTAACACCTCCAGCAACCCCCCTCTCCCCCACTCCTGTACTTCAGATCAGTGAAGAAGATATGCACCAGGTCTTCGGGAAGAACGAGAAAAGGAAGGCACCGGGCCCAGACGGTGTGACACCAGCCTGTCTGAAAACCTGTGCTGACCAGCTGGCCCCCATCTTCACACAGATCTTCAATAGATCTCTGGAGTTGTGTGAAGTCCCTTCCTGCTTCAAATGCTTCACCATCATCCCTGATCCAAAGAAACCCAAGATAACAGGACTTAATGACTACAGACCTGTGGCTCTAACGTCTGTCATCATGAAGTCATTTGAAAAACTGGTTCTGGGTTATCTGAAGGACATCACTGGACCCTTACTGGACCCCCTGCAGTTCGCTTACCGAGCAAACAGGTCCGTGGATGATGCAGTCAACATGGGACTGCATTACATCCTGCAACACCTGGACAAATCAGGGACTTATGTGAAGATCCTGTTTGTGGACTTTAGTTCGGCCTTCAACACCTTCATCCCTACACTCCTCCAGACCAAACTAACCCAGCTCTCTGTCCCTAGCGCTATCTGTCAGTTGATCACCAGCTTTCTGACAGATAGGCAGCAGCTAGTGAGACTGGGGAAATTCATGTCAAACAGCCGCTCCACCAACACTGATGCCCCTCAAGGATGTGTTCTCTCCCCACTGCTCTTCTCCCTGTACACCAACGACTGCACCACTAAAGACCCCTCTGTCAAGCTCCTGAAGTTTGCTGACAACACCACACTGATCGGCCTCATCCAGGACGGTGAAGAGTCTGCTTACAGACAGGAGGTTAAGGAGCTGGCTGTCTGGTAAAGTCTTAACCTGGAGCTCAACACGCTCAAAACTGTGGAGATGATCGTAGACTTCAGGAGAAACTCCCCTGCACTCCCCCCACTCACCATCATGAACAGCACTGTGACTGCAGTGGAGACATTCAAGTTCCTGGGATCCATTATCTCTCAGGACCTGAATTGGGACACTCACATCAACTCCATTATAAAAAAAAAAAAAAAAAAAGCCCAACAAAGATTGTACTTCCTTCGCCAGCTGAGGAAGTTTAACCTGCCACAGGAGCTGCTGAAACAGTTCTACTCGGCTGTCATTGAGTTTGTCCTGTGCACTTCTATAACTGCCTGGTCTGGCTCAGCTACAAAATCAGGGATCAGAAGACTATAGAGAACGGGTCGGACTGCTGAACGGATTATCGGTGCCCCCCTGCCCACCCTTCAAGAACTTTATACATCCAGAGTGAGGAAAAGGACTCAGAAAATCACTCTGGATCCCTCACATCCAAGTCATCCCCTTTTTGAACTTTTGCCATCTGGTCGGAGCTACAGAACCCCAATTACCAGGACAGCCAGGCACAAGAACAGTTTCTTCCCCCAGGCAATCCACCTAATGAACAGTTAAATGCCCCCCCCCCCCAATTATGCAATAACAATGTGCAATAACCTTATATTTATTTGCTACCATCCTAGTACATCCCTGCATCTCCTTCTATTCTATCCCATTCTATCATCTATATCACAACTGTACATACAATCATTTGTTTCAAATTATTTTTCTTTTTCAATTTTTTGTTTATTTATATTTACATAAATGTATTTTTTTTATTCTCATCTTATTTTTATTGTCTGTGTGTCGTTGTTGTCTCTGTGAACTGGAGGCTTATGACACTAAAACAAATTCCTTGTATGCGCAAACATACTTGGCAATAAATGCTCTTTCTGATTCTGATTCTGATTCCCATAGCTAGATTCTGGCACAGATCAGCACTGATTAATTAGCGTCGGACTTCAGCTACAACGCTGCAGATAAATGAGTGTGTTTATCATTAACACCCTCTCCATCTCACTTCACTCGTCACTTTAGGAGTCCTCCAATCATTTTATTTTCAGTCATTTTTCCGCTCCATTAACTTTCAGACGCAAGCACGATAACAATAAAACGGTCAACTCAGCACACCCTGCACCCTTGTGAAACGTCGACTAGATGACCACATCAGCCAGTGTTTTTGTTCTCCTAAGAGTAAAAAAGGCAATTTTTGTCTTAAAGGAACAGTTCTTTAAAATTAGTTCATTTAAAATTTAAATGTAAATATTCTGTCATTTACTAACTATTTTGTTATTTCAAAACTGTATGAGTATATTTCACGTAAAAGACTATATTTTTAGAATTGTTTTGGTAACACTTTAGTATAGGGACCAATTCTCACTATTTAGTTGCATTAGCATGCCTATTATTAACATATTGGCTGTTTATTAGTACTTATAAAGCACATATTGTGCATGACTATATTCTACATCCCTAATCCTACCCAATACCTAAACTTAACAACTACCTTACTACCTATTAATAAGCAGAAAATTAGGAGTTTGAGACAAAAGTCATAGTTAATGGTTTATTAATGGCGAGAATTGGACCTTAAAATAAAGTGTGATCCTTTTTTTCTATTTTAATACGATTTTAATACCCCATACCATGAAAGTCAGTGGATTTCTTTTGGACCCCATTTATTTTTCTTGTATAGATCAAACATATAAATTGTTGTGTGGTCCACAGAAGAAAAAGTCATTCTGACTTGGAAGAACTTGAAGGTGAGTAAAAGATGACTTTATGGCTCAGTATGTTTTTTATTTTATTTTATTTTATTCAGCAAATATGCGTTCAGTTGTACAAAAGTAACAAATAAAGACATTTGTAATGTTACAAAAGATTTCCATTTCATGTAAATGCTGTTTTTTTTTTTTTTTTGTAACTTTCTAATCATCAAAGCATCCTTTGCCGTTATAATATAATATAATATAATATAAAAATCTTACCAACTCCAAATTTTTGAATGGTAGTGTATATGCTTTACTGCATTTTACGGTTTTTATTTAGCATTATGTTGTTTTTTTTATTAGGGTCATCTTTGGGTCACAACCTACCGGCTGGGAAAAGTGAGATTGTGTTGGGTTAATTCAAAATAATTTTTGACTAAAACGCTCAAGAAAGCTCATGCTCCCAGTAAATCCTTCTGTCCTATTCTCCCAATAAGCCCTTTAAGCGAGACCTCACGCTCACATCCGTCAGGCCGCGTATGGAGCCTGTAGCCCCAGATGGAGATGAACAATAGATGGGGAACGTGTTAGTGTGGCGTGCTTGCAGGCTGCTGCCAGGCTGTTAAGCGGCGGACTGAAAGCACACCTGTGGAGAGGGGGGGCTAATCGGATTTCCCTCTCGGTGTTACGGCCGCTCACCGCTTTTCATATGTTTTATATTTATGGAGCATTGTGGCCCCAGCCAGCGCCCCTCTCCAAACCTCTACGCTCTGATTAAATCCTGGATGATGACTCTGGCCCAGAGCTGCAGTGATCAATCCTAATTTGCCGGTTGGAGTTATATTAATATATAAAAGATACAGTGCACTGACCTGGTGGTTGAAAGGACATCTCGCTGTCACGGATCCATAATGAAGCCCTAAAGAAAGAGACAGACAATACAATCTCTATCTTGTTTTTGTCAGAGTGGTTGAACAACCATGCTCTTTGTGACGGTAATGATAGTTGTTATTAAATCGAGAACGTGCTCGACTGCCAATCATCCTGGGTGGCACTTAATACCGTAATCCATTTGGTTTAGATTGTGATGTCATAGCTGGGCCATTGAAAAGTCAGTAGCCTGTTCCATTGAACAGCTTCACTGCAGTCTCACTCGATTTTCAGACATGTGAAACGTCATACTTTGTCGTATCTTGTTATTGTTTGGCTTTTTGAAATCTTATTTTAGTTACAGCAGATGCCCAGCATAAAGGGATGAAAGCTGCATATGTGCTTTCTGTCTTTGGCATCCTTATTATATCCCATAATTCAATTCCAAGATAATTATCTTGCTGAGCATTTTTACAAAGCCAGCAAACGTCATGCTCCAAGTGAGTGTTTTAAAAATGTCCTTTAAATGTAGTCACTGTCTTGTCATATTCATTAATTTTTATGGAATTTCCTTTGACTGAGATGGCTTTAAATTTTAGCCAGCAAAAATAAAATGTTGTGCAAAACTGAAGGAAAGCAAAATCTTTTTTTTTTTTTTTTTTGATAGCCAATAGATTTGTTTTGAACCCCACTGACTTTCATTTTATAAACAAAAAGTTTAAATATTTTTCAAAATGCCATTTTTTTTTCTTAATCCACAGAAGTAAGTCATTCAGGTTAGCTGTGCATTATTACACTACCGTATTAAAAAAAATAAAATAAAATAACAAGAAATTAATTATTTTATTAAGCAAGGTTGCAATCAATTGATCTGAAGTGACAGAGATCTTTTGTAACATTATAAATGTCTTTAGAATGTCAAATAAACAAATAAACAATGCTTTTCTTTTGAACTTTCTATTCATCAAAGAATTTAGAATAAAAATGTATCATGGTTTTCGTGGAAATTGTAAACAGCACAACAGTTTACAACACTGATAATAAGAAATGCTTCTTGAGCAGCAAATCAGCATATTAGAATGATTGATTTCTGAAGGATCATGTGACACTAAAAACTGGAGTAATGGCTGCTGATCAGCTTTGTATTTTTGTATTTTTCTAGATTACCTTTATCCTGCATTCATGGAGGTGTTGAGGATCTGGCCCACCTAAAACTGAGTTGCATTTGAGATTAGACTGAAATGGGGGAAATGACTCAGACAGCACCCTTGAGGAGGATGAGCGTACAGAGGCCTAGTAATACTGTTTCTCCAATTTCTGATGTTCCATCTGAGCTGCTGCTGTAATAGTTTCACAGACAAGGTATAGGGCTCTTACTTTATCAAGCTCAGCAAACATTCATGAGTTGGCCATTGTGTGCTTAAGATTTTGTGTATTTGCATATTTCTATCCAAGGACAGTTTTTACATTATGGCGTAACACTTGGAACCCCTGTCAGTTATGCTGCGAGAAGCAAGATAATCATAAACAAAAACTAAATATTGTATAAAAATGTGTTTGGATTTTGCATTTGATCAAAAGAGACACTTATAATGTTACAAAAGATTTACATTTCAAATTAATGCTTTGCTTTAAAACTTTCTATTCATCAATGAATGAAAAAAAGTTTCCACAAAAAAATAAATAATAATAATAAAAAGAAATTTTCAACACCAATAATAAGAATTGTTTATTGAGCAGCAAATCATCATATCAGAATGATTTTTGATAGATCGTGACACTGAATACTGGAGTAATGGTTAAATATAAAGTATATTCAAATAGAAAATGGTTAGTTTAAATTGTAATATTTCACTATGTAACTGTGTTACTGTATTTTTGTTCAAATAAATGCAGCTGTTACGGGTCTGACGAGACGAGAGACGTGCAGATCCATATGCAAGCTTTTATTTAAAGACATAGTCATAAATACAGGCAGGGTCGAAACAATGGCAAACAGGTATGGCAGGGACAAGACAAAGAGTAATCCTAGGGCAAGCGTGGGTCGACGATCGGCGAACAATATCCAACGGGGCAAGGCAGAGCAATAATCCAGGTACACGAGCAATAATCCAAACGAGGTGCAAACAGAGTCCGAAACGGGAAGGCAAGGGTTAATCCAGGAAACACGGGCTAGAATCAAAACACGGGAAAACAGGCAAGGCAAGACTAAGACAACTAAGAGGGCTTCGTAGGGTAGCTATCACTAGGATATTTGCGTACAATACTCGGCGATCTGTGAAAGGAAGTCCAGGGTTTAAGTAGGGTGTGTGATTGTGTGATAGTTCTCAGGTGTGAGCATGTGATTGGTACAGCTGTGTGCAGTCAGTGCAATGGATCATGGGAAATGTAGTGCAAGGTAACGCGAGACAGTCTGTGTAGTGTTAGAGTCAATATGATGGAAGGGTGACCTCTGGTGGCAATCAGACAGAAGACCACGAACCGGATTCGTGACACAAGCCTTGGTGAGACTTCTTTTAAAAACATTAAAAAAAATATTACCAACCAAAACATATATACAACATGCACTCTAGTTATCATTAACACAAAAACATAGCATTTGATCGCATTCAAATTTATAATTACGTTCAAACTATGACTCAAACTAACAAGAAAAAACTAGACAGCATTGTCACACATAACATATCCTCGTGTTGTATATTGAAAAGAAAAAAAAAATATCTGGAGATCCCTGAATTCAGTAAAATGTTTTTATTTTTTTTATTTATTTATTATTATTATTTTTTTTTTGTCTGTCTTTGTGCTGGGGATAGTTGGCAGAGTAGACATGAAAATACAGGTGTACAGACTCAATTTTCAGCTTGCCTTTTCATTACTTGGGGAAACCTGACGCTGGGTAGTATATCAAGCTGTCACTGTGAGGCGTCTGTTTGCCTGTCTGTTTTCAGGGCAGATGCAGTTGAGAAAATTTGGGGCAGAGCTCCCGGCCCTTGTTTTATCATTGTTATGAAAGAGAGCAGAAAACTGGCACTGTGCTGTTGTCGTTGAATGCCCCAAACACACTTGTATTCTCATGGAAATACCACCCACTATTACCCCAAAACTTCTGGAAAACAAGTTCTGCTCATTTAAGAATAGTTTACCTCAGATAACTTACTCAGATTGCCTGGTATTGTGTATTTGTGTATTGATAAACTGCAAATTCTTTTTAGAACTTTGCATCTGTTGTGTATATGTATGTGTGTGTGTATATATATATATATATATATATATATATATATAATGTATGTGTGTGTGTGTGTGTGTGTGTGTGTGTGTGTGTGTGTGTGTGTGAGAGTGTGTGTGTGTTTTGAGGCTTCATATTAATATTGCTAATATTTTCTATGCATTTTTTTTCTTCCTTTTTTTTTTTTTTTTTTTTTTTTTTTCTAAAACTTACATAAAAATTACCTTTTTCCCCTCAAAGAAGCCAGCACTGAGAGTGAGTGAGTGCCCCCTCAAAAAATGTTGCATTACACCCCTGGCTATATCGAAGTAGTATTCTGTTCAAACTGTGTGTGCATGTAAATGTGTGTGGGTGCATGCAGTGGTTGAAAAGATCTCCATAAAGAGCTTTCTGGCTGGCAGGGTTTGAAATTGTCGCCCAGTGGTTGGGGTAAGCTGTGTAGAGATTTGATGTTTTATTCTCACCTTAAATCGGACCGAATCCCGTCGAGTGTCGGGGGGTAGGATGTTTGCTCACATGGTTCAGATTTTAGTGCAATCATATGTCATTCAGGATGCTGGCTGGGGAATTCAGCCTTGTTTATTTATATACATACTGTTATACTGACATTACATGAAAAGGCATTTGCATCCTATTTGATTTACATAATGTTCAATAGTCTGTTGCACTCAAAAATACATTACAAGAAGAAGGTGTAGGAAGAGACTTGATTTTATCCATTAAAATTAATGGAAAGCTAGATGGGCGTGGCCTCTGTTGATAGAGGCCTTGCTGATGTCAGCAGAAAAGGAAAGTCGTTTCAGAGACAAAGCATGTTTTGATGAAAGATTACAATAAGCATGTTCTTGTACTTTGAAATAACGTGCATAACACCAGTAATTTGTTTTAAGAAAGTAGATGTTGACTAATCCATGCAAACTGAACCAATCACAAACATTAACATCCAAACTAAGTTGTCTTTAGATGTACTTAACGCCTAGCCTGGCGAGCAGACTGTCTTTAGCTGACTGCTTGACAGATCTGGGTTTCAGCATCACTGACTACAAAGAATTACTCAGCAAAGATAATTCACAGAAAGCTAAATTATGACCCTCTTTCCAGGGATTCATTCCAATCAGCTTTCTTTTGGAAAACAGACAGACATTTGGAAATCGGAAGAGTTATTTTTGCCTTAACGAGGTCAGTATTATTAATGATAATCTAAGTAAAGCTATTTGGTTGTATTTTATTTATTTGCTATTTTTGCATTGGATGCCAGACTCCCTTGAGATGGTCTTGATGGCCTTAATTTGCAGTATTTCTGAGTTTGAAAATAGTGATCACTGAGAGTTGTTTTACTGTGAATTGATAAAACAGCTGTCATATGCTGAAATAAAGTGCCAAAAAAAAAAAAAAAACACATTTTGGAGCTCAAAAATACACAAGTTGAAAAGATAGATGAATCCTTAAAGCAACAAAAGTGATTGATTTCCTCTTTTTCTTTTGTTCTTTGATTAACAGACATCACAGCAGCTGGGTTATTAGGTTATTTTGGCTGCTATTACTTTAAGAGCTGCCACTGCTAACGTGGATCTGACATGCACGCTCATAGTTTCATTCACGCTTTAATATGAAATGATACAGGCTACAGTGCGTGCAATTGAAGAGCATGCGCTACAAGCACAGTATAGTGGCTGACAGGACAGGAAAATTCGTTTTTACTGACATAAGGCCTGACATCATCTCATCTAACCACAGTTCACTGTTGTTCTACTGAAGCTCCCTCGTCACCTCTCACTCTTTTGACTAGCGCCTGTCGCTAAGGTGAATTTGGATCACGCGTCTGAAAAGTCTCCTGTTTGACGTGGTCATAAAGATGTTCTGCGTCTAAATAAACACAATTCTTGTCAAGGAAAAAGAGACGGAAGCAGCAGTTGTGAGTGGGGTGGCCAACCCTAGCTCCGCCCCTGTGTTAACTGCATTAAATATTTTTAACTCCATTAAACTGGAAAAACTGTCTGTGCTAATTTTGACAGCACTAATATAGTATTTATTTTTTATCAACTGAATTAAATTGTGCTTGTGTGCAAAATTCAGCTTAGGAAATAAATATGTCGTTGCTAAGGTTTTCTGGGTCATTGTCTAATTTTGCCTACATTTTTAAATACTCAAATGAATATAATATTGGCATTTTTATTAATTTATTTATGACACTGCTTGTTATATGTCATAGGAAATTCCAAAATAAAATAACTGTTATTCATCTAGTAATTAATAGTTGAAAATATTTCTTGCTGTTAAGGAGGCCATTTTATGTTATGCGAGCAAGAATTGTTCAGTACATCTCTTTGGTTTTGTCATGGCTGTTTGCGTTATGTGTAACGGCAGGTCTGTCCTCATGTCCTCCTCATCATCTACTTCCTGTCACACACACGCAACCACAACCACTCAGCCCTCCAGCTGCCAGCGATGCGCTGAAAAAACACATGATGCCACACTGCAAAAAAAATAATAATAGCGCACCACATGAGACAACACAGCCTTGGCTTGCCATGCAGGAAGACACAAAGGCATTGGTCCCATCACTGCCAAATCATTTCCACCTCAAGGAAGGAGTGAAGTATTTTTAAACCACGGTAGTGTGAAGCAAAAAATATTCAGTGCTGTTTCCCTTTAGCGTAAAACACTTCTTTCGTCGTCCTGTACAAGATCTGCCGTGAGTGAACATGAGAAGGAAGCGACAGAGAAAGCGAGCATGAGCGAGGTTGTCTGCTTTAGTGATTTTTCTGAGAATAGTGGAGCTGGGCGGCAGTGCGATGGCCACGTTTTCTTCTCATGGCTCCGGCTGTGTTAAGTCAACACGTTTGGAGGTTAGGGATTCTGGGCTTAGTGCTGAGGGATTATAAGCAGTTGATTATTGCTTAAGCGAGTATTAAGATTGCTCTCAACCCTTCCAGGGTTATAAATCAAGCCAAGCCTGGCCATAGGGGCGTAATGAGCGGTAATCACTCGCTAATGAGCCGGAGTGGCACAGAACACCCACCTGTCCCTGCAACCACTGCAACAATGCCATTCATTTTCTTTGCTTCGGTTGTGGTGCATGCTCAGGCAGGCATCACTTGTGTATGACTGTTTATACCTTCAACTTCCTTTCTTATGCTGCAGACATGAAGGATATTCACCTGGCAGACAATAAAACAGGCTAAAATCTCATAGGTTTACTCTGAAGGAAGAGCTGAGCCATGTCTAGAGACTGTAATATGACTGAGGAAGGGCCCTTTTGTATAGACTACTTGAAATGCCGCTTGCATGTAAAATTGCCAAAAAAAATGTTGGTAACACTTTATTTTGCAGTGTCCTTGTAACATGTTAAATGTACTTACTATGGTAATAACTGAACATGATGCATAACTGCATGCAGTAACCCTAAACCAAACCCTAACTCTATAGTAAGTATATGTTGTTATTATTATATATATTACATATTACTCCATACTTAAGTCTATAGTTACACTGTAACAAGGGCACTGTAAAATGTAGTGTAACCAAACTGTTTAAAATGATGCTAAATATAACAATAAAAGACAATAAATTCTGCTCATAATTAATTTATTAATTGCATACAATTGCATTATATATATATATATATATATATATATATATATATATATATATATATATATATATATATATATATATATATATATACACATTTCTAAACATTAATTAAATAAGCAGCTTTAAAGACTTTCATGTGTTTGTCAATTTAAAAAGTCATTAAAAAGATTTGTCGCTACTTCCGTTTCATTGCGACTTTAAAATAAAATAAAGAAATCAATTGTCAGTTGTATTAAAGTCGCACCCCTAGTCCAACATACTTTGGCCACCTAGCAACCACCCAGAACACCCTAGCAACCACATTAACATGCTGACAGCACAAGAACACCTTAGAAAAGGCAAAGGAACACTGGCAACCACCCAACACTTTATTCATGGTGGGTTTTTGAATAGAACCCTTTGTGTTTCCTTCAGAAAATGTAAAAATGTAGTTTTGTTTTTCCAGACCTAAGGTTGATTTCATCCACTCACACTCTCATAGTCCTTATTTATTTTGCCCCAATTCACTTCTTGGCTCATTTGCCCTTCAAGGATCCAGTCAAGATGATGTATTTCCTACGGTAATAGATATGATCCATGATGTTCTGTGATGTTCAAGCATCTCTCAGGTTGTGTTAACACACACATACACACACTATACGTAACCCCACACATTGGCCAATTCTCTCCGTTTCCACTGACATCCCCTTCCACTGGTGTTTTTATGACTTTGTCACCTCATGAAAATGATTTAGAGACTTTCACTGTTATGCTATTAATGAATAAGCACCGTTTTTGATGATTGCTCTGATACAGCGACATTCAGCCATTTTCGTAGCTCCTGGTCAAGGTCAGGGAGGTATGTTTGCACGCAAAGCGAATAAATGCATTTAAACTTCCAACCCCATTTCAGAAAGCTGGTTATTTGCCGAACCAAACTTAATGTCCCGTTGCCCTGAAACCTTCGTGTCCCAGCGATTCGCAAATGGAAGATTCCTGGGCTACTTTGGTTTACCTTGAAGCTTTTACGCACTCCGCTCTAAATGCTAGCGGGGTTCTCTTTTTGATCCCAGAAGGAGACGGTCTCTTACGCACACGCATGCACGCATCAATAACAGCCCCCGCGCCAATAAACTTCTCACTCTCGCCCATTGAAAGCAAACCTTTCTGTTGACCCAGCAGGCTTTTCAGCACAGGACAGGCATGCGAATGAAGCTCCGTGAAAGGAGTGAGGGGTGCTCGCCTGCAGCTTTGAGTACACTTTAAAACCTGCAGGGACACAATTGTGAACCTACTCATTGGCTCCAACACCCCTATTGTTTGCCTGTAAGTGATGTTGAGTAGGAGGACCTCAAAAACTGAACGCGGGTTGTAAACAAGCTTGTTAACTTGCACTAACATGGAGAATATCTGTGCAACGTCACTTTAAGGCTTGATTTATTCTCTTTATAGTTTGTGAAATGCCAATACATGAATTTCCAAGGTAAGCTTTGATAAGAACATCCTCGCTCTTGTTTTTCTTCCAGATGCTTTGAGGTGAAATGTGTGATTTTGTGCCACTAACACTTCAGAATTGAATTTTTATTTTTTTTTTTTCCTCAAAATGGTTTCACCAAACATTCCATCTGTCTGCCATTGGTTATACAAACAGATAGTCACGCTCCAAACTTATAACATTGGTTGAGCCAGTGTTGTTCTGTTGGACTTGTTTTGTAATATGTAAATAATTAAATGTTCTTCAGTAAGAATTATTTCTGAATTCCAACCTGGTCATGACGAAAACGTACCTCTGGAAACTTTTTTGCAAAACACAATAAACGTACCGCCATATACATTTCGTAACATATTTGATGTGAAATGTCCACTGAGTGGCGCTAAAAGAGTGTTTGTATTTTTTTTCCTCAGAACAGATGAACGTACATATGGTACGTTTTATGTGACGTTGGTTTTGTAGGTTTCACCACAGTTGTGACTTGAAATGTCCGTTGATTGGCGCTGTAACTCTAATGCTTCGTGACATTTTAAAATAACGTACCATCTGCACTACACCTAAACCTACCTGATAGTATGAACAAAAACAAATGTGACCTAAAACGCAATCGCAAGCATGCCATTTGAGCTTGTTTTTCAATCTCTCATCTTTTAGCTCTTTCATTGGGAGTCTTGTTTTTGATGGGATTCGTACCCAAGGTTTCCGCATCCTAAGTCCAATTCTGTGCTAGCTGAGCTACCAAACAGGCTTGTTACGTCAATAAAGTGAAACATATGGAGCTGTAATCATAACTGTGTACGAAAACAATTGCAAATGCTCGATATTTTACCGCCTCTAGTGTTCATTTCTGTTGGAAACTGCAGTGATATGTACTTATTGGGACGTATTTTGTGTCTTGCGAAAAAGTTCCCAGAGGTACGATTTTGTCATGAGACCAGGTAGCTGAATTCTAGCTCATGACCGATGTCATGTGGTTATTTACCCCCTAATAACACTGGCTGATTTCGTATAAGCCTCTTAAATTTCAGCAGGACATGCTGCATCTATTTTCATTTCATTCTCCCCAGGTGGAATTTCCTGATCGATCTGACCCCTGCAGAATTAGCATGTGCCTTTGGGTCAGCTTTGAGCAGACCTGCTGGCTCTCTCTGTTTGATCTTTCTCGCTCTGTGATAGATGAAGTCCACTCAAACCACAGAAGACAATTTTTTTTTAAAGGGATAGTTCACCCAAAAATGAAACTTCTGTCATCATTTACTCACCCTCAAGTTATTCCACACCTGTAAAAATATTTTTTTTTATGCTAAACACAAAAGAAGATATATTGAAGATATATTGAATCAAACAGTTGCTAGTCCCCATTGACTTCAATGGTATGTGGGGGGAAAAAAATAAAAATAGATAAACAAAGATACTATGGACGTCAATGGGGACCAGAAAC
This sequence comes from Spinibarbus caldwelli, assembly GCA_039654775.1. Lineage (NCBI taxonomy): Eukaryota > Metazoa > Chordata > Actinopteri > Cypriniformes > Cyprinidae > Spinibarbus > Spinibarbus caldwelli. The sequence continues at coordinate 22,704,052 of CM077253.1, read as the reverse complement.
TGTTTGGGGACCAACATTCTTCAAAATATCTTCCCCAAAGCTAATTAAATAAAAAAATGGAAATGTGAATTTTTATCTTAAAAAGAGGTAACACTTTAGTATATGGATCAATTCCCACTATTAACTAGTTGCTTATTAGCATGCCTATTATTAACATATTGGCTGTTTGTTAGTACTTATAAAGCACATATTCTGCATAACCATATTCTACATCCCTAATCCTACCCAATACCTAAATTTAGCAACTAACTATTAATACACAGCAAATTGGGAATTTACTGAGGCAAAAGCCATAGTTAATGGTTTGCTAATGGTGAGAATTGGACCATAAAATAAAGTGTGACCAAAAAAAAAAAAAAATTACACTTTATTAAAAGTCTGGGGTCAGTAATATATATTCAAAAAAAAAAAAAATGTATGAAAAAAAGATGTATGAAATATTTTTAATACTTTCTATTCATCAAAGAATCCTGAAAAAAGTATCACACTTTTCACAAACATGTTAAGCAGCCCAGCAGTTTTCAGCATTGATAATAATAAGAAATGTTTCTTGAATAGCAAAGAAAACTCCATCCATCCAGGAGCCTGATTTGTCCCATGTGTCATAAATCAGTTGCAAAACGATCCTGTTTGCTAATTTGCCAGCTGCGCCAAACAAATCCGGAAATGTTATTGTTTTGTGTCTGTTTTGTGGTTCAGCAAACCATATTGATTGGCGTAATGCTCTGAAAGGTTTCCATATAATATGCAGTGTCATTTAATCACCAAAAACAATTGAGCTGCGCGAGTATTAAGAATGTTGACAAATCAAGGCGCTAACAGTTCAACAGATGACCACGCTGGCATTCAGAACTCAATAGCTTCACTTTCACACTGTCACACACACTAATTGTAGCAAGAATAGACTGAAACCATTTGCATTTAGATGGCACCCTTTCATCTCAGCCATAGTAGGAGGGCTTCATAAGCCACCAGTCTGGGACATGGAGCTCAAATAATACCACAGCAGGCCTGGGACCTCGCACTGCCCTCCATCTAGGGACTCTATACTCTGAGTATAGACTTTTAGAGAGAAGTAAATGATAAGCCATAGTATTAATTTCCTTTTTACTATTAAGCCATAAACCATTTTAGGATAATACCATGATATTCTTTGAAAGCTATGAAAATTTTCACAACAGTGTCATTTCTACCACATCTCAAATGACTTATAGTGTTTCTATGATGGAAGTAACTATGACAGAAATTACATTTTAAATCATTTTTGTATAAAATCATCAACTACTTTATCCTGCTAAGGCTTATTTCATAACTAGCATTTTACGTACCCTCCATGCACACTAATAAATATTCCATGTAATATTCCATATTATCAAATTTTGTTGCATCATTTCAAAAAGTTACAGCTTGGAAATGATACACTAAAAACATTCTTTCCTCCAAGTCCAAGTCAGTGTATCACATTCTACGTCAATGTATTTAGTTTACAATTACAGACTACTTTCTTGATATTATTTTCAGTTAATAATTTCCAAATTTTTGCATCATTTAATGAAGTTACAGGTTTAATTAGAAATTATGCTCAAAGATATTCTGTTCATATCTCTCTCAGAAATTTAATGTGTTCTTAATGTTAAAGAAAAAAGTTGAAATCTGTTAGTTTTAATAAAAACCAACCTTTGGGACATAAAAGTGCACAAAGTTGAAGAAACACACATAAATCAAAGTACCTTGGTATTATCAACATAATCTTTCTCAAATTAGAAGTCTGACTTCTGTCTGGCATGAAACGCCCACATTTAACACTAATTCATCAGTTCCCAATGGATAAAATCAAGTTTCTCACAGCAATTTCTTTATAAATATGCTTTTTAAACTAGAACATGTTATTACAGCAGAAAAAGGAATTTTGAATGCAGTTTAACCAAACATTTAACCAAAACCCTACTTTCTCTCATAGCAGATGTTCAAACATGCATTGTTTTTTCTGATCCATATGCTGAGGTGCCAGAATTTCACTTAATTCCCTTATCGGAAACAACCCATACCGTTTTTTTTTTTTTTTTTTTTTTTGGACATTATCTTTGTATACTTTTTTGGCTTCAAACCAGGAAACGGGGTGTGCAAAAATATTTTTCGAATGCAGACTGATCGATAGCATTGAATCTATAAGGAAACTGATACCTGTGCAGCAGATTGTTTTGTGGATATGCTATTTGCTACTTTCCCCAGAGTGCTTTGCTGCAGCTGTGTTTAAAATGAAGGGAAATCAAAGGAAACAAAGCAAAACCTGAACAACAGAGAGCATTTTCGATAATTCAATAACATTTCATTAAACCCCTGAATACTTCATAATAGTAAATTATTTGTTCAGTTGCAGCTTACAAAATAAAGCTGCCAAGATCAATATATAAGACTGGCAGTTTGAACAATATACATAAATATAATTTCTAAAAAAAGTGAATGAGTTCAGAGAACTGGACCAAAGGCTGATACGGTGTTCTGTGTTAATATTGATTGCTTTATGTGTAGCCCCGCCTACTGCTCCACATAACTGCATATTAAACATCAAATATTTTGTTGATTGGCTGTTGTTGTATCACATTGCACTGCATTTTCACTTTCAATATACATATGATAAGGACATACATACTGTACACTACCATCAGTAAGGTTAATACTTTAATTCAGCAAGGACACATTAAACTGATCAAGAGTGACAGTAAAAACATTATTAGATATTAAAAAAAATAAATATTTTTATTAAAATTAAAAAAATAATAATAATTTTGATTAAATAAATGTAGCCTTGGTGACTTCTTTCAAAAACATTAATACATTTTAAGGCAAAAATACAAATTAAAAAGTTTGGGGTCTTTATTTTTAAATGTACAGTACACTGTACAGTAGAAAACTGGAAATGTAAAAAAAAAAAAAGTCATCTGCAGTTCTCTGGTTCATCTCTTATATATATTTTGTCCTCTTAACATTCTGAGCACCAGGTCAGCAAATCCAAGGACAGAAATTGGGCTTTTTGTCAACTTTTTTTTAGTCATATCTTGTTTGTTTGTTTTTTTTTTTGCCCACCACAAGGCTCTAGAGATTAGATAGGAGCCGACGTCTCCGACTTCTATTCTTTTTTTTTCTTCCAGATTATTCATACAGCTTAACACACTATCATAGAAAAACACACAGAGAGCAAACATAGTTTTACTCTTGAAGTTCTTCACAGAGAGACGTCAGTCAAACGCATCTTCCCTTTCACAGATATGTATTTGCACTAGACATCAGCTGTCAAAGCGTAAGTGATGGCTGTTGCTTCGCTGAAAAGACGGAGAGCGTTCCCATGGCCCCAAAGGTACACCCTTGTACACGCGAGACCTCGGATATTCAGGAGCACGGCATATGCGTAGAATCTCCACACTACGTGGTGATTTCATTGAACCGAGGCTTTTGGAAATTAAGACAATGCACTTTAACAAAGCCCCTCAAGTGCTGCCATAAAGGCTCTTTTGTCTCTGTATGAATTAGCATAAGCTCTTACTAAATGCTAAAAAATTAGTAACCTAAAAGCAAATGGTTTGGAGATTCCGGCCTAGCAGCTGAAGTGCTCTTGCGGGTCTTTAGGAGAAAAGCAGTTTTTGTCCACAGCAGAGGTCCTGGAGCAGAGGTCTCCAAGTCATTAATCACGGCCATCTTTTCAGCTGCCAGTCCAAACAAAAGGTGACCCCGACTCCACAATGGGCTTGGCAATAAAGAGGCTGTTTAAGGGGGGGTTAGATATAGTTTACTGTGGATTATTGCGGCAGCGCCACACATTTATATTACAGTGGTCTTAAAGAGCTTATCTGCTGGGAAATGTTGAGTGAGTCCGCCATATTGTCCCACTTGTACTGTTGGGTTTTTTTGCTTTAAGAGGATCTGGAACCAAATTCCATTATGATTAAGCCTTCTATTTTTGATGCGTCGGTTGACTTGTGATTCTGTTATTTTTTTTTTACCAGCTTAGATAGAGACTGAGACTCGGGTCAATCTAACAAAGCAATATCCAGGCTCATATTTAACCTCAAAATTAAAAATAAATAAATAAATAAATATTTTGCATAAGAAGATTTAGCCTACAGGACCATTATGATTTTTTAATTTATTTATTTTGAAATTATTTTCATTTCCTCCATAACACATACATTACTGTAATGAGAATTAGTTTTTGCATTACACTAATGAAAATCATCCTGTCTAGACATAAAAGATTTTTTTTAAATGAAAATAAAATGTATATATTTAATTCAGTTCTGAATCTTAGCATTATCTATACTTGTACTTAATTAACTGAAATAATATACCATTTTTATTAACTAAAATATTTTTTTCAGTACTACATTACTTGAATGGCAGTTACTGTAATGTGAAAAAGATTTTATAGTACATATAGCCCAGCATTTTTAAAATAATTAATTGAATTCTTTAAAATAAAGAATTGGTGAGTACCTTGGTGAGTACTTACATAAGAATTATATTTTGCAATAAGAAAATCGAAGTTTTATTTTAGTTTTTAGTTTTATCATTTATTTAGTTTCTTTGTGTTTAATTGTTAAATTATTGTCATTACTATTACGCATTCTCCTATAGTTGTCATTACTGTAATCTCAGTGTCATTACTGTAATGTGAACAAATCATATTCTCAGAATTAGTTTTTTTTTTTTCAATAAAATTGAAGTATTTGATTCAATTCATCATTATAGCGTGATCTATGCTTGTACTATAAATTTAATACAACAAATCACCATGGTAAGTACTTACAGTTCTATTTTACAAATGTATTTTACAATATAAGCAATATATCATTGGTTTTCTTCATATTTCAATTTTATTTATTAATTTTTTTTTTGCCTTGTCAAGACAATAGTCATAATAATGTCACAATACAGAAAATAGCCTCCATTTTCTTTGTTTTGTTTCTTTTCATTTTGAGGTGAAATGTGACCCATGAAATGTGAAAGTTTCTGAAAGATTCTTTTTTTTTTTTATTGTTTATTCTATTTTAACACAACATTGGACACTCCATCAGCAGATGCAGTGGTTGAATGAAATGCTGGTCTGAAATGTCTGAAGACTGCACGGTCTGCGGTTTAATCCATTACAGATAGTAAACCTTGTATTGTCAGAAACACTTGATGTGGATCTGAGCTGAAGTCCAGGAAATGAAATGAATCAAGCAGAGGAACCTCACTATCTTAAGTGAGCCTGAGAGAAAACAATGACCCAACCTCTAATCAACTTCATAAATCCACATCGACATGTTTAAGACCTCCTCCGCTCTTCCAGTTCTGTGCAATATCCTGTCTGTGGAAAATCAGGGACCTATAAATTGATGTCAGGTTGCGTGATCTCACAGTGGCACGGCACGCCTACGCCAATATATTTCTCTCCACGTGACCATTTTGTTTTTACACTATGCTACAAAGTGTCATTTAGTTACAGAGATGCATGCATTATTGCGTACAAGCTTGCATTGTTAAGGTCTAATGTTTCTCACAATGCTGTTTGCTTTGTAATGAGGATTTTAAGATGAGACTGGAATATTAATGAAGCAGACGATGATGTAGATTCATTTTCCTTGTGTGTTACAGGAATAATGCAACAAAAAATGAAAACGTACTCACCTTCATATCATTTCATTCCCATGTGAATTTCTTTGTTCCATAGAATGCAAAAGGAGATATTTTGCAGAATGTCCAAGCTGCTCTTTTTTCATACAACAACAAAAAAAAAGGTGATTCTCACTGTTTAGTTACAAAAAATACACAATGAATAAATAGAGCCTGTATTCCAAGTTTTCTGAAGTTATACAGAGATTTAAATATAAGGAAAAAAAAACTGAAACTGAATATATGGAAAAGAGCAGCTTGAACATTCTGCCAAACATCTTCTGTTGTGCTCCAAGAAAGTCATGCAGGTTTGGAACATAATAATGACCGAATAGTGATTTTTAGGAACAATTTTATCTTGGCTGCTGCGGTTTGATACTCTTGAAAGGAGTCATAAGGATGTATTGTTGCATTGGGTGTTGATTCACCATATAAACCGCAGACCAAGCAGAAGGACACCTGCCACTTCTGCTGTAAGTGCAACGTTTATCTCAGAGGCATGTTAAAAACAGAGAGAGGGGGATTTGCGTCATAACGTTTATTGCCACAAGATTTGTTGTGCTGTATTTTATCAAAATGGAACCTGTTTTTCGAGATGCTGCAGTGCTGCATAATGTCACATCGGGTGGGAGAACTATTTTAAAGGATTGTCCAAAAATCTTCTTTTTTTTTTAAACTATAGTCCTTTAGGGTCTTCTCATAAAAAAAGAAAAGCTTTCAGCTGCTTGTTGTACTGAGTGGCACACAAAAATATCTGGGTCATCGAATCCTATGAAGAGATACGATTAAATGTGAATACCATGTACTGTTTTGTATTTTTATGTTGCAATTATTTTATCACTGAATTATATTATTTTAAAAAATCTGAATACACTGTCATTCAAAATTTCAGCAGGAAGTCTGTTGCATTAAATTGATCAAAAGTGACAGTAAAACTTATCAAAGAATATTGAAAAAAGTTAGTTTCTACAAAAATATTAAGCAACACAACTGTTTTCAACATTGAAAAAAAATACATAATTTCATTCTTGAGCATCAAATCAGCATATTGGAATGATTTCTGAAGGATCATGTGACACTGAAGACTGGAGCAATGATGCTGAAAATTCAACTTTGCATCACAGGAATAAATTATATGTTAAAATATATTAACATAGAAGAGAGTTACTTTAAATTGTGAAGCCTAAGAGATATCTTTCAAAAAATTACAGATCCCAAGCTTCTGAACAGTAGTTATGAATTATAGGTTTAGCTGTAAAAAAAAAACAAACAAAAAAAAAAACAGTAGTATTCATGCTAACCAAGTCTTTTTGTCCCCATTTGTGTGTTCTTGCAGAATCATACGGACTGAACTGGCTTCTTTCCCTCCCTTTGATGTTGAGAAAAGAGACAAGGTTGCCATGGAAGTGAAAGAACGCAGACCCTACCGCTCCCTGACCTCCAGGCGGGACACGGAGCGCCGGTACACCAGCTCATCAGCTGACAGTGAGGACGGCAAGCTCAACCCCAAGTCCTACAGCTCCAGCGAGACCCTCAAAGCTTTTGACCAGGACTCCAGATTGGCCTATGGCAGCCGGGTCAAAGACTTGGTGCACCATGAAGCCGATGAGTTCAGCAGGCAAGGTGAGCAAGATTTCACATGTCAGATCCACAAGTGAATTTTAAAACAGTAATGTGTAATTTCTGTGCCACAGGTGGCACCAAATGCAATTCAATGGCTGAATTTACTGATTTCACTTGGTGTTTTTTCAGACTTGGGTAGAACTGCGCTCAAGTCTGTGTGGGTTATGGTTTTGTGTGGACTCTAGTATGGTTTGCATTTGCTGTGAAAGCAATCTGGCCTAATTTGCAGAAGTGAACTGTTATTGATGATATTATAATTTGACTATTAAAGTATAATGCATTTCTGATTGCTGCATGTCTCCACAGAATTTACCTTCGGCCAGCAGCCTGCATTTTTCATGTCTGTTATATAGCAGACAGACACAAAATCCATTCTGTGCATGAAAAGACTCACCCTCATGTCATTCCAAACTAAATGCTGTTATTATTTTCTAAGGAACGCTAATGCATAATTATGTTCATGCTGCTCTTTTACATACAACAATTATTGGCAATCAGGGGCTTTCAGTCTCCCAGAAAAGTACGATTAAAGCCACAAAAGTATCATAAATGACATGTGGATCATGATAGTGGTCCACATGGTGTATGCTCTATATTCCAAGTCTTCTAATGTGTATTAGAATATTACCAATATTGGTAATTACCAATAGTGCAGGCTAAATTTGTTCCCCACACCCAAAAACAGAGATTAATTAAGATAATAATATTTCTTGTATTTTCCATTGAAAAAAATAAAGCAACCATTTGCATTGACATATCATTATTATCAAGTTATCATCAAACTTGTCAACTTAAATAACATTATTATTATTATTATTATTATTATTATTCAAAAACCATATTTATTTCATATTTAGTTGTTTTTTTTCAGATTTTTACAGTAAAATATTATTATTACTACATATTTAATTTTTACAGCACAATAGTATTATTACTATATATTTAACTTTTAGTATTATATATATATATATATATATATATATCTTTATTGATTTGTTACATTTTTATGCTATTATTATTATTATTAATAAATAATAATAATACTAAATAATTTGGTTATTTATTTGTACTTTTTCAGATTTTACAGTACAGTAGTATTATTACTATGGTATATAATATTATTTAGTATTTATTACTTTTAAGTATTTCAGTATTATATAATATTTATCATTACTATCACATATAGTGTGTTTAGTATTTCTTAATTGATTTGTTTTTTTTTTTCAAATTAAAATCTAAATATCTTGATACATACCAATTATTATTATTAATTATATTATCAATAATGATAATTATTATTATTAATGTGTAGTCATATTTAATGAGTTCCATTAAAACAACAGTGCAAATGTAGCCTGAGACAAGTGAAGTAGAGAGAGAGTTTTTTTTTTTTTTCTTTTTTTAACTCTGTTAAAACAAACAAATAAACTAAGCTATAATTTCCCCCCTTTTCCTTGTTCTAAAATTGACCATAAATTGACATTAAAGCTGATATTTTTTCAAATTAGCCTCCGGACCCCCCTTGGGAGCTCGAATCACATTTTTCCACCCCTGATGAGTTTGCATCCCTAGAGTAAAAAGTTAAGCGAACAACACTCTTTTGTTTGGGTTTAAGATTTGTGTCTTGACAAGCAGATATTTGGCATTATAGCTTAAATTTGGGCCGTGAGTGCCTACTAATGCTCCTTATTTGACTGCAGGTTTAAAAAACGTGTATAAAATGAGAATATAAAATAAAACGAGAAAATATGAAAGATTTTTCAGCATGATGATTGCCCTAAATGAAGTGTATTAAAACTTTTGATGACAAAAATGCAATTAAATCGTAGTCATCCCTGTTACATGACCTGTGTGCTTATTAGTTTCTTTTGAAGTGTGAAATGCTGCACCCTTCATCATTTTACTTGCCTATTTCATATTAAAGCACATATCTATTGCATGTAGTTGTTAACGAGACAAACTATCATACGCTTTGGGGGAGCTCATCTCGCAGACTCGAGATCCGCAGCACATCTTTCAGATACGCTCGAGAGACTGATTGCATTCGAGCAATTAAGAGAGACTGCCTGTGTCGATTTGATCCGTCGCTAATATATTCCAGCCGTTCTGAAAAAGCAGTATCTAAAACCGGAGAGATAAAAGGAAAGCCGAATGCGGTGTTTTAGCTTTGCCATTAGCGTGCTGGGACTTTAATGAGAGGGGGGTGCCGTGAATGCTGATTCGCTGATGTCTTTTATGACCTTCTAATGTGTCCAGTTGATGGTGACCTGAAAAAATATCCACTTCCCCTCCATGAATACTAAATGCATTGTTGCTCTCAGCCACGCTAACTATTATTGCGCTCAGTCTCGGGCATAAATCTATAATTTGCTGTTAGCTTCATCTAAACGGTTTCCTCTTTTTCGTACCTTTGGCCTTCACCAGACACAAGAGCACTCTGAATGTGATGTTTACTGAGATTTTGCACTCTCAAGTGAGTTTGAGTGTTCTATTTTGAATATAAAGTTCCCGTTAGGCTTTCCAAGTTCTTTAAATATTGGCTAGTTTCATATGTTGCATATTCTCTGTCAATTTGGAGTCATATATGAGACCAGGTGCTCTGTTAAAGATGTTCTGTTGTAATAAACAGTAATGCGTTTCAGAACCTAGTGAGCTGCCTACCTAGACAGTGTTTTAAGGCATCATAGGTTCACATTTTAGCGCAAAGGCTGTTCTTAATGGTAGGTGACACAGCTAAACTTAAAATATACTTAAGTTTTGACGGAAATGTTTAATGTATATGAATAACCAAACACATGGTTTTTCATAGTTTTTGATAGTGTGCATGAACACGAATGCATACTAGAAATTTTCATCGTTGTCCAGAGTTTGCGCTGGAGTTTTCTCTCCAGAAGTTATGACCAGTAAAAAAAAGTCTTTGTAGTTGTGGGTAATTGCTTGTCAATGCAGCAATTATTATTATTATTATTAATTTTTTTGTTTTTTTTTGGTATGTTTCAGGTAGTTTGTTGCTGCTGTTCCGTCTCCACAATTTCTTCTTTTCAGAGTGTGAAACAATGGCCTGGCCCAGTGTCGCCACTTTGTGGAACAACTGATTAGTGCAACAAAAATATAGATGCATAGTTATAAAAATCTGGCTTCGTCTATACTATGCTGATGAAGAATTTTACTTCACATGCATTTTACCTACAGAAAAAAAAAACCTACATACTTTAAAGCTTTATGCTGCCCTCTAAAATAAGGTTACATTAGTGAAATTTCTGCGAAATATTACAGGCAAAAAGGGACTTTTATTGTCTATTGTTAGTAGTGTATCAGTGTATGAAGTACAGCTCACAGCTTTCTGTTGGTCAGCGTGAAAATTCGCATAACCAACTTGAACCTGCTGGAAAATCTGTGCGTGGAATTCTTTCACCCTCACCAGAAATTCCTGTTAGAGTGGATTTCTATTGAAATAACTGGATTTTACCCACAGAAATTCTCTGAACAATGATAAATATGATCGCACCTTATGGCAGCATTGTATGTGCTCATTATGGATCAGGTACTTCCAGTCCAAGGATGTATTGCGAGTGGAAAAAAAAAATTATTCAGTGGTGAAAATTTTGTATATATATCTTTTTCACTAAGATTGTTTTTGTAACAAGATGGCAACTTCAGACTCTAAAGAGTGCAGCAGTCAAGTTCTGGAAGTAAAAATCACATAAATTTAAGCTTTTTTTTTTTTTTTTTGCAAAGATGTTATCAGTAATTCCAATGGTTAATATTGTACATATTGTCTTTTTAATAATAATAATAATAATAATAAAAATAATAACTTCTATAATTTCTATCATCGCTTAACAATCTTGGAGCTTATGGTAGGTTTTTCTGCAAAGGTTTTTATGTTATTGTTTGAGAAAAAAAAAAAAAAGAAAAAAAAAAAAAGTCATGAAATAAAATGGAGAAAATGAATAGGATTTTTACTTCCAGACCCCTACTGTTGCAGTCTGTTCTTGTATGCATAACACAGATTGTATTTTCTCTCATTGTTGTCCTTGTGTGTTGTATCAGGGACGGACTTCTCTCTCAGAGACATGGCTTTTGGAGATCCCGTGCCGCCCCATATGGCAGCATATAGGACAGAAATGGGCCTTCCCCACCGAGACTACTCGGTGAGCGTGGGATCAGACGCTGACACAGAAACGGACGGCATCATGTCCCCCGAGC